>VDFB02086081.1:415596663-415628730 GCA_007258455.2 Sequoia sempervirens
TTTTTAACCCCTCTTTAAATATATATGTATGCATATCTATGCATGTATATGTATGTATGTATGTGTAATTATTTTTCAAGAAAAAAGGTTTTAAAAAATAGAGATTTTTTTGTTTAAATATACAAAAAATATATACGACAACAAGGTTGGTATGTTACAACATGACCAAGATAGACCAAGGGGACTACAACCTACATGGATTTGTAAACCCCACTATGGGCACAACAATGAGATCATGAATATGAAGGTTTTCAACTCCCTTCAAGGATATTAAATCCCTTCCAATCAGATAAAAATTCATTTATTAATTTTTTCCCATTTTATATCTATAGTGTGGAAATATGTATCCCTTTACATTTTCACACTTGTTTGGGTCCTCCCTATTAAAATTCAGCTTATTTATGCCGTAATTGGTCCTATTTTGCATCCACAAGCCTAGTCAAATGCATTTTTCTAAGGATAATCTTGACATGTAATAAATGGAAAATCATAATTTAATGTTTTTGGTTATGTGTTCCAAATTTTTGGAACCCATACACCCATCTAGGTATATAGGTCATCCCTAGGTCCCAATCCCTAATTTCAAATGTCACATTGAACATAACACTTCTTGAAGTATGTGTCTTGGGTTTAAGCCTATGGGACTCATATGCCCAACTAGGCATATGAGTCCCACTTTAACCTAGGACCTATTTTAATTCAAATTCTTGGTGATATTTTATCATCCTTAGTTTCAATTTCCAAATGTCGACTTGTAGTGTTGTATTTTCAAGAGATTAGGCATAAACAAGTATAAATACAAGGTCATTTCATTAAGTTTCTCCTAGCAAGCAATCTAAGATCCTTCAAGTATTCATGCAAGAATTTACAAGAGCATTCAAGAGAAAATCATCAAGCATTTGGAGCTACATTCAAGATTCAAGCATCATGTTAAAGTCTTCATGCATCATGTGTGTTTGTGAGATACCATTTATGATGTAGGTTTTTAATTATTCAAGCAAGCATTCAAAACAAAGTTTCAAGCATTCAAGAGTCAAGATCCACATCCATTGAAGCCATTTCACACAAGTTTGTAACCTTCATTTCAAGGGTTTGGTGAGTTGCAACATTTCATTTGTTCATTCATCATTCTTTCATGCTTTTCTATTTCATTTCAAGGTTTAATTACCAAAGTGGGGTTTGACCAAGGCAAACCCCCATTCCCTAACAAAACAACATTTTTCTCTCTTGATGTATGTTTGCAGATCTAGGTGAATTGGAGCTTGAAGATCCTTTGAAGGAAAAGTTGCAAAAGTTGTCAAAGTTGTCAAGAAGTTGTCATCTTCACGGAAACTCACCTACTAAAAAAAATTCAGACTTTCAAACCTAAAGATTGGACAGGAAGGAAGCTACAGAAGATCACTAGAGGCTACAAAAGTATCAGTCAAACCCTAGCAATAGGACTCATACACCCAACTTGGCGTATTAGTGCTAGTATACTCCTTTTTCTATCTTTTTGCATATCCTAATCAATCATTAGAAGATTCCAGATTCTACCCAAAAACCCTGTAACAGGACTCATACACCCAACCTAGCATATTAGTCCCAGTATACTTCAAAAAGTAGATTTTCAAAGTTGCAAATCTTGTTTTGGCTTCTTCATTTCGTCAGTTACTTTTTTGTTTCCATTTTGTGTTTCAGTCTGATTTCACATTCTTAAGTTTCTAGGTTACATAGTGAGTTTGCATAAGTGTTTTCATTTCCCTTTTTGAAGCATTATTTAATGGTGAACCCCCGTCCAATTACACAAAGGAACCCACTAGATTCCTCAATTGACTTGATTCACTTAGGGGTTGATAGTCACTTGATTGAGGGATCTAGTTTCCTAATGAAATAGAAGGAAAATAGAGGGTTAGTATCCCTTCATTAAGGATCATCCCCACTTTTCATTTTTCTATGTTTCAATATCTAATTAAAATAAAATTTAATAATATGTCTTATATTTTTTAGGACTTATCACTCTCACATACACACATCTAATTTTTAATAAAATTTAGTTTTATAGATATAGTTAAATAAATATAGATATACACATTTAAGAAATTTAAATAGAATTATTATGTGTGTATATATGTAAATATAGATATACATGAATACATATTTAGGATGTATTTTAAATGGATATTTGATCTAAATGAAGCCCCACACACACATAGAGATATGAGTAAATAGAATAAGGCTGATTAAAAGAATATTACAAAAAATGCTCAAGAGTTTTCTTGGTTGAATTTTGACCTCGTATCCTCCCTTGTTCCCTCTCCTTTTCCTTCAAACCTACAAAATGAGGGTTAAATTTTGAGATTTTTTTATAGTTCTCTTTAGGATAATTGAAATATATAGAGTTTCCCTAGATCAAAGGGTGAACATAAATTTCATCCATTGAATGAGATTTGATTCTCATCACTTTGAAACCCTAATTATTTAAATTAAAAAATATCATTTTCATTAATAAAGCTTAATTTTTAAAAATAAGCCACAATGGGAACCATGATGGTTATGGCCCATAACTTACTTTTAGAACATAAAATTATAAAATGAACTAGTTTTATCTACATAATTAATTTTATAAGTTACTTTCATATGTAAAATTATTTTTTATTTAAAATCATATTTGAATACATAATGTTATTATATAATTGATGGTGGTAAATAATTTATGGCATTATCTTATACACTATACCTGGTGTTATTGGCTTATAACTCTACATTTTAATTCAATTGCACTAATGGCATGAGATAATAAATTTAATTGATTGTGTGATGCATTTGTATTTAATGTGTTTGGTTAGGTGAAGTGAGTCGAAAAATTATCAAATATAATTTCAAAACTCATTTTATAACTAATATTAATATTTTAATTTCTTGATTATTTGAGTAGGTCTTCTAGAGTGTACTGTATTGAAGGAAATCTTTGAACCTTATTTTTTGGCACTCGATGCAAGATACACTTGATAACTATATGTTGTCTAGGAATATGTTCATAACAACTTCTCTTGAAAATCATTTTCCTTTATTTATCTTTGTGTATTGTTAGCATCTACCTTCCACACATGCTTTCTAAAAGTATATTTATAAGTGACAATGACATATTTTTGTGCTTGTTACTTTTTAATGGTGTGATAATTCTTAATTTAAAAAAGTGTTGGGTTTTAAATGACTCATTTGTATTTTTTAATGAACATTATATAAGGTATCAAAACATGGTTGCAATGGTAGGAGCTCTAATAATCCCCTTTAGATTGTTAAGTGTGTTTATGGTGTGATAGTTTTTATTAATGATTTCTTACAATTTCAATGAGAAGTCTCATCACAATTTAATGCCAATTGTATCTTACTAACACCCCTAGTGAAATCCTTAAGTAGATTAAATGAATGAAATGTAATTTCTTGTGTATCAATGCATGGTCATTATCTTTCATTTTATGCCCCTTCAAGTGATAAAACTAAATGATTACTATAATAAGAAAAATTTGGTAATGAAATAAATGTGAGTGACTAATGAAATACTAACTTGTATGGATTAAATGTTGTGTGCAATTTTTTTATATTGATTCCATCATCTATTCTTGTTAGAATTTTGTAAGAATTCTTCCTAAGACCTAATGCCTATGGGATAATCACAAAATTAGGTGAATAGAATAAAGATATTCAATATTCAATATAATGTAGCAACATTACAAAGATTAACCTAACAATATATAGACATCTTGGATTCATGAATCAAAGAGATGACATGTCCAACATGTATGAGTTTAACTACTCCCAATCAAGAGATGGGGTAACTTAAGCTAATTAAGACAAAGGTGGCCATCACTAAACAAGGGTGGCACCCAATTTTCATCAATCAAGGATTGATGAGGTTTTGGTGACACTTGTGTACATCAATTGTGGGTGAAAAATGGTGTAATTCACTACCTAGGTGAGAATAATTAAATATTCTTATTAACCTAAGAAAACTTAATAACTAAGTGCAATGTTATACTTAGGATGATCACTATCTTAGGTAAGTTGAATATTTACACTAACACCATATTTAAGTGTAACTTAGAATAAAATATAATGGTTCTTGACAATGAGACCATGTTAGGTACCCATGTACAATGACACACTACCAATAAATGGGAGAGAGAAACCCCCAAAAGAGAGATAAATTTGAAGAGACTAGGAAGCCCTCCAAATATGTGATACCTCTTGCATCAATGAAGAAAAATGGTACTACATGTTAATGAAGATCCATGGTTACCAAACAATATTCCTTCCATTAGGCAGAAGTCCAAAGATGCATGTAGAATGTCCACCTAATCCATGAAGGAAAATGTGGGAATAAAACACAAGATGCACTTCTCTAGAATCTATACAACGATCCCCATCTTAGTCATGAGTGGTGCGAAGATCATATTAGGAGTCTTAGGTCTAACTAAAAATGATGACTACTCAAAACTAGGTGGAAAGTGAATGTACAATAGGTGCCAAATAAGTAGCATGTATGGATTTAGAATCTCAATGCATGCCATGCAACTACAATATTAATCCCATGAGATGTCTTATTAGGAATAATCATTGGAATCCATTGGTGAAGCATCTCTAAAATTTATCAAAGTAATAGGTGAAGGTGGTATTTCTATCTCATGTACATCCCACAAGATGTCCTACTACAAGGAATTATGGAAATTCTCAATGAAACATATCTAAACTCTATGGAAGCAACAAATGAAGGTGAAATATCATTGCATGTCTTGTGACTATGCTACACATCCCACAAGATGTACTATTGCAAATAATTGTTGAAATATCTCAATGAAACATCTCAAAAATTTATAGTGTCAACAAGAGGTGGTGGTGGAATCATGTTGCATGTCATTTGACCACATTGTTTAAATTCCATAAGATGTCAACATTAGATGCTTAAGTATGAACAAGAGACAAAGTTATCAATAGTGTTGGAATCTTAGTGCATGCCAAATGATTGCATTGCAAATCCCCAAAACTACTCACATTAATGGTGTGAGTATGAATGATTGTAGATGGGGCATCGAGTGGATCATTTGTTGTTTAAGTTGTATCCACATGTACAAATTTTACCACAGGAACAACAAAATTTGTTGGAAGTTTAAGATCTCCATATAGTTGCTTGGTTGTGGTCATGGTAGTAATAGGGTAACCATTATTCTCTATGTTATGTAGGATGTCCTCAAAAATTGTAAGACCTATTAGTCCATAGACCATGTCATTGTTGTTGAACCAAGCACATTTTTTTTTATGGTCAACTGGCTCAAGCAGAAGTCCATGGAGATAAAGCAATAGATACTACTTAAGGAAATGATTCTTTATCCCTTCTTTTTATGATGAATTATTCTTTGAATTTAACTTGACAACAAAATGATGGAATGTAATATCAAAAAGTACATTTGCAACCCCCAAAAATAGAACTTTATCTTAGTTCATCATTACAATATCCCAAAAAAAATGTATAACTCCATTAGATAGATACAAGACTTGACACTTTATCATTAATGTGTATACAATTCATGATTGTATATATCTCTAAACAAATAAAAGATAACATTTTATTATTAGTCTGAATACAAATCTATTTTGAAGCACACATGAAAATCCCAAAAAATATATTTCAAAATATATACAAATAATATCAAAAATAGAAATAAATTACACTATATAGAAAAGAATACAGCTAGCTAAAACAATTATCTCAAAAAAAAAGATAAAACAACACATTCCAAAAAAAAAAAAAAATAGCATCTAAAAAGGAATATTTTGGTGGCTTTGTTAAAAAGGGTGCGACCTTTATTTAAAATATCCATATTCTTAAGGAAAATCCCTAAAGTAGTGCAAAAGGCTTGACTCTTATTAAATAAAGGTACTTAAAACAATACCTTAAAAAGTTCAATTAAAGAAAGAATTGACTTTTAGATTAAATATATTCCTAAAGTGGCATAAATTAAAAGGCTTTTACCTTTATTAAAGCTACCTCCTTTCTTTCTTTTTGAATATTTGCCTCGTGCTAAATGCATGCCAAACTTTTTGAAGCTTTGGCATAAAGTTGTTTAGATAATTATTATTGATAGAAAGGTGTATATGAACTTCAAACTTGCAAGGCAAAACATTATGGTTCTATGATATTTGAGGTACTTTGATTCAAAGATTTTTTTTTGAGATGTCAATTTTTGAGATTTATGGCAATTTGTATATTGAATATAAGATAAAGAGAAAGATGATTACAATTGGGCTTCTTCTGACATCATTCTAAATCCCACTAATGTGTGGGGAACAATTTGGATGACAAGGACCCTCTGCTGGTACTATTATGGCTGCTTGATGACCTTTTATTTTATTATGTTTGTAATGTTTATTGTTTTCTGGGCTCAACTCATGTGACTCTGAACTTCTGGATTCTGCCCATATGACTCTCAAGGTGTGCCTTTTTACCACCCACCTTTTTTTTTGTGAATATGTATTTATATCTTTAATTTAATATAGGTACATGCCTATTCATCAAAAAATAATAATAAGATTTTTATTATCTCTTGGGCATTAGTTATGTAGTCTTATAAATTATATGATTATTTAAATATTAGATTTGTGTTTTTATGGTACTTGGTTATATCATGGCATTTGACATCTTCACAAAACTTATCTTGTGACCTTCACAATGTGAGCCATGTGATGTGTGGTGGTTGAGACATGTGAGTTTAACTTTAACCACCCATGTTGTGGTGGTTCCAATTTGACGTCTTTATGCTTTCTTTGGGCCTCAACACTACTATCCCCATTAACAAGGGTCCTTATTACTTGATTCTAATATTGCTAACTAGTTGAATTTTTTGGTCAACTGTGTTATTTTCAATCCTAATATAATTTTATGTAATATTGAACTTCCTAAGTGAACTCCAAGGATGACTTGGTTGAAAATTTCATGTTCTTAATTTCATTATTAATGTTTGAATGTTGTCACTTGAATTATCTGTGTGAAGCCGCTTACTATTGAAACCCTAAGTGTATTCCTTACACTCAATGATCTTGTAAATTCTAGTTGATTATGAAACTTACACAAGATATTTTAACCCTCTAATATTTGATTTTTAGGCTTTGTATTGATTTTCATACTTTATTAGATCTTAAAGTGTGAGTTTTTAACTTAGTTAAGAATTTATTTAAGGATTATAAGTGATTTTATGACACACTTCTTATAGTAGGAGTTAAATTGGATATGGAATGGGGGTGAAGGTTATACTAATATTATTTTTAAATGAACTATTTACATGGTTGTGTTCCTTGATGAGGTAATCATCGACGAGTATCATTAGGACCAACATGATTTTCAAGGTCAGTTATAAATGTTGGCAACTAAAAGAACTTAAATAACTTTAAATGGTTGCAATGCTAGCCTTGTTGAAGATAGGATTCTATTATGCGAATTTAGTTAGTTTAAGAATGCATGGTATCTTGTTAGTTGCAATATTTTTTGCATGTAATTATTCTATGATGAATTGAATAATAGGACAAGACATTATTTTTTGACTCTAATTTTTATATTATTGCTCAATTGGTAGATTAATTGTTGTTGGGGATTAAATGGAATATGATCAATATGAAATAAGCTTTTTTGAAATGTAAATGTATTTCTAACTATTATTTTTAGGATATACTTCAATTATTATAATTTAAAATATAACTTTAATTATGTCACTTTGGCTATATACACTATGAATATATTGATGCTTCAATGAGAGTGCAAGTGTAATTTTCCATGCGAGAATGAGAGAATAATCAAGAACCATAATTTTAATCCATTCATGTTGTGAAGTAGTATGTTAACTACATATCACGTTGAAACAAATATTGTAGCCTAGTGTGGACTAACACCTTAAGTTTGAACTATGTTATTTTGATTGTCTAAGTATTATTTTTTGAACCTTAGTTCAATGTGTAGGTGTATGGGTGTAATATTTTGTGTTGAAATTCATGGTAAGAGTGCAAATAGGTATAAAAAATTTATGGTCATTTTGTAGGAGTATAAAAGTAAAATTTATTGTTTAAATTTTCTTTTAGGACCCCAACCCAAGTACCTATGGGTGGGGTACTTGGGGAAGGGTCTATCAAGTATTTTGGGGGTTTGAAATGGTAGTTTGAGCTCTTGAAAAAATCTCCTTTATGGAGGTAAGGTGCTTGGCTCAAGGTATGATATGTCAACCCAAGATCTTTCCAAGGTTTGAATGAGGAAGTGAACCCCAAGTTTTTAGAATGAGACCCATGCAAAATTACACAAGTAATCTTTATCCATTTAAGGCCTATGCAAAATCACATGTGATTAAATCCATTTTAGACCCATGTGAATTCAAAAGTGCATTCATGTCAACTTGGGTGGGATATGATAAAGGTAGGTGTAGAAGTTGGAGAGGTTCCACGGATCTCTACATTATTGGATGGAGAGGAGTAACATGGAACTCTCATATAAGCTCTCATTTTGGCACTTTTGACGGATCATTCTTGCATAATTATAAAAAAATTGGTTTGGACAACGATTTTGGGGGCTTAGGAGTTAGAAGCATGCAATAAATCTTGAAGGAGATTATTGATAAATTCATCTCCAATAAGCTTCAGTGGATCAAAGTTTTATTCTCCTCTTATTATATCCTTCTTGTATTGTGACTGAATATTAGAGTAGAGAATGAGTTCTAAGATGACATGTTTATTGGAGTTGAGCTATGTTATTCTTGAAAATTTTGTTGTCTTATCTTATCTTCAGTCATGGGTGTTTTTTTATGGGAAAGAGACATCTCATCTTGGCTAGGATGAGAGTGAGACCAATCCCTCCATTTTATGGTGTGTGAATTAAATCCATTCTTATCTTATTATGCTTGTATTGCTTTTGTTTAGAATTAGGTTCTAGGCTTTTGTTTAACTTTTAATAGTTACATCAATTGAGTTAAGTTATAAATGCTAATTTATAGGAAATTAAAAAACATAATCAACAAACTAAATTTGAAATTGTAAATAGAAGTAAATAAAAAAAATGGAGCTAGCCATTGAAGTTTATTGCCCAGGATGATTGAGTGATGCACAAATTTTTGCATGACACTGATGCAGGAGCATTCGAGCGTATTTGCCATCCAGAATTTTTTTAAAAATGATTAAATTTAATTGTGTTTGCTTTTTATTTTTGTTGTGACTTGACAGAGTCTGCAAGTAAAGCATTTGATGAAATTGTTGTTATTTTTTCAAATAAATTATGTGGTGATCTTGATTTGGGCCCATCTCTTAATTCCATTTAAAACTCATTTTATTTCTTTTGTGAAAAGCAACGCTACATTTTGCGTGTTTTGCATTCCCTGAAACCAAGAAGGGAGTTGAACGACCAAAATTGTCAGCATGCTGATTTTTAGAAATGCAAATGAAGTAAAATAAAAGGCCCGCTATTGGGGCAGGAGAATTCAATTTGAAGGACCAATCTTCCTAAAATGTTTGGGATTCCAGTTATTTTATTGTTGATTGCCTTTGAAATTCCAAAGTTTTTTTTGATAACTCTTAACATTTGAGAGGAGGTCGATTCATTTTGTAAGAGGCATCCATTTAATTTCTGCTGCATTTGAACAACAAAGACATTATGATAGTCCAACGTATGATAACCCAAGAGGTTGCTGGAGGGTCGATTATAGGGGAGACCATTCGTTGGAGATGGAAAAATAAAATTAAAAAAACAAAGGAAAAAAGAGACAGCGTATCATTTTTGGGGAATGGCAATTTAGTGATAGAAAGACCACGTATAAGAGAATTGAGGTGTGGAAAAAGGGCTGCCTGGGAGAATAGAGGGGGAAGTGTGGAGGAAATGGAGAAGAAGAGTGGAGAAGTTACGTAGAGGAGCATGCGGTACGCAATATAGAGAGGATAGAGTCGTTGTCAGAGGAAATTATCTTTTGTGTATCATATGTTCCCTCTTTCTTCCACGTGGCTCTATCCTCTCTGTGCAGTTGAGGAAAGAGGAGCATGTGGTATGCAGTACAGAGAGGATAGAGTCACGCTGTCAGAGGAAATTATCTTCTATACTGCGTATCACATGTTTCATTTTTCTTCGGCGTGACTCTATCCTCTCTGTGCAGCTGAGGAAAGAGGAGCATGTGGTGCACAGTACAGAGAGGATAGAGTCAGGCTGTCAGGGAAACTATCAAGAAACAAAGACATCAAACATATAAAACATAAAATGCAGACAATGCAGATTGAATGAGGTAATTAAAATGTTGAGAAGAATATACTGCAGGAACAATAAAAGGTAGATTGTAAATGTTTAAAGGTGAGCATGGTAAACTAAATTGTAAATTGTTTGTTAATATTTGAGATGGAAGTAATAAAATGATGCAATTTAAATGTTCTCATTGCTTGTGAAATTTGAATTTGAATTTACGTGATTGAGAAATGCAATTGTCAATTAAATGCGAAATGGGTTGTGAAGTTTTGTGATTGATTATCAGTTGGTAATTTGTGAAATTGTGCAAGTTAGTTTTGTGACAGCCGAAGGGGGATTTGTGTGTTCCACCAGACACATTGTTGTATGTATGATTGTTGCAACTTAGGATGCTAGGAAAATCACTTTAATCTTCAAGAATCAAACCCAACTAGACATAGAATAAAAAAAGAAACATAGTAACAACTCTATGTATGATAAGAAATCAAATGAAACTCATTTAAACTGTAGATTTTAAAAAAATGAAAATAAGAGAGTAAGTTTGGAAACCCCCATTTTATAAAAATATCTTAATGACAACTTTCAAAGTAAGAAAAGAAGATATTTTTGGGTTTTTAGGGTGCTTTTCATGAATGGTCAAGTAGTCAATATGTAGAAAATTATAACATTTATGCTCCTATCCTAAGTGTGTTTAGGAAAGTAAGAATAGTAACAATGATATGTATGTAAAGCTAATGTTTATAATAAAAATGAAAGCAAGGAGATGGATATCCCAAGGTGTTAAGTGCACTATAAAATGATTCTACATAAAAATGAGAAGGTAAGAGAAAATAAAGCAAGAACAATGTCACCTACGAGATTGAAGAAGAGAATAGGGAAAACTCTAATGTGAAATTTCACAAACACTTTCAAGGAATGTGTTGTAATAATACAAGTATGCTTATAGGGATGAACCAATACCAAAGAAGTTTTGTAGGAAGCTATAAACTACTAATAAGAACTTGAAATATTGAGACATTGCAAGATAGAGTGAATGAGAATGAAATATCCATTCAAAATGAGAAGTAGGGGGAAATATGGGAGCTAGAAAGCTATGCAAATTCATTATGAGTGGTTACCACCAAATTGGATAGATAGTAGCTGAAAAATGCTCAAAATGACTTTTGAACAACAAATTATTGTAATATGATAGTGTATCACATGGATGTCTGATCAATTATGATAGCATTTAGATACTTTTAGCTCTAAAAATGCCAAACACCAAAAAATTACAAGGTTGAGATATTTGTAATATTAATTTTGACAAAGAGGACCATGGGAGGCAATGCCTTGACATCATGGGCTAAAAAAGCTAAGGCAATGGATGGGATGCACCTAAAAAAATACTAGGGGAGGAAGACACTAAAGTGAGTGTGTAATGTGAAATTACAAGGATATACAATTTTCAATGTTACACAATCATAATTTTTGTGAGAAGAAAATAAATATTATCATCCACACATTTTATTTTTTTCTCTTGTAAAAATTTTAAGCAAGATTGAGAGTAGTCCAGTAGATATATATATATAGTAGCAAGATATACATATTTGAAAAGACTACAAGCTAAAAACCTAAGAACACACAAAAATTGTTCAGTATATCCAAGCCCCAAAATAACCTAGGATTGCATCAAACAATTGAAAATAATAAAAAAAAAAACTAGATTATTATAGAATTAGACCAAAATTTCCCACCAACAACTCTAATTATTATCTCGATCATTGAAATGTGGTTCTTTTGCACACATAAAATTGAGGGAATTCAAAAGCTTTGAATTTTTAATAGGATAAGTTAAAGAGTGATTTAGTAGTAGATGAAGAGAAGAAAAAGTAGATTTATATTTTTAAATAATCTTTGTATCAATCAGATGGCCATGAGATGATACATAATTTTTAAAAGCGAGATTGCAATCTTTGTGTAGGCCCAGAGTTAGAGCATCATAGCTACAGTTGACATTTGAGGATGATTTAAGAAGAGGACTAGAGAATATGCCACCAATGGGGAAGATTGTTATATTTTTGAAAAACACAAGACACAAGATCAAATAGAAAACAATAACACCTTCCATGCATGAGAGTTGCAAACAAGAATTTGCTATTTCTTCAGCAAAAAAGGAGTTACATAATGAAAGTATTTCTTAGGGTCTTTGAGAGAGATATTAAAATGAAGGAGAGTGCTTATAAGAGCAAACCCTAAATGATAAAGGGATTAGATCATGAAAAGTGTCACCATCCTATGTGATGAGACAAAATGATCTAATAATAATTCTCTAATAAAAGAAAAGAACACTAATAAGTTTTAGCTTAAGTGCATGAAAATAAATTCGCCTAATAATCAATTAAAGATTAATTAATTATTAGCTAATGCATGATTACTCTAGCAAAGATACCCTTTGAGATATCATATTGGTCATGAAGACAAGAAAAGTATTGAAGATAATGTAATACAAACACCATACCTTCACCTAAAATCCTTATTTCTCGGATTGAACTAAAATAGAGTGCACCCTAGCTCCACTTGATTTGCTCCTTTAGAGGAATGTGGTTGCTTTAAAATTAGCACCATGACGATCTAATCAAGATGATTCAATAGAAAATTGGAAACATAATAATATGATAAAGAAAAGTTCTTAAATGAAATGAGAGGCCTCTCATTTGTATAATTTTCGTGCAAGAAATCAAGGGCCAAGATGCATTGGTTAATGGATGGTTAGGATTGAATGAGGATTAGGGCTTGGATCAAAATTATAGTCATGTGACAAGTATCACATGAGGGATAATGGATAGGCTTAGTAATGGATTAGGGAAACATCCTTATGTGAATGGATAGGATTTGGAGATGTAGTATGAAATGGATGGATGAGATGAAAATTTACTCTGACTTTTGGCAAGTGTCTAGGTTCAATGGATCTAGACAAGGTCTTAGTTAGTCATGTGACTCTCAATATTTAATTAAATAATTAAATTATTTAATTAATTAATGGTGAAGGGTGATATGGAAGGATAAATTAAATAAATAAATAATTAATATTTAATTAATTAAAGTGGTGGATAAAGGTAAAAGATAAATTAATTAAATAAATTATTATTTATTTAATTAAGCGGGGGATAAATGTGAAGGATAAATAAATAAAAATATTTATTTAATTTAAGTGGGGGTAAAGGTGAAGGTTAAATTGATTAAATAATTAACTAATATTTATTTAATTAAAGTGGGGGATAAAGGTGAGGGATAAATTAATTAAATAAATAATAAATATTTATTTAATTAAAGTTGGGGATAAAGATGAAGGATAAATCATTAAATAAATAATAGATATTTATTTAATCAAAGCAGGGGATAAAAGTGGAGGGGATAAATTAATTAAATAAATAATGAATATTTATTTAATTAATGGCTAGGATAGAGTAAAGTCAAGTGTGGTTAGGTATAGTCAAATTTTAGGTGTCTATCATTCATCATTTTAATCAATTATTGTTGTTTTGGCATCTACTTGACCTAAGGTATGCCCTCTTGATCATCATCAATCATTATACATGGAAGTAAAAATACCAAAATGAGGTTTGACTTAGGCAAACCCCTATACAAAACCATTTTTTCCTCTATTTTTATGTTTGCAAGTCAGATATGGAGGTTTCATTAGGTGACAGTCTAGGAAAAACAATGCAAACTACAACCTACAATCCAAAATTTGTAGATTCAAAAAAGAAGGAATCCAATTTGAGGCGCATTACGCCCTTGTCCTTGCAAATTAGGCCCAATTTTCTGTCATAGGTTCCTCATTGTTGTCATTTCTCAGATCCAAGTCAGTTCTGCTACTTTATGTTTTCATTTGTCCACTAAATTACATTTTTAGATCTAGGGTTGTATGTCAAATAGGCTTGTCAAATCACATATCAAATTTATCATCCTCACAACTCAAAAACAAACATAAACACTAAGGGATTGGCTCTCCATTGTGGTAGTAAGTTAATCATCAAGCCCTAGTCAACTTATGTTAATGTCGAGTCAAGTGAAAAGAAGATAATCTTAGTTAAATCCTAATTGGATCTAGGACCACATTTTAGATACTCAATATTTTGGTGAACCCAACATATCCTACACTTGCAACTTTCTGATTTTCATTATAAAAGCTCTGAAAATTAATTTAAAATCTAAGTGTTTTAAAGATCTTGTTGATATTTTGCATTTATTACATTTTCAAAACTATACATTTGCATTTTTTGTCTATTGTACATAAAAAGAAAAAATTGTAAATCATTTGAACTAAATTGCATAATTTCATATTTGATTTATGCACATTCCTCTAAGGGAGCAAATCAAGTGGAGCTAGGGTGCACTCTATTTTGAACTAAATTGCATAATTTCATACTTGATTTGCTCCCTAAAATTGTAAATCATTTGAACTAAATTGCATAATTTCATACTTGATTTGCTCCCTTAGAGGAATATTTTGTTATTTATGCATGCATATTTTTGTGAAAAACATTTAAAAAATGAAGAGATTACATGATATTTGCATTTCAAAAGACCAAAAGCATTATTTTTCTATATTTTTTAGAAAAATCAGTCAATTACAACATTTTAATTATGAAATTTATTGTTAGGATATTACAAATATCAAAAAATTGCATGCATGTATGTGTTTCATATAGCAAAATTAGGTTTTTGCATATTTCCATAACTTTATTCACTTCCAAACCTAAACCTCTGCAACTTGAGACCCTTAAACACTATTAATGGTTTCCAAATTTTTAATTTTTTGAAAATACCTATCTAGTCTAGGGTGCATTGCACCTCTCTCCAATCATTTTGGGCTAAAAATTATTGTGAAAGTCTCTATCAGTGTTCTCTATTCAGATTTGGTTCCTATTTGGGAATTTTGTTTTACAAACTATCTAATTTTGCTGTGCAACACTAGTTCAATCAATAGCACATAGCATAATGTTTTCTTGCAAAAAAATTGTGTTGTCATAATTTATATTCTATTGTTAGGTCTTGGTAGGAAATTCAAAGGATTTTTGTTACAAACATGTGAAAATGAGTTTCTCTCTCCTCTTTTGTTATTTTTCGTTGATCCCTCTCCCAATATCTCTCCTACTTGTGAGGGTATTTTGGTGCAAGAGGATGTAATCATTAGCAAACATGATAATCATGTTTGTTCTTCCCCCAATATCTCTCTTACTTGTGAAAGTATCTTGGTGCAAGAGGATCTAATCATTGAGAAGTATGAGAATCATATTTGTCTCTCTCCCTATACCTCTCCTACTTGGGAAGATATTGTGGCACAAGAATATGAAATCATTAATACATTTTCAAATGATAGTAAGGTGGCTTGCAAAGATGTAGGTTCAAAATCATTAGGTCCTACATTGATAGAAGATTTCCAACAAGTTGAAATTATACACCCACATTTGATTATTGGACCTCCTAAAACTCATTTAATTATTGGACCTCCTAAACCACCTCTCATTATAGGACCTCCCAAACCTCATGGCCATATCCTAATCTTTGCAAAAGAAACTCACTAATAACCATAAGCAACAAGATGTGTTTAAGCAACCAATTTATCATACAGTTGCTCACATGTATAACACTAGAAGTACTAAGCAACCAAAACCAACAACATCCATTCCATTACCTCAACCATATCTCTCATCCCCACCTAGCCTTCCTCAACATAGTGGTAAATAGTATGATCTTGTTGAGCAACTCTATAATACTCCATCCAAGATCTCCCTTTGGTACTTGATTCAAAAATAACCTAGATACCATGGGATGCTCCAAGAGGATTTGTAGAAGATTGTTATCTCACCTTTTGTTAAACTGAATGATGTAGCAGACTTGTTTGATTGTATGCAAGAAAAAAATTTGGATATTACCTTCCCTCAACATGAATTACCTTTCACTTGCGATCCAAAACAAACATGATGCTCTAATGATAATGGTTAGAATTAATAAAAATGGAGTTAGATGTACTTGTATTGGTAACATATCATGCCTTAATGTTTGTAGCATTGATCTTCTAGATAAACTTGGGGTGGATAAGAATCTTATAGAACCTAATAAGCTTTCTATTCGTAGCTTTGATAATTTTAGTAGGAAACCATTGGGGACAATCACACTACCCATTAAGGTAGGTCTTGTGGTTTTTCCCTCTCCTATACATATGTCGGGATCACTTTCATATAATCTTCTCCTAGGTAGACTATGCATTCATGCCTTGAAGGGAGTCTCATCTACTCTCCATCATGAGATGAAATATGAATATAATAATATATATATATAGTAAAAGTGGATGAACAAACTTATAACTCACAAATCAAAGTCGGACATAACATTTTCAACTCTCTTAATACCTTGTAAAACATAGAAAAAGGTGATCCTAAGTCCAATGCAAAGACCCTAGGATTAATTGTGGCCTTTTCCTAGGGTTTCATTGAGATGGAGATTAACAAGGTGAGTATATTGACTTTCAACTATGAAGATGAGCCAATTAGACCTTAATCTCCATCCTATTAAGGATTAGAATGATTTGCAATTGATTTGCAATGATTAACCTAATTACTTGTTATAAGAACTAATATGAAAAATGCAAGATCCTAAACAACAGTTTGCAGGAAGATTGGGAAGTGTAGAGGATTGTTTACTTTACCAAAAAAATTGGTTTCAATCCATGTAGGATGACATAGGAACCCTAGGGTGTATGGGTCCTTATAGGGGTGTCCTGCTCAACTTTTTCAATCCCCTAATGCCATATATAAGCTCTTCATTTTCGCTTGCAAAAATATCAAATCACTGTCATATTTTTGTAGGTGAGTTTCTGTAAGTTGACAAGATGTAAGGCTTCAAATGTAATAATGAAAAAAAATTCTTCAAGCTTCCTTCAATCCTCTTCAAACCTAAAATTTACACATTCATGTTGATGGTTTGGATGAGCACAGTAACAGTTAAGCAGAATATTACTATTCTGCTCTCCTGAAAGAGAAAGAATCACGCATGGATATCTAACTCCCAAGGTCTTGGTAATTGGTTCTCGACTGTGCTAATTTCACTCAATGGTTGATGTGAACTATAATGTTCAAGGGGCCTGCTGGTGTTGAGCTTCTAGATTGTTCTAAGATCAAACATAATTTTAAACCAACTTTAAATGGGGTTTTTAAAGAAACAAAAAAAGATAGATCAAAGCTTTGGAACCGAAGAGAATGATAATTCATCCAACTTAACCAGACTTATTACCTTTCAAGGAATTCCTAACTAAAATTGCAAAACAAAATTAACTTATGATTAACACATAGTTTCATTCATTCACAGTGCTAACTTCAACAACAGATTCTAAATCACCATTTAGACAAAACATAAAATAAGATTTCATTCCTTGAAAGCTTCTCAAATTGAATGATTAACCCAAGATAAATACCATTCTGAAGCATAATATGAAGTATATTTAAATCTAGTTGCTTCTATTGTTTGTGAAACAAATAAACAACATTTATAAATCTGGCACAATCACCAGTGTACAGAAAATCCATGACTCCAAATCATCTCCATCTACACTAAGAAAACTTGAAAGATACATCATTGTCTATGTTGAATCTAAGTCCTAACTAAGAAGACAAAAGAATCTCCCATTACAAAGAAACAGGATGCATTTTTGTCTCCTCTATCTTTCAGAAAATCCCTACTGCTGAAAAATCTGTCTGTCCCTGAAATCTCTATCTATCTTTTTTTTTTCTACTACTCATACCCCTACTAAAAGAGGAAAAAATTCCATATATAAAGAATGTGCCAAAAAGAAAGTCAGCCCCTACTTTAGGGTTTACAAAAATATCAGCCTCCGGAAAGATTCGCCCTTAGATCTTTTGAATCAAGTTACTTCTGCATTAAATGTGTATCCCCGCTATCCATGTTGGTGAAGGATCGCTCTAGGAATGGCCTCCAGATCCTTTACAACCACAACATTAACTTCTGGCCTCCGTATCCACCCTCAAACTTCCATCAAAGCTGCCTTGAATGCCCTGGAGTATAGCCATTAATATTGATCTACCTTTTTCCAGTAGAGATCCTAGTTGTCACTGAGACTTGTGGCCTTTTCTTCCTTTCAGCTTTCTTGTGCTCAAGATCTTTCTTCTTGTTGATCTCTTTCAGATGAACACCATTGGATACCAAACTAATCCATCACTTTATTCACAGAGAAGATCCATTTCGTTCACATTCTATTGATCTTCTTCACAGGGGTAGTCAATCAGTCAAACTGCCAATGGTTTGCCTTTAGTTCCCTCTGATTGGTTGAACACATGCCACTTAGGCCTTCCAGGTGGTCAAAGTCTACTCAAATGGAATTTCCTGTTAGTGAGACACTAGCCGTGTCTCCCTGATGCGATTATGCTTCTCAGCAGCGATCGACATAGCATACAACAGTCGGTGAGACCTCATATCGAATGCAAAAGTTATATCGATATCACAAAAAACATCGGCAAGACAATCGTTATCGGCCAGAGGTCATAGTGAGTTCCCATCGGTCATACCGATATCCCTTTCCATTGGAAAGTCCATCACTATCGGCAAGACTCCCCTCAGTCAGCAAGACTTCTTGTCGAATGCAAACTCTTCGACCAGGAGTCCTACTGCAGCCACATATCTATTGGCGAGACTTTATTCTCTTGGCAGGACCTCATGGCAGGTTCCATTAGTCACACTGAAGGTTCTAAAACCATCAGCGAGACCATCGCTTGTTGGTAGGACATTATACCGAGCGCAAATCGTTCTCTTGGAGTCTCCCCGAGCTCAACCTTGTGAACCACTATCGACAAGAGTCCCTCGATCGGAAAGAGATTATACCAAAGGCATAACCTTCGGCGAGACATCCAGCAGTTGGTGGGACTTCTCTCCGAACTCAAAACATTATACTGAAGGCACCATCCTTTGGCGAGACCTTCCCATGTCGGCAAGAGATTATGCCAAACTCAAGATCTTTCGGCGAGCTCATTTTATTTCAAGGAGACTCCATCCGGTCGGCCAGACGTTATACCAATATCATTCCATGTCGGCAAGACTCTCCTCGGTTGGTGAGACCTTACAGTGAAGCCTCCACCTTTCGGTGAGACTCCGGTGAGTCAGGAAGACTTCTCCCCAATGACCCTTGTTTCGCCGAGACCTCCAACAGTCGACGGGACCTCTCAGCAAACTCAAACCTATCAGCGAGACTCCCCCGGTCGGCAGGACATCTCTCTGAAACCATCCACTTCGACGAGACCTCACCCCGTCGATGAAACCTTACCGCGAATCCACAACCTTTCACCAAGACCCCCATCAATCGGGAAGACTTCTCCCCGAGCCCAAATTTTTTCAATGACGCTAGCCTTGTGTGCAATGGTCAGTGAGACTTCTTTTGGCCAGCGAGATATATAAAAACCCATGGCAATTAAAATGTCTAGCCGACTGGTGTATTTCAAATGAACAAAACCAAACTGTCAGTCGGTAAGACATCTAGCTGGTCTCAGCGACTTTATCCTTTGAAGAGTTTTATACCAAATGTGACTGAGGTATGCTTCCCAACTGAGTTCCTTGAGAAATATCATCAGGTGTATGATTTAATCCTACAACACAAATGCCTCCATTAGTCCTCAAAGCATATAAAATACACTATAGTTCATCATGCCTTCAATTTTAACAAAAAGAGACCCAACTCTGGCTGAGGCAAAACCAAAATTTGACATAACAAAAGACAAACTTAGGAGGAAAACAAGAGAACTCCTAAGACCAAACCAGACAACCAAAGGCGAAGAAAACAAAAGAAAAGGGGGACCCATTTTGTTCTAGAATAAAATAGGGTGGTTATGCAAGGCATAACAATTCACAAAGAGAAGAAATAGTGTGCCATTTACGGGCTTTCCTTGGTCAAACCCTGCATAAGTGTTCCCACTTCCATAATGGCAATGTCAATGATAAAATGATAATGGATTGGAAAGCAATGATGAAATCACAAATTCCTACAACTCACCACCCTTCAATGACTTCCTTGAAGGACTAAAGTCAAGCACATCATCTCAAGGTCTTGGATCTTTCTTGCTTGATTTGCTTGGATGATTTGGAGACCTATAAAAGGGGTTAGCCTTCACAAAACAATGATAATAAAACAACATGAAATCACATATACTTTGACATAATGTGTGGATCTTGAATTGCTGCAATAAATCATTGAAAATGCTACTCTTGACTTGTTCTTGACAATAATTCTTGCTCATAAAATATCCTTCTAATTTCAAATGGTGAAAAGACAAGGTATTTATAGCATTCATTCAATTTCCCAAAAATTAGATCTCAATAGCTGACCTTTGCAAGTTGAATTTCAAATGTTAAAATTGCCACCCCAAAAAAATCAAAAATTGGTCTCCAATAGAATAGGGGGACCCATACACCCTAGGTAAAATGGTTCCTGGCCCTATTCTCTAGGACATTAAGTGTCAGGGGTAGAATAATAGTTGGATTCATTTGCTCAATACTTGCAATTTCTTGTAAAGTGGTACAAATAGGCTATAGAATGCATAATTTAGGAAATTAGGGACCCAATTAGGCTCAATAAGGGGGGAAAAAACATAGTGTGAAATTTTCAACGGTGACAATTTATGATGCTACATTTAACCCACACTTTAGTGAGAGTATGAACTTATGCTCAGGCTCACACTAAAGTAGAAAATATATGTCAAGAGGAGTTCAATTGTCCAAATGTTGAAGAGATAGATGACTAAGGATCTAGGGGCAGTGCATAAGCCCCCAAGATCCAAGATCCCATGGAAAACCAACATAAACACAAAGGAACACAATGTATGATATGCAACAAGACAACATACACAAACATACATGTCAAAAAACACAAAGCATACATGATGAAAATGTAAGGAAGCTAAGGTAGTGAAACAACTTCCTACACTAATCTTGAGAGGAGAACAATGCAAAACTTTACAGATCTTTAACAATTACAAAAACTTAAACATAAATAAACATAAATATCATGCATACCACAACATATGATTTACATGGGGAAAACCCTTTCGAGAGAAAAACCCCACACTCCAAAAGCCACCCAATATATTATTTAGCAATCACAAATATTACAATATACTTGCAGAGCAAGCTTCTCACAGGAGTATCACCACTCAAAGATCAAGATACAACATGACCACTATCAAACTCTTAGAAAACAGCATCGTCTCTCTATCGCATCCGTAATACAATTCCCTCATAAAATAGGGTTACATTCTAGGGCAAGATAGGACAACAAAATATCCACCATTAGATCCAAAACCTAATAACGAATGGTCCAGATTTATAATACATCATTATTTAATGAGTGTCGGCCAATTTAGAAGTTTCCTAAAGAAGTTAACATGCTCACATTTTTCTCTTTGTTGCCATTCTATACACCTATCGATGTAACTAGGAAATATATATATATATAAATATATATATATATATATGCATCCTATCAACAATAAATTGTATATAATTGCAAGGCTGAGACACATTTTCCCAACAAATCTCCCACTTTTCAAATAGCTTGCAAGAGCAACATGAGGGTGTAAACATCATCTCTTTAATTGCTAGGGGACGAAAGCTCTGAACACCATCTGAACTTCTCTATGCTCATAGGCTTAGTTAAAGAATCAACAAAATTCATCAAAGTCTCTACCTTAACCAACTTCACCCTGCCATCTTCGACCATATCTCTAACAAAATGATATTGTACATCAATGTGCTTGGTGCTGGCATGAAATGTCGGGTTCTTGGCTAGACATATCACACTCTGACTATCACAATAAATTGTCATTGCACCTTGTTTTATTCCAATATCTAAACATAGTCTCTTAAGCCAAATGGATTCTTTACAAGCATGAGTAGCTTCCATATACTCTACTTCAGTAGTGGACAAAGCAACCACAGCTTGTCACTTTACTCATCCAACTAATTTCACCATCAAATAAAGTAAACACATAAGCACTGGTGGATTTTTTGCTATCAACGTCACATGCCCAGTCTAAATCCACATAACCATGAATATCAAGGAAAATATTGTCTTCAATCATATTACTATAATAAAATAAGGGATAATCTGAGGTACCCCGCAAATATCTGAAGACTCTTTTAACTACATTCCAATGAACTCTACCATGATTAGACATATATCTAGAAATAACTCCCACTGCTTGGGCAATGTTTGGTCTAGTACAAACCATAGCATTTATTAAACTTCCAACTGCACTCTAGTAAGGCACTCTACTCATGTCCTCCATCTCTGATGGAGATGTTGGACAATCTAAAATAGATAACTTTGTTCCAACTGAAACAAGAACACACAATGGTCTACAATCTTGCATATCAAACCTCTGTAAAATTGAGTTGGCATACTTTCTTTGGCCAAGCCATAGCTTTCTTTTCACTCTATCTCTTTTAATTTCCATCCCAATAATGATTTTAGTTGTACCAAGATCTTTCATTTCAAATTCACCAGCACGTTTAGATTTTAGTTTTGAAATCATACCTTTCCCTCTACCAATAAATAACATATCATCAACATATAATAAAATAAACAGGAAACGATCACCATCAATTTTATAATATACACAATGATATAATTTAGAATGCTGAAATTCCAAACTCAACACATATGTATCAAATTTCTAGCACCGCATCCTAGGACTCTGTTTTAATCCATACAAATTTTTCTTCAATTTGCAAACTAATTTTCTTTTACCTTTCACCACATAGTGCTTTGGTTGTGTCATATAAATATCCTCCTCCAAATCACCATGAAGGAAAGAAATTTTCACATCCATTTTCTAAACCTCTAAATCATAAGCAAAAATATAATGGATGTCATTTTTGCAATAGGGGAAAATATCTCACCATAATCAACACCCTCAACTTGAGAGTAACCTTTTGCAACCAATCTTGCTTTGTATTTCTCAATACTTCCATTTGAACCAATCTTTTCTTGAACACCCATTTGCAACCAACAGGTTTTTCGTCTTTTAGGAAATGGTACAAGATCTCATGTATCATTCTTTTTCAAAGATGTCATTTCTTCATCCACAACAATCTTCTAGGATTCTACATCATTCATACCTAGTGCCTTTTCTACAAATTTAGGTTCATCCATGTTAGTATTCAAAGAAAAAATACATCTCCAATCATCAAGTGAATACCTTTTAGGTAGTTGTCTATGCCTTGTAGACCTACGAACAAGCTGAGTTGGAGGTTCTTCCTCCTCTTCTAAAGATCCAAAGCTAGATAAGCTCTCCTCAACTTCTCATCTATCCTTGGGCCTCGATTCAACTTTCTCAAGTGTAGGAGGAAATTGAATCACATCTTCTTGTTTACTTTGTTCTGACTGCAATGTAGGAGAAGAATGCTTAGTTTCTCTAAAAAATAACACTTCTACTATGTATTACCTTTTGTGCAATAGGATCCCAAAGCTTGTATCCTTTCACATGATAACTATATCTAATGAAGACACATTTCACAACCTTGTTCTCCAACTTTTTTCACTTCTCCTTTGGTACATGTGCATATGCCTCACAACCAAAAAATTTAAGATGTCTTAGTGAGGGCTTGCGACCTGACCATGCCTCTATAGGCGTCTTATCAACAAGAGCTAATGTAAGAGACCTGTTAAGTAGGTAACAGGCAATGGCAACAGCTTCAGCCCAAAACCTTTATTCTAGGCTAGCACCACTCAACATACTCCTAGCCTTCTCCATCAGTGTCTTATTCATTCTTTCTGCAACTCCATTTTGTTATGGAGAATACAGAGTTGTATTTAATCTATGAATACCAAAATCTTTACATAATATATATCAAAATCATTATAGAAAAATTCACCACCATTATCAGTCCTTAAACATTTTATTTTCTTTCCAGTCTACAACTCAACCATTGCTTGAAATTCTTTAAATTGATTGAAAACTTCAAATTTACTCTTCAAAAAACATAGCCATGTATTTCTACTATAATATCAATAAATGAAACATAATATGTGGATTTACCAATTGAAGGAACATCTGCAAGACCAAACACATCATAATGAATAAGATCCAATACACTACAAGATTTATGAGAACTCAAGAAAAAATGAACACAGTTTTTTTTTCCATAAATGCAATGCTCACAGAAATCAAATTCAAGAATAGAATCAAATAAACCTTCAACAAGGTTTTATTTTTCAAGGTCCTTAGACCCTTTTCTCCAATGTGGACAAGTCTCTGGTGCCATAACATAGTTTTATCTATAGGTAACTTTGTTTTAGAAAAAAGAGCACCCTTGGGTATCCAAAATCCATGACCATCTGCTGAAGGTGAAAGCCTCACTTCTTCCACATACTTGCTTCTCATAGAAGTTCTATTGCACTCAACATTGCATGCATCAAGTTTATACAATGTGCCATATCTGACACCTCTAGTAATCATCATAGCACCTCTGACCATCTTGCATCCTGCACTGGAAAATACTACCTGCACACCCGCATCTATTAGTTTGCTCACAAATAACAAATTTCATGCTAAACCAGGGATATGCAACACACCATTAATCCTTTTTATTCTACCATCAAGAAATTTTATTTTAACTTTACCACGGTCAACAATGTCTAAATGATAATCATCACCCAAGTACACCTTACCTCCATCAAATTCTTCATATTCAGAAAACCAATCTCTATTAAAGGTCATATGGAAAGATGCACCTGAGTCAATTAACCATGCATCATTACATGCACAAGTTTCCAAAGCTGCAATGAATGTGTCACCATCTTCCTTCTCGGACTCAAAATCATAATCAAATTTCTTTCTTTTTTCTTCTTTTCTTCTTTGCATTCCTTATGAACATGTCCAAGCTTATTGCAATTCCATCAAATAACTTTGTACTTTCCAGGAGATTTAGATCTTCCCCTAGACTTAGATTTTCCATGCTTCTCATTCTTCTTTCCTTTTTCCTTAGATATTCCATGAACATTTAGAGAATCCTTGGCGGTGATGGATACCTTCTTCCTTATTTCTTCAAAAAGAAAAGAAACTACCACATCTTCAATCTTCAATATAAAAAAAGTACTCCCAATAGCCATAACAAGAGAATCCCACGAATCAGGCAAAGAAAAAAGCAAGATCTGACATTTCTCCTCCTCATCCATTTTGACACCAACTGATTCCAATTGAGCCACCAACATATTGAATGCTTCTAGGTGGTATGTGATTCGTCCACCCTCTTCCATTCTCAAGGAATACAATTTCTTCCTCAATAAAACCTTGTTCACTAAAGATTTAGCCTAATACATCTCACCAAACTTCTTCCATATTTCTATGCAAAGGTCTCTTAATGGACATTAATTAAAACAAATTCTTCCAAGCACAATCTTATTAGACCTTTGGCTTTAAGGTCCATAACATCATATTGAGCAACCTAAGTAGGATATACAAGCCTTGAAACATTCTCATCAACAGTATCCCACAGATCTCGATCTATCAATAGATCCTCCATCTTTAGCCTCCACATCTCAAAATTATTTCTAGAAAATTTCTCCACCTCTATTCTCCCTAATGAACTTGCCATCTCAAAATTCCTACAAAAAGATCACAAAGTGTCTTCTCCACAAGCTCCCACTCAAATCTATATTAGTTCAAAAAACCCAACAACCTACAACTAAAACCAAAGGTGATCAAGCTCCGATACCACTTGTAAGGAAGCTAAGGTAGTGGAACAACTTCCTACACTAATCTTGAGAGGAGAATAATGAAAAAAATTACAAATCTTTAATAGTTACAAAAACTTAAACGTAAATATTATGCATACCATGACACAATGATTTACGTGGGGAAAACCCTTTCAGGAGAAAAACTCCACACTCCAAAAGCCACGCAATATATTATTCAGCAATCACAAAGATTACAATATACTTGCAGAGCAAGCTTCTCATAGGAGCATCACCACTCAAAGATCAAGAGACAATATGACCACTATCAGACTCTCAAAAAACATCACTATCTCTCTACCACAGTCGTAATACAATGCCCTCATAAAATAGGGTTACATTCTAGGGCAAGATAGGCCAACAAAATATCCACCGTTAGATCTAAAACCTAATAATGAACTGTGTAGATTTATAATACATCATTATTTAATGTATGTGGCCAATTTAGAAGTTTCCTGAAAAAGTTAACACGCTCACATTTTTCTCTTTGTTGCCATTGTATACACCTATCGATGTAACTAGGAAATATATATATAAATATATATATGCATCCTATCAACAATAAATCATATATAATTGCAAGGTTGAGACACATTTTCCCAACAAAAAACACATAACATGATGGAACATAAAGATGATGATGAAATGAAAACAAACACAATGTAAACACGAAGAATACACACAAAATACATGCAACAAAACACAAGGTTAGGACAAAAATATTCACATTATTAAGGCAAAGATACTTTAGTCTTAAATTATCTCAAATACCAAATGTCAACCATCGAATAAATGTTAGCTCCCATGAGGACTAGTAATTTTTGTTGTCACATCACTCATGAAACACATGGCTCCACTGGAAAGAAAATTGTGTTATGCTAATTGGCCATGTTAAAAAGGGATGCTCAATTTCATGACCCAACAAGATCCATTATGCTAGATCCATGAACTATCTTGCAAAAACTCACCTCAAGGGGTGCATAAATTTTAACATCTCAAGGGACAAACAAAACTCACCTCAGGGGGTGCATAAGGTTTAATGCCTCAAGGGACGAACAAAACTCACCTCAAGGGGTGAACAAGGTTTAATGTCTTGAGGGATGAATAAAACTCACCTTAGGGGGTGCATAAACAATGATAGGATAGGGCTAAAAACTCAAGGGACGTTATAATAACACCACCACAAAAGGTGATTTACAAAACAACAAAGGGGCTTTGCTCAATACATGAAAGGTCGCATCTTAGGGAATATCACACATGACATCACCACCAAGAGAGGAAAAGTCATGGAAAAATAAATTTATGCCTTAGGTAATAATATCCATAACATTACCACTAAGGGGAATGTCATGTGCCAAGAAAAGTCACACTCTTAGAGGACATCAAGTCCAATATCACCACCAAAGAGACACTCACATAAATCAAGGTCACACTTTGATTGACAAGGTCACACTTCCTAGATGTATGCTATCATCACTATAAAGGGACCATTCCACATGCAAACAATGAGTGAGGGACTATATGCCCACCTTAAAATGTTAGTGTACTTGTTGCACTAACATTTTAAGAAGATAAAGAGGGACCCCTTGCTAGAAGGAATGCACCTATGACAAGGCTACCTAACCCCTTGCCCACCAATTTTAGGGACAAATATGAGCCAAATGGATTATGATATGTTGCTCCTTGTGAATGAAATATGATTGCAAAACTTAATTTATACCCCCATGCAGGGTAGTGAGTATGTTATGATACTACAACTATCACATGGCAAGGAGCAGTAACTAATGCTATTGATGAAGTGAAGGCCTTTTTGATATTTTTTGTTATTTTTGAAGGAGAATAGCCAAGACCTCTTGTTGTTTCTTGCACGTTAGGTTCTATGGCAACATGGATGCCTTGTTATTTTACACATCCTTTTCCATTATAGCCAAGTTTTTTTAAAAATTCATAATCTCTTCCATAAATTGCTTGCATTGCTTTCAAAGAAGGTGGCTTTTCATGATAATCTTCATCATAAGTAGATGTATAATTTGTGTTTTCCTTTTTTATAGAAGTTGTAGATTCATATTCTTTTGATGACTCAGTAATAGATTGTGTTAATATCATTGACTCTTATTTCTCTTTTACCCATTTTGATTGCCTAATCTTGTATTCCCCCATGAATGTAGGTGTGAAATCTAATGATCCCCAATCATCATCCAACAAATTTTTCACCATTGAAAGACACTCATCTTTGTCCTCAATTTGTAAAGGTTTCACTTTTGTAGTTGGTAACAACTTTCTAAGAGAATCCTTCATTCCTATTTTAGTTTGTAAACAATTTTTCAGATTTTGGATCAGCTTTTATCATTTAAACCTTGTTGTTGTATATGTACTTCATTGAATGATGAAGTGTTGAAGGCACTCCATTCATTTCATGAATACATGGTCTACTCAATAGAATATTATATGAAAGATCATGGGGCATGACATGGATGGGAGTTTGTAACTCAGCCTTACAGACTTCAATAGGTAACGTTATCACACCAAGTGGTTGTATTTCCATGTTATAAAAACTTTTGATAAATCAAAAAGTTGAATTGTTTTTTTTTCCACTCCAATTATATCCAAAATACTTACACTAAAAACATTAATACCTAAACCATTCTCAATAAGGGTACATCTAATCCCAACCCTATTAATAATAGCCATTATCATCAAAGCATCATTTTTTTGGCATTTCCAAATGAGGTAATTCATTTTGATGAAAGACAATTTCCAACTTAGGGGAATTCATATTCTCAATAAAATCTTCCACATCATTTGGTTGTGCACTAGGAGTGATCACAAATTTATGCAAAGCATTTTGAAGGGTCATGATAAACAGGTGATGTTTGAATCAAATCCCACAAGGAGATTTTAGTAGGAGTGTTATAAAGTTGCTTAACAAGATCAAATTATTTACCACTACACTGTGGAATGTTAGGTGTGGGTGGGAGGTATAGTTGAGGCAATGGAATGGATGTTCAAGTTCTTTTTGGTTATTTATTATTCCTAGTGTTATATGTGTGAGCTATAGTATGATAACTTGGTTGTTGTGACACATGATTAATAGTAAGTTATTTTTCAAAGTTTAGGATATGGCCATGAGGTTTAGGAGTTCCTATAATGAGAGGTGGCATAGGAGGTCCAAAAGGATTTTTAAGGGGTCCAATAATGAGAAGACTTTTCAGAGGAACAAAAAGAGTTTTAGGAGGTCTGATAATCAAACGAGATCCAATAGCCAATTGTGCATTCCTAACCTTGATGGAATTAACTTCTTGTTAATGATTTTCTATTGAGGTGGAATCTAATGTCACCTTAGCATCTTCATCTATGCAATCTTGTTTAATAGAAAAAGTAAGGGGTTTGTGTTGATGTTATTGTAGCGGTGGGAGATTTATTTCTCCTTTCAAACTCAAATATAAAATAAACAATATTAATGTTGAGAGGGACATGATAATTTATTTATTTCTTAAAGCTAACTTGATGAGAAGTTGCATCATTTTGTGTAAGGGTGTCTCTTTTATGGAAGTAGCTGAATCTTCATGAAAAGGCATCTTGGTATCTATATATTGAAGGGAAACTCGCATTCATTTGGTATTCAATTTAATTTCAAGAAAAGTTTGCATAATTCAGGAAGGAGTTTGACTTCATACAACATATCTATACTTGCTTTAGGCAAATCAATAATCATTATTGCTTGTGTATTTGCATCTAGAGAGGTGCTATAATCATTGCATCAATTCGGCCTAGTGTGTGGCCTAATTGTAAAGCAATTTTCTCCTCTTTTATTCAATAAATAAGTGATATATTGTGGCTAGGTTTTTCTCCCTCAAGAAGGATGGTTTTCCCACGGTATATGTTGTGTTCTATTGTTCATGTGTTGTATTTCTACTTTCTATTAAATCTTATCCTAAAACTAACAGTTTGCATCAAAATGATGAGCCACTACTTCTCACTATTAAACATGCAATTATGTGCAAGATATGATGCAAATAACAATCAAAAATCAATCATAACTATTATAGCAACTATGAGGGAAGGTTTGAGAGGCTAGCATGGTTGTGTGTACCTTGCTGCAAGAAGGTTGTTTTTAGGTCACAAAGGACTCATTCACCTTTAGTGGTGAATGGGTCCTTGTTATGGTTTCTAAAACTGAGATCTGGGTTTTGTTCCTTGATGTCTACACTCTCAAATCCTTGGTGATCAGCTCCCAAAAACCTAAAATAGATTATATAGCCTTTTTTTTTGTTCTTGCAATGTTAATGATAACTTTGCAACTTGACAACTTTGACAATTTTTCTCCAATCTTGTTCTCCACTTGATCTTCAACCTATAAATCTACAAACACACATTGAAGAGGAGAAAAAAAAAATTATTGTTAGTGAATAGGGGTTTTCTTAAGTCAAACCACTTTTAGGTAATTAAACTAAATGATGAAATAAATAAATTGAAGCATGAAACATGAAATAATGATATGTTGATACCTTGGAAGTTATCATGGAGTACATGTTACGCCCTTAATATTATTGTACATCGGGTTATGAATAGTAAGCTTGTGGCTATCTTAACTCTCTATTAAGTCATATTATCATTAGTATATTGTTATTTAGTTGTTTAGGTCGGCCTAAGTCTTATATAGGCATGTCTAAGTCGGCCTAGGTGATATCCTTGGCATAAATAGGTATATATAGGAGGTTGTGAGTCTTATTTCATCATCAAGTGTGAAGTGTGTTCTCATTAGAGATATTTGGAGGTTTTCCCCCTCGAAGTGGCTTGTTATTCTTAGTTATTATCAAGTATTTGTAGCATATTTCATATCATATTCTTCTATTATGCAAGTTATTTCATAACAAGTGGTATCAGAGCATGATCTTGGCACCATAGAGGCAAGGTTTTTCTCAATTTTAGAGGCGATTTTTGGAAGAGCATATATTTCAGATTTTGGCGAATTTTTTTCTGATTTTTAAAGGGTTTTTGAAGAACATATTAAAGAAGCTACAGTCCATATTTTAGAATAATTGGAGCATAATTAAGTGAATTATTGCAGAATTAGGGTTTCTACACTATTTTTTTGGAATCTACATATCTCGCACATCTTGTTGAATTGGAGTCTGATTTTTATTGGGTTTTTGAAGACATAATAAAGGAGATTACAGTAAAAATTTGAGATAATTTAAGTTTCATTTGTGTGATTTATTACAACATTAGTGGTTTCCATCATGTTGGGGCCTGGAACAAGGGGTAAGAAGAATGTCACTCCGGGGAAGTCTCCTAATAAGGATGGTGAAACAATTGAGGATATTACTCATAATGAGGAAATCAATAAGGTCAAGGAAGAAATTTCCTCAATTAAGATGGATATGTAGAAGCCTAAGAGGAGATATGCTCCGGACATCTGAGAAACATGTTAAGCACCCTCTGAGGGCTGAATCAGAAAAGGAGTTCTCAAGCGACCAAGGTTAAAATTCTAGATTAGCTTACATTGACACAAGCTTTAGTACTCCTTTGGGATCTAGGAATTTATTTCCAAAGGTGGATATGCACAATATTGATGGAAAGGATCCTCTAACATGGATAAATCAAATTGATATATTTTTTTTAAGTATACCAAATCCCAAATGGACAAAAGGTCACGATGGCTTCCTTATATCTAGAACCAGATCAATTCATTTGGTATCATTGGCTTTGCACTCATCAAAGTAAAAAGGGGCTCACCGTCTCATGGTCAATTTTTACAGAGGAACTCCAAGCACAATATAGCAATAGCATCACAGACAACTTCTTCAGCCAGCTAGCTAAACTTCAACAAAGAGGATCAGTTAAGGATTATATTCAGCAATTCCAAAATCTATCCTTAAGGGTGGATACAATTACGGAGAAAAACTTGAATGACTTATTCTTGGGTGGTCTCAAGGATCACATTCAACATGAGGTACGCATGTTTAGCCCTAGTTCCATAAATGAGTCTTTTATCTTAGCACGCAGGGTAGAGGAGAAGTATTTGATTCCTAAGAAGCAAGGG
>VDFB02086081.1:415628830-416023449 GCA_007258455.2 Sequoia sempervirens
ACACATACACACATACACACATACACATATGTATATAATACATACATACATGTACACATGTACACATATGTACATATATGTACACATACACACATGTACGTGCATTATGTACATACATACATGTACACACATACACATATATATGTACACACATGTACATACGCATATGTATACATGTACATGTACACATGGTGAACTAGAAATTTGGGGTTTTCAATTTTGGGTTTATAGAAATGTAAATTTTGGAAAAATGTATCTATGCACATACATGTACATACACATACATACACATGCATTTACATATATATGTGTACACATGTACATGTATGTACACTCAAGTACATACACATACATGTACACACATCCATACATATACATATATATGTACATGTATGTACACACATACATACATGTAAGGTGAAAGTATATCATGTGCATCTATATAATCTGTAGAAAAATCAAACAAGTACATTCCACTCCCACATGTAGTACAAGTTCATTCCCAACTTGTTTTCAATTGTGTTTCCATACAAGTTCATTGCAAGCTGTTTTCTCAGAGTTCTTATTTTAAGACATACAAATTTTTAGTTTTCCTCTTTGTATTTTGAGATTTTCACTACTGAAGACCAGTTCATCACATGGGTGTCATTTCATCCATGGATCAACAAAGTTTAAAGAATACAATCACATTTATAGAAGACCATTAGTGATTTTTTAAGGAGCTTTTGGGAAAGGAAAGTTTGCTCATAAAAAAAGTTTAAAGGATGCACGCACATGCCCAACATTGGTTATGGATCAAACAAGAATTTAACTTGCCTTCTGGCTTAAAAAAATTTGTTGTACACAATGCTAGAGAGTTGGACCTTTGGACCTTTTGATGATGCAAAACATGACTTACTGTGCTGAAATTGCACACAATGTTTCAACACTGAAGAGAAAGGCTATGAATCTGAGGTTATGAATCTGATCACATTTTTTAATGAAATTAATGTATGGGTAAGTATGGTGTCATAATGATAATAACTAGTTATTCTTCAAAGGTGGTTCTAGCTGGAGTGCTCACCTATTCCAGTGCAGTATACCAAACACTCTGCATTGAATAACTTCCTTTCTATCCAAATAATACAGAGGATGATGTCATTGACAACAAATGGTATGAAGATTTATTGAGGTATTTGTATGTTTATTAAATTATTTGTATTTTAAACTGTTTTCTATGTTTACATTGATATGGGAATTAATCCAAGATGGGTTTCACCCATTGTCTTGCAAGGTTGTGATTTGAGTAAAAGAACACAAATACCTGAAAACATTATGGTTTTTTTCCAACGAGCTTATGTTGTGCCACATTTTCTGGATGCCTATAGCCACCTTTTTTAATTCAAATATCAAAAGCTACTACTTGAACCTGAGGGCAATACAATATAAACAAGTACGCCAGATTTTGTAGCTTCATATTTTCATTGACTTTGTCTAGAGGGAAAATTTTTGAACTGATTGGAGGACATTCAATACCTGGTCAATTTCTTTCTAATGTTGTGGTTTGATCTTTGCAGTGGCAATAGTTTAGGATGTCATGTTGCTTATTACATGCTATATTGGATTTTCTTTGAGTAGGTTCTTTTGTTGATAGTTAGATTTGTGTATGAGTTGACATTGATTGTGTTTGTCGATCATTACATTTTTTTCCCAAGTCTTTGAGTTCTTTTAAAGTTATAGTGAATATTTTTTCAATTCTTTTGATTTAAATGAAAGACTTACAAAATAATGTTCTCACTTATTTTCTAAATATATCAATGCACTTGTCTAATATTATATTTTTATTATGGTAAATAAGTGTTTTTTATTTTTGTTTTTACTAAAATACATGTTATTGTGATTTATTTGGTGAATAAGTATTTTTTGAATAAAATATATGTTATTGTGATTTATTTGGCAAACAAGTTTTTTTAATTGAGTTTTTGAGCTTACAATTTTCAATCTAGAAAATGTTCTAATGTTCTAATGTCATTTAAATATATTATTCAATTGCTAAATTGTTTCATTTTATTGAAAATATGTTTCTTAGTACAAGGCATTATTTCCAATTGGTATACAAGTCATTTTCCTAGATTTTTGTCATATTTTACATATGAATTGGATCAACTTTTTCGTGCATTTTTAGATCCATCTATGTATCATGTAGTTTAGTTCAACAAACTCTATGAAGTTCTCTTCTCTTTGATGTCTTCTCTAAGCATTTTTCATGTTAGATTTTGAGCTAGTGAAGCCAAAGATTCAAACACTAACATAAATTTATTAGAATACCGAGTTCAAATTTTTTTCTATTGGGATACCAACAAAATGAAATAATACTAAGTTTAAGTAGTGTGCCAATAGAAAAAATAACAAAATCTATGTGCCTGCTACCTCAAATATTCTCCATCCTTTATTCTTTCATAAGCAATGATCTTTGAATATGTTGTCATAAAAGATCTTGTGATCAAATCAATTTCCCACTACTTTCTTCCTGAATACCTTTGAATATACCGTTGTACAAGATCTTGTGATCAAAGCAATTTCCCACTGCTTTCTTTCAGAATCCTATAACCTATGTTATAATTCCAACAGATGTGATATAGTCTTCTCAGATCTTCAGATTTGATGTACTTTTTGTTTCGCATGGTAAGGTTATATTAAGGTTCAAGAGAGATTTGGATTCCTGTAATAAGCAAGTCATCTGATGTTTTACTGTGTCTAGAATTCCCTTTATTGGTTTGGAATCTATGAATTCAAGGGTGGATTCTAACTTCAGGGAACTCTTTCTCAACCACCTTGTTGGAGCTCTCAATGACCTACAAAATCCTGGCAATAGAAAGGAGGGTGAGGTGGTCAAGTTCTTGAATGAGATGGATTGAATGAATTTATCATCTTAAATTTCCAGTTTGTTCTTGTTGTTCTACTAACTCTAAATCATGTTTTCTTGTATTTGATTGTCTTTAGAGTTTAGGGAAGTTTCATTGCCTAAGCACCACAAAGAGTTTTGAAACTGCGGGAATACTTCAAACTCTCTCCTTTGCTCAACTTACATTTTTTCATTTCAGGTTCCATGCACATATTTTGGTCATTATTACAGAGAATTTTTATACTTTTTTCTTTCAGTATTTTTGATTTAGTAAGCAAAAATCAGATGGATGTAGATTAATCTTAATCAAAAACAAAGATTGCACCAAATATAAGATTCAGAATGCTCTAACAGTCTCTTCTCCTATCTAAAACCAACTAGAAACCATTGCATATGATTTTGGTGTAAAAAAAATATGAAACATGCTAATTGAGAAGTGAGTGATTCTTTATTTTCATTGAAATACGTATTTAGGACCTGAGCACAACTAATTGTGAAATGGGTTTGATTAGTTTTCATGGAAACATCCAAACACTATTGTTTTACTAAAAAAAATTGTTAATTCACCTCAACCCAGAAAAATTCTAAACCCCAAATTTCTAGTTCACCAAAGAAAATTACACAGTTTAAACAACAAAAATTGACATTTAATATTCCAAATCACAAATCACAAATTTATATGCATTTCTTTCATGCAAATCACAAACACCATAGATTTGCAATACATTCGGCCAATAAAATTAAACCAATCAAATTTCTTTGAACCAATCAAACAATCCCTAACTCTGATAGAGCTCCCAAACAAAAGACATGCCCACAGAGCTGCCAAAACAAACCTACAATAAAGCAAATAAACACAGAACCTGGGTATTTATCGGAGTTGGTGATCTTAACTTCGACCGACGAGCTCTCGCCTCAAATCCTTTCGCTTGAGCACACAAAATGGTCGAGCTTTGGTCTTTTTTTTTTAAATTTTATTTGATGTGTTTCGATCGGTACCTGTTCGGCTGAGTGCCTTTCAGCCGAAACCCACTCAGCCAAAAAGGTACCGCCACGTCGACACCATGTCACTGTCCCATGGCTTCGGCCGAAACTCTCTCGGCCGAAAACTTACCGGCCAAAAGTAATTCGCTCGGATCATTTTTTTGGCCAAAAGTGTGACATAGGTTTGTGCTTTTACCCTTTTGTCAGTTCTTCCACATCCGAAAGAACATTGTCATGTGTATACCCTTCCTTTGTTGCATGATCATGTTGAGCATCAATATCTTGTGATTCTTCTCTTGTTGTGACTTTCAGAGCAATATATTCTTTTTCTTTTGAAGTCATACCATATTTATGTGCAATGTCTAATATTTTATGAATTGTCTCCTTTCGGAGCCTTTCAAACTCACCTTTATCTCTACCCATAAGTGTAGTTACCCTTTCATTCACTCTGAATTTTGTGTTGTATAACTCAGCCAATGTGGCTATGTTTTACTTAGATATAGGATCACCAATCTTCTCTAAAGCATATTCTTTTATCTTTCCTTCTTCAATTGCTTCTTTTCTTCTCTTTACCAAGACATTTCATGCTCCGTGGGAATTTTATTCTCAATATTTTTCATATCAACCTCAAAAACTATAATTTACTTAATGATTGCCTCAACAATGGTGGCCTTATCCACCTCATCTACTTCATTATACAAAGCTACAGTTTTTGCAAGCATATCATGTTGTATCATTCCATTAACAAGTGCATCTACCTTCATGGGACTATGAGCTCTTATCAAAGGTGTTTTCTTTTTCTTCTTCATTTCATCTAGAGTCTTCTTTGTTTCTACTTTTCTCTTCTTTTCCGAAGACCCTTTCTTGGAAACTTCTCCCTTCTTTCCTCGTATGTGGATCGCAAATTATTTATTCTCTTTCTCAATTTCTTCTTGCTCAGATGTATCCACTATATCCACTTTCTACCTTTTAGAACTTGCTTCACTCTGTGAAGCTCCTTCTTTCCTCTTTTGGACCAACTTGGGTCCTTCTTCCTCCCCTTCTTCTTCTACATTTACACTTACATTCTTCTCTCTTACTACTTTTTGCTTTGGTCTCTTCTTTGTAGGGCCTACAGGTGGTGTTACTGTAGCAATCCTTTTCTTTTCAGGCCTTGTTGTCTATATAACCAGAGGGGATTTCTCCTTTACTAGAGGACTATCAATAATTTTCCTCTTCCCACCGGTAGAGGGCTTAGTCCCAGAGGACTTTTGGATAGCAGGAGGGGTGGTAGCTATCCTACCAATCTTCTTATGCTTTCGGATCCTCCCACAGTACTTGATTCTGCCTTAGCCTTTGCTCTTGCTTGCTCCACTTTCTCCTTTGTGAAGCCCATATCCTCCACAAACTTGTCAACCATCTTTTCAACCTTCTTTATTTTTGGTTTTCTTTTCTCCATATGTACCTCCATATATTTTCTTCATAGGTGTCATACCTTGCTTTAGTGGTATCTTTTGAACTCTTTAACAAAATATCAACCAAATTAGTAATCTCTTGTTCATTGATCTCATATCCCAATGCAGGGATCCATATTGTCCTTGGTTCTACTACTTCCATGATGCACTCATTTGTTGATACCTGAAATGTGATATCATTTTGATACTTCTCTACCATTTTCCTAGGAATTCTATCTCTTTCATGCATCCTCTTTTAAAAAAATGCAAATAAAGCAACAAGAGCATCATCTTGTGCTTTCACATCACCAATAATTCTCATAAAGTCTGCAATCTGATGAGCAACTGCTCTACCTTGCAACCATACCACACTTTTAGGTCCATGGATTTCCTTTAAGAAATAGAAGAGTAAACACACAACCAAGGTTCCATACTTAAATGCATACTTCTTCTCCTTGGTTTGTTTCAAGTTCTTCATCAATTGTTGTCTTAACAATTCGCAAAGATCATAATCAATTCCTTTTTCCACCATTTCATATGCCACATTGATTGTGGTGGTAGATACAAAGTTTTCTCTGTTTATGAAGTAGATTTTATAACCAATTAATATTGCTACATACCTCACAACTAGATTTTTGATGGTTTTTATAGTTAGATCTCTCTTATCATAAGTTGCACTTGTGAGTTTCATTACCACCTCATTCTTAACCGATTTCAATAAAAGAACAAGTTCCGTGGAGAATAGACTTGTAACCTCTCTAATCACATCCTTTGTAATCATCCCAAGCATGTCAGTCTAGAAAAAATTACCATGAATTCTGCTTAATGTATTCCTAACCCATTTATGATTAAAGCATAATTTTAGAAACCATTGCCATACACAAGTTTCTTTATAACTAAGTTTTGGTATTCTAGTTTTAGGGAAAAATTATCTCCATTAAGCTCTTTTAACCATACATCTCCTAGCTTAGTGTGATCATATTCCTCTATCTTTCCATGAATATAGATCCTTATTTCTTCGGTAGTCAAAACTCCATATGAAACATGTAAAAATGTGCCTAACGGGTTGTCTTCTATGGATTTAGCAAGGTATTTATTGAACTTAGGTTGTTGCTTCTCAGTAACCTCAATTACCCTCAGTGTTGCCATTGCAAAATGAATTCAAACTGCTCTCTGAGAAACTAGGGAAAAACAAAGATTGTAAATACCTTTTCTTTCACTTGCCAAACTAGTTGAACGCACCAAATCTCAAATAGCCTTGATCACTCTAGATTATTTCTTCGTTGCTCTACTCCTTCTCAAATGATTTTTATAAATGAACTTGTTAAGTGAAATCACTTTATAACCCTTTGAATTTGACCTAATTTTGCATTGAATGCTTCAAATAATAAAGTTGGAAAACCCTTCATTGTGTACATAGTTTCCTTCAAATGCTCTACATTTTGCATTTCAACATTTTATTTCGGGATCTTCACCAATAGATCAAGCACGTAGATCTACATCACATATATTCATGCTGAAGCATCAACACTATTTTCTTTGGCAGGGGATAAAATATGTTCATTAAAGATCCCCTGATCCAAATATCTAAACTTAGTTTCTAGAGGAAACATCTACATCGAATGTTGATATAGATTCATCCTTAACCTCGATCTCTTCCTTCTTTGTTTCTATTGTATCAATCTTTTGTACTGGTTCATTCTTCTTTACCGAATTATCCTTCTTCATATTTCAGCTTATGCAAAACTTAGAAATGTGTCCAAGCCTATTGCAATTGTAACATATGACATTCTTCTAACTAGTATTCCTTCCATTCATTCTAGATCTCCATTGATTAGATTTATGCCTAAATCCATAACATGTATAGCAGTAGCCTTTGAAAGATTGAACCATTCTATCATTGTTATAACCATTCATCATTTGACTTCTTGGTGCAAGGGCACCTTGGGGTTTCCATGCTTCCATTGAGGCTTTGTCAAAGTTTTTTTTGTTTTTCAAGGTGATTATGATGTAATAATGTCCAACGGACCATTTCAATGGTTTGTAATAGGTTTTCAATGTTTGTAGTAGGTTTTCAATTGTTGTAATAGGTCTTTTACTCATATTGTAAACTTCGTGCATCTAGGCTTAAGAAAGGAAAAAGAGTTTCTATGATGCAGCCAAGTAGTAGGAATACTATGGTTTGATGTTCTCACTATGTTAGGTGTGTCTAATACATTAATTTGTCTTGAAATGGAGTCAAGTTTGAACTTTTGTGTATGTGTTGTTTTAAGTTGTCTTTAATAGGCATCTTTGCTAAAACAAAGGTTACTAATCCTCCAACGACTCCCTAATTAAAAAAAATAGTTGAGGGAAATTGGGAGGAGTTGAAACATGTTTAAAAATCCTCCTTTGGGTCGAGTCAGGGTTGTTGAAGAACTTTGGAGAAGATTTGAATAAAGAAAGACTCTATTTTCTCTGATTTTCTGCATTTCACTCTACTAACTTGCTTGGTACGATCAAATTTTTTTTTGTACGAACACAAAATTGATATGGAATGATAGAGGGATGAGTTGGCTTCCATTTGGTGGTGATTTGGTGTAAATCAATAAAGAAACAAGGAAGTTATACTCGTTTTTCTAAAAGTGGCTAGAAACCCTCAAAACTAGGGTTTGATCTTCAAAATGCAAAAAACTCTCCATTCCTTCAGGTTCAAAGCTTGATTTTTGGTGGAATGGAAGAGTTTGTAGCATAATTAATAATGAAAAATGTTTTGGAGAATGGAATGGAGTATGGAGGAAGTTCTTTGGTACCCTAGGCCTGGCATCCTCATGTGACAGGTCTAGAATTGGTGCAAAAATCTGAGTTTTGCTAGTTTGTGAGTGAAATTGGCAAAGAGGGTGCTTGGGAAAGGTTGAAATGTGCTTGGTGATGTTGTAAGAACTTTTTTCAATGGTTAGGGGTGTTGGGGTGAACCTAGATACTCTGGTTCTTGCTTGGAGCAGTTAGTTTAGGCCTCCTTGTAGCGTTGTAATTTTATCCATTGTGGTTTTCCTGTGGACTGTCATGTCTTGAGGGTTTAAGGACTTGTAGGGGTATGTGAAAGGTGTCTTAAACCAATGACACTTGTATGGTTCTTTCCTCCAAGGGGATTTTGTTTTGAATGTCCTAGTTGGACAGGGCTACAAGGAAGATATAGCCTAATGTTATATTGGTGGGTGATTGATTGTTCTTAAGTGGAAAGTTCTAATTGTTGGTTTTGATCAGTCAAGTAAATGGTATTTGAAACATTCCAAAGCCTCTGGTTTAGTCTGGATGTAATATGCTTGGTTGGGTGAGTAAGTTACTGTTGGAATGAAGGGTGAATTGTGTGAGTTTCCCTAGGGTGTTTGTGAAGTTTCTTGTGCAGATTATTGTCTTCCCTACCCAATCTGCATCAGAGTGGTATTAGAGCCAAGTTTGATTGTGAAAGTTGTAAAGAGAGATTGTTAGTTGAGGTGTGTGAGGAAAAATGCCTCCAAAAGGTGGGTCTATGGTTACAAGTGAGTTGAAGGCCTTGAGAGAGAAGATAAAGGCCTTGGAGAGAAAGAGAGGGGCTACTGAGGAAGAGAGTACCTCAGAAGATGAGATAGAGGGTGGAGATCAAGACCAACCTGAAGAGGAGATGCCTCCTGAAGAGAGAAGGTTCATTGGAGCCTTGAAGACCATAAAAATAGAATCTTCTGAAGTGAAGATGGACATACCAATGTATGGGGGGAAGATGAATGCTGAGGCACTACTAGAGTGGGTGGATGCCTTGAATAACTATTTTGAATACAAAGAGATGGAAGAAAATAAAAAGGTGAAGTTTTCCAAAACTAAATTGAATGGGGCTGCTTTGACTTGGTGGAATTATCACTAAGGAGAAAGAGTGAAAGAGGGAAAGAATATGATTATTTCATGGGACAAAATGGTGAGTAGATTGAAGGCACATATTATCCCTACAGATCATGAAGTGCAAGTGTTTAGGAGGCTACAAAACCTAAAAAAAAAGGATATGGACATGGCAACCTATACTGAGGAGTTTCACAAACTTAGTATGAGGTGTGGCCATGTAGAGAATGAGAAGGAGAAGGTGGCCATATATTTGAATGGCCTAAGGTTTGTGATCCAAGATGAGATGAGTCTAGTGACTCCTAAGATAGTGGAAGAGTGCTTCCAAGTAGCATGTAAGGAAAAGGAGAAGTTGAGAAGAAAGCATGAGCAGTAAGGAAGGGGTAGAGGCAGAAACTCCAAAGGAAGAGGTAGCTTTGGTGGTAGAAACCAATCACAAAGACATCAAGGGGAGTCAAGTGGAAAAGAAGAGCAAGGTCAAGAGTCAAGATGAGGATTCAGAGGTAGGAGATCCAATGGAAGGGGCAGATCTAATGGGAGAGGAACTAACTCATTCTCTGGAAGATGCTACTCTTGCAACCAATTTGGACACCCAACCTTCAAGTGCCCTGAGAAGAAAGCTTCAAACTCTCATAGTGGGGATAGGAGAAACCAGTTGGTGCAAGAGGAGGATGCCCAAAGTGTGACTTCACCTTCTAGACCTGTTGATCCTGAATTTGGAGAGAGTTTGATGATGGGGACACTTCTTAAGGTGCCAAGTGCTAAGGAGCCACCACAGAGAAAGTCCTTGTTCAGGACCACATGTAAATATCATGGGAAGGTATGCAAGGTAATTGTAGACTCAGGCTCTACTAATAATTTAGTATCTTTAGAGATGGTTGAGAAACTAAAATTGAAAAAGACTCCTCATCCCACACCATATAGGGTGTCTTGGTTGAACAAAGGTTAATAGGTGCTTGTCAATGAGCAATGTTGGGTAGAATTTCATATTGGAGAGTATAAGGATAAAATCTTGTGTGATGTTATCCCCATGGATGCCTACCGCCTACTCTTAGGCTGCCCTTGGTAGTATGATAGGAAATCCCAACATGATGGGCAAAAAAACACTTACATGATATCAAAAGATGGGAAGTCTTTCACCACAAGTCCCTTACCGGATGAGGGTATAGATAAGCAACTTGGGTCTAGCATCATGGTGGTAGGAGAGAAGGAGTTTTTGAAGACCTTAAAGGAAGAGGGAGGTCTAGGGTTTTCCTTGATTGTTAAGCCAAAGTGTAGGTCTATTTTGTCCACAAGCAAAGGAGAATCTATACCTAGTGAAGTCCAAACCTTGTTGGAGAAGTATAAGGACATTGTGGTGGATGAATTGCCTAGTTCCCTGCCTCCAATCAGAGATATCAATCACCATATTGACCTGATAATAGGAGCTATATTTCCTAATAAGGCTGCCTACAAGATGACACCAGCCCAAAATGAAGAGATAGCAAAACAAGTTCAAGAATTGTTGGATAAGGGCCTAGTGAGGAAGAGTTTGAGCCCTTGTGCAGTCCCTACCATGTTGGCTCCTAGGAAGGATGGAAAATGGAGGTTATGTACCGATTCAAGAGCCATAAATAGGATAACCATCAGATATAGGTTTCCTATGCCAAGGATGGAGGATCTTATTGATTTCCTAGGAGGAGCTTGCTATTTCTCAAAAATTGACTTGAGAAGTGGGTATCATCAAATTAGGATCCGTGAAGGGGATGAATGGAAAACAACATTCAATAGTGACTAATGAAGGTATTTATGAGTGGATGGTGATTCCCTTTGGCTTGTCTAATTCCCCCAATACCTTCATGAGATTAATGAATGAGGTATTCAAACCTTTTATTGGAAAATTTGTTGTGGTTTATTTGGATGACATTCTTGTCTTTAGCAGGACCACAGAGGAGCATTTGGAGCATCTTAGCCAGGTCTTGAGAAGGCTGCATGAAGAGAAGTTGTTGATCAACTTGCAAAAATGTGAGTTTATGAAAGAAGAATTGGTATACCTTGGGTTTGTCATCTCAAGGGGAAGTTTGAAAATGGATCCATCAAAGGTTGAGGCCATTCTCAATTGGCCACCACATAAGTCAGTGGGTGATGTGATGAGATTTCATGGCCTTGCAAGCTTCTATAGGAAATTCATCAAGAATTTCAGCCACATTTGTGCACCTATCATAGATACAATCAAAGGAGAGAAGAAGAGTAAGTTCCTATTGACCAATGAAGCAAATGAAAGATTTGAATACTTGAAAAGAAAGGTATCACAACAGCCTATCCTTGCTCTTCCTGATTTTAATAAATTTTTACTATAGAATGTGATGTAATTGGTCAAGCAATAGGTGCTATTTTGAGTCAAGAAGGAAGACCAGTTGCATTCTTTAGGGAAAAACTAAATGAGGCTAAGATAAAATATTCTTCATATGATCTAGAGTTGTATGCTATGGTCCAAGCCTTAAATAAATGGAGGCACTACTTGTTACTAAAGGAGTTTATAGTATTCACTAACAACCATGTACTTAGTTTCTTGAATGGACAAGAAAAATTGAACCAAAGGCATATGAAGTGGGTTGAATATCTACAAGCATACACTTTATCGATAAATCACAAGAAGGGGCAAGAAAAAAAAGTTGCAGATGCCCTTAGTAGAAGGGTCATGATGGTTCAAGAAGTTCAATTGCAAGTGTGGGCATAGAAGCTCTTAAATGTATGTATAAGGAGGATGGAGATTTCAAGGCTGCTTTTGATGTTTGTTCTCAATATTTAGATGCTTTTCACAGTGATTATGCTGATTATGTTTTGCAAGATGGCTTATTGTTTAAAGGGGCTCAATTGTGCATACCCAAGTGCTCTATGAGGGAGAATTTAATAAAGGAAAAGCATAGTGGGAGTCTTGGAGGCACTTTGGACTTGAAAAAACCTTGGAGTAGGTTAGGAGGTTTTACTTTTGGCCTAAAATGTAGGTGGATGTAAGGAAGTTTGTGGAAACTTGCGCCATATGTCAAAGAGCAAAAGGAACTACTTCAAATGCTGGTCTTTACCAACCTCTACCAATCCCAAATAGACCTTGGGAGAGCATAAGTATGGATTTTGTCTTAGGACTTCCTCAGACACAAAGGGGAGTTGATAGTGTCTTTGTAGTGGTTGATAGATTCAGCAAAATGGCCCATTTTATTCCTTGCAAGTGTACTAGTGATGCTTCTAACATTGTAGGTCTATTTTTCAAGGAGGTTGTGAGAATGCATGGCATTCCTATGAGCATTGTATCAGATAGGGACTCCAAGTTCATAGGTCATTTTTGGAGGACCTTGTGCTGAAAGTTGGGGACTAATTTGCAATATAGTTCTTCCTACCATCCTCAAACGGATGGAAAAATAGAGGTGGTCAATATATCACTTGGTAATCTCTTGAGGTGTTTGAAAAAGGAACATGGTGTTCAATGGGATTTGGTGTTTCCCCAAGCAAAATATGCTTATAATGATTCCATCAATAGAAGCATAGGTAAAAGTACCTTTGAGGTAGTGTATGGGATGAACCCAAGAGGAATCTTTGAGTTGAGAGATCTGAAAGGCATAGAGAAGAGGAGTGCAGAAGGAGAGGAGTTTTCCACTACAATGAAATCCATCCATGATCAAGTGAAAGAGAATCTCAAGATGAGTGTGGACCAATACAAAGAGAGGGAAGATTTGAAAAGGAGGAATGTTTAGTATAAGGTGGGAGACCTAGTTTTTGCATATTTGAAGAAAGAAAGGTTACCTAAGGGTAGATACACCAAGCTCCAAATGAAGAAAATAGCCCCTTGCAAGATTATTCACAAGTTTGGGAAAAATTCCTAGGAGATAACACTCCCTCCTGGAGTGGCTATCTCCCCCATTTTTAATGTTGCTGAATTGTACCCCTTTAAGGGATCTTTGGATGCAGGTGCAGTATTGAAGCTAATGAAGATTGGGTGTAGGACCTTCCACCATCCGAACCTTTGAAACTTGAAGCAATCCTAGACACTAAGCAGGTGAAAAGAACAAGAAAGAAGTTATATAATGAATATTTGGTTAAATGGAAGGGTCTTCAACTTGAAGATGCAACTTGGATGAGTGAAGAGGATATTAAACAACATGGTACTTCTCTGCATCAGCTGATCTCAGGTGGTACTTGAGATCTCTTCCACCTCGGGTGTATGGTGTAGGGGCACCTTGGGGTTTCCATGCTTCCATTAAGGATTTGTAATTTTTTTTTTGTTTTTCAAGGTGATTATGATGTAATATGGTCCAATGGACCATTTCAATGGTTTGTAATAGGTTTTCAATGGTTGTAATAGGTCTTTTACTCATATTGTAAACTTGGTGCATCTAGGCTTAAGAAAGGAAAAAAATGTTGCCATGATGCAACCAAGTAGTAGGAATACTATGGTTTGATGTTCTTAGTATGTTAGGTGTGTCTAAGACATTATTTTTTCTTGAAATGGAGTCAAGTTTGAACTTTTGTGTATGTGTTGTTTTAAGTTGTCTTTAATAGGCATCTTTGCTAAAACAAAGGTTACTAATCCTCCAACGGCTCCCTAATTAAAAAAATAGTTGAGGGAAATTGGGAGGATTTGAAACATGTTTAAAATTACTCCTTTGGGTCGAGGAAAGGTTGTTGAAGAACTTTGGAGAAGATTTGAATAAAGAAAAACTCTATTTTCTCTGATTTTCTGCATTTTACTCTGCTAACTTGCTTGGTGCGATCATAAAAATTTCTGTACAGACACAAAACTAATATGGAATGATAGAGGGATGAGTTGGCTTCCATTTGGTGGTGATTTGGTGTAAATCCATAAAGAAACAAGGAAGTTATACTAATTTTTCTGAAAGTGGCCAGAAACCCTTAAAACCAGGGTTTGATCTTCAAAATGCAAAGAACTCTCCATTCCTTCGGGTTCAAAGCTTGATTTTTGGTGGAATGGAAGATTTTGTAGCATAATTCATGATGCAAAAGGTTTTGGAGAATGGAATGGAGTCTGGAGGAAGTTCTTTGGTACCCTAGGCCTGGCATCCTCATGTGACAAGCCTAGAATTGGTGCAAAAATCTGAGTTTTGCTAGTTTGTGAGTGAAATTGGAAAAGACGGTGCTTGGGAAAGGTTGAAATGTGCTTGGTGATGTTGTAAGAGATTTTTTCAAGGGTTAGGGGTGTTGGGGTGAGCCTAGATACTCTGGTTCTTGCCTGGAGCAGTCAATTTAGGCCTCCTTGTAGCGTTGTAATTTTATCCATTGTGGTTTTCCTGTGGACTGTCATGTCTTGAGGGTTTAAGGACTTGTAGGGGTTTGTGAAAGGTGTATTAAACCAGTGCCACTTGTATGGTTCTCACCTCCAAGGGGATTTTTTTTTTACTATCCTAGTTGGACAGGGCTACAGGGAATATATAGCCTAATGTTGTATTGGTGGGTGATTGATTGTTCTTAAGTGGAAAGTCCTAATTATTGGTTTTGGTCAGTCAAGTAAATGGTATTTGAAACATTCCCAAGCCTCTGGTTTAGTTTGTATGTAAGATGCTTGGTTGGGTGAGTAAGTTGATGTTGGAATGAAGGGTGAATTGGGTGAGTTTCCCTAGGGTGTTTGTGAAGTTTCTTATGCAGGTTGTTGTCTTCCCTGCCCACTCTGCATCACTTCTGCACTCATTAGCTCTATGACCAAATTTCTTGCATGTAAAACATTGACTAGAAAAAGGTGGAACATTCTGATTCATTTGACTTCTACATTCCATTGCATTATGTCCAAATTTATTGCAAGAATAATAGAAACCATTAAAATATGGGTACCTTTGTGCATTTGGTTGTCTAACCGGTGGTCTTCTACTTCATTCCTATGATTCTAAATTTTCTTGCCATTATTCTTCTTTTCTACATTTGGTGTCTGATCTTATTTTGAACTTTCACCCTTTTCAAATCCTAAACCTTCTTTATCTTTAGATCCTTTCTAATTTGCAATCATTTCATCAAGCTTTGTAGAACTTATCTTGAATTTGTCTTCATGACTCCTTGATTTTTCTAGATATGATCTCAGATCCACAACTTCTTGTTCAAGCCTTGTACATTCTTCATATTTTCTTTTAACCATTGCATAATTTAGACATTCCTCAACTCTTTTCTTTTCCTCAACATGCACCTTTAGGATGGTGATAGTTTCATTTGCTTGCTTCAATTGTTTATTGACTTCCTTATGCCTTTCTCTAAACTTCTTGATTTTCTCTCTCAATTTTTTGATATATTTGTTTGCTTCTTTGACATTTTATTTTAAATCTCTATTTGCACCTTCAGTCCTTTCAAGATCTTCAAGGGCAACTTTGAGTTCTCCATATTTTTCAAGCATGCAATCTTCTTGTGAATCCAACAAAATGAATCTCTTTTGGAGGAGTATAACAACCAGGGGTTTAACCTCCAAGATCTTCCCCTAGTGGTTAAGCTCCTTCTAAGGAATCAAGTTTTGATACCAATTGTTGAACACCTAAAATACTTGGGGGGGGGGGTGAATCAGTATTCTTTTAAATGTTTCAAACATTTAAACATCCAATCCTCATAGCATATTCAATTGCAATAAATGAAAGAAATCATGAAACATCAACATCACATAACACATGAACACCAAGATTTTTACGTGGAAAACCTTAAATGGGAAAAACCATGGTGAGGATTAGCTCACAATATATTATAACCGATTTAGTATATTTACATAAGTGCTCACTGCAGGTGGACTCACTGTCCACTAAGATAAAAAGAGATAGAAGAGAGTTTTGGCTCACATCCTAGATTAAAATATTACAATTGCATCTATCATTTGCATGAAATATAGTTCTAATGAATCTCAATAAACTGACTTTACACACTTCATTTGAGTCTAATCTAACACTCTTCTTTCATATGCATTCGTGTCACTATGATATTCTATTCAACATTCATAACTTAAATTCATAATGTATTCACATCATTTGCATCATTTGCATGTTTCTCATATCTCAAAACACTGAAAAATGATCTAGCTTATATATCTACTTCAAGAATTACACCAATTAGGTTGGCCTAATTAGATGTAACATACAAAATAGACAATACATGAATTTTCAGCTCAAATTCTTCCACACACACCTCGCACCAAGATTGAATCCTAATTTTTTTTTTAAATAGGTCGACATGGACCTATAATAGCTCCAACATAACTCTACAATACTTAATTAATATTTGTATACCTTCAAGCTTATTAGGTTGGCACCATAAAATACCTAATACAAAAAGTCTTCAAATGTATACCCATATTTGGACACATGTACCTCAAAATGCTATACCATATCAAACTCACACTCTATTGTCATCTTTCAACATCTCCTTAAGTCCACAAAACAAAAATCCTATCGCAGAGAAGTGCAAACTCTCCTACTCACATGCACTGTATAGGAAATGACTATAATTTGCCAGGTTGAACTTCTGTTATTCATAACTTTAAAACCAAGAGCCAAAACAAGATAGAACTTTGGAATTATATGCTTCTATTAGCCAAAAAAAACATACTAGAACTGCAGAGAGAAAGGTTGATTTACGGACCAGTTTAGACCCAAAAATTGGATGCTTTGTACCCATAAACACTGGTAAAAACACTTAGTCATTTTTCATCACAATTGGCTTCACCAAATCAATCCTTCTTGCAAAATTGTGCCAAAACATGTTAGAACAACCAAAGTGATTTGCACCATGATTTCCTCATCAAGATACAATGTTGACATGAATGAAAACACTGCAACACATAATATTATACCTTGGGCCAATCCCTCATGCTCATGCTTCCAACCACTGCATCAATGAAAAACTCCCCATTCTTCCAACACTAACCCAGTCTACATTAATTGCCCCAAGTTTTATTTTTCCATTAACCTAGCTAAACCTTATTCTCAAAACAATTTTGTGATTTTTATTTCAATGTTAAAGTCTTGGATCTTGTTGATCCACCTGCACCTCCTTCAAGCCACTTATTTTTGAGTGAAAATATATTTAACTATTTCGTGTGGCACATATGCAATAATCCTTGCACCCAATAAATAAGGTTTGTAGTTTTTAACAACCTTAGGTAAGGCATAAGAATGTTTCTCCATGGAATCATACTTCAACTTAACACTTGGAGAGATTTACTAAAGCAAGAGACGGGTTGTTCATACCAGTCTCAATTCTTTTAAATAGAAAGATAGCTATTGTATGAAAAGAATCAAGAGAAAATAATTTAAAAGGTTTGGAGAAGTCAAGTAAAGCCAAAACTAGGAGTTGTTTGATCGTCGCCTTTATAACTTGGAAAGCTTCAACTAGTTCACTTGCCCATGCAATTTCTTGTCCTTTATTTAACAATTTTTATACTTCTTTTGTTCTCTTATCAAAGTTTGAAACAAATATCCTAAAAAAGGATTGAATACCTTTTACAATTTTGGGTTGTGGGATCTTGTCAATGGTAGCCACCCTTTTTAGATCAAATCTAATCCCATCTTTAGAAACCATGTGTCCCAACAATCTACCCTTAGTCACCCCAATACACTTCTTAGGGTTAAGATAAACACCATATTTTAGGAACCTTTGAAAGATCTTCTCTAGATGATCATAATTATTTTCAAATTTCTTTGAAATTATTGTCAAGTCATATTGATAAGAAGTTGTGATTATTTCAATCAGATTTGTAAACACCACATCCATATCTCATTGGAAGGTAGCTCCAATTTTGGTTAGACTAAAAGGAATTCAAACATAAACATATGCACCCCATGTGGGTAGTGAATGATGTCTTATACTACTCAAATTCCTTTACCTTCACGTAGTTATAACTATAAAATCCTCCATTATTGATAGTAACTCACACCATATCACTTTTTGTAGCATTGCATCCATATTAGGCAAGGGATAGTTATATTGAGAGAAGACATATTTAAGTTCCTAAAGTCCACACATAATATGATATCATCATTTTTCTCAACTAGAACTATGTTAGAGACCAATGAAGAATACCTAATAGGCTTATTGATCCCTCATTCTTTGATTTTTTCAAGTTCTTGTTGCATTTTGGGGTTTAGGGTAAGGTTTTTAGGTCTCCATTATTTCCCAATAGGCTTATCATCTAGTTTCAATATTATCTTGTGCTAGAAAATATCTTCCACGTATGTCTTTAGGTCATCATATGACAAAAAAATTATCCTACAATACTTCCTCATCAACATAATCATAATTTTTCTAGTTTTAGATTTCATATTTTTTCTTATGTATATTTCTTTTGGGGCAGATTGTGTGCCTATGTTGACTTGTTCCAAGTCTTGTTCATGTACTCCTGTTGCCTTATTTAAATTTCTATTAGCATTGTCAAGTGCTCTCTAGAGTGACCAAACCTTTAGGAATCTTATTTATCTTCAATTGAATGACTTTGTTGACAAAAAATAGTCTATTTTCCATCCATCTTTTCAAAAAAATATTGAAATTCTATTTATTGGTTTTGATATTCATTAATACATGTGAGAAATTTGAGCAAGTCTGATTCATTGTTAAAAAAAATTCAATGATGAATATTGTTAGGGACTAAAGGCCATGTTAGCACCTCCACTCTTGAAATACTATCCAACATTATATCCTCTAAATAAATGGGTATATTAGCAAGAAACTCTCTAGTTTCATTCCTTTCTCTCTCCACGGACAATCTATGGAGAAATCATCAAAAAACTCAATGTTGTTGAAGGAAATATTTCTATATTACTTTAGTCTTTTATTTTTAAAAGTATGTTTCCATCTAATCTAGGAAATAATCAACTTTGAGTCTCTATGTATTCTAAGTATCTTTAGATTATGCTTCAAGGTAAGATTTAAACCTAACAATAGAGTCTCATACTTTTCTATATTATTTATGAACTCAAACCATAATTTAAAAAATGAATTGAAGGACTAACCTTTAGGAGAAATGAGTACAAACCCAACTCTTGCACCTTCCTTATAACATTCCCCATCAAAATTAATTATCCACATGTCAACTATTGACACATCTCTATCCATTGAGCTATATTTATGGTCCATCACCATATTTTTCATTATTTACCTCAACCCTAAAGTTGTCCATGTATATATCAATATAGCATATTGTTTCATTAAGGTCATTGGGATTCTCAATTATATCTTGAGCCCTTGTATCCATATACAACATTAGTCCCATTGATTGGGATCATAGCATAGGAAGAATCTACCTAGAAAATCCCTTCAATTGCAATTGAACACCTTCTAGATAGAAGCATACCATAATATGGTGTTATATCTACCAATGTCACATTCATTTTGTATCCCTATTCTTGGTATGCAACTAATTTGAAGTCAACATCTTTTATGAATCCAATAACAAGGACCTCTCTTGAGTTCATAGTAAAGCACTTTCTCAGTGATCTAGTGACTTGAAGATCTAACTAATTCAAAACTTGTAGAGGAATAATTTTTTTGGAAGCTACATAATCTATCATGCAATTCCTCATAATTTTGTTGTTAATGGACAATATAATGAAAAAGGGGTATAGTTGAGATGGACACTTGCTCAATATAGTTCCTAAATACACTTATGGTCTATCCACATTGTCTACCTTTTTTTTCTTGGTCACATGTGCTTCTATGATTTTTCCCTTCACGGTGAATTTTTCTATCACAACATTGACTTTTAGGGGTGTTACAAATTAGAGGTAAAGCTCTATCCTTATGCTTTTTTATTCTCATTATTTCTATTAGTGACACATAAATATTTATTTGGCTCGATATATCTGACATATAATGGAATGTACTTGGGAAATGGTATGTTAGTAGGAAATGTAATATTAGAAGAAAAATGTGTATGCTTAGTAGTACATTTCTTAACCTATTCCTTCCCAGTTGTCACAAAATGCTTCATTGGATAGAACATTTTTTCATTTGAGTTTCTTTTCCTCAAATCTAGGACCCAAGAATTCTGATTTTGTTTAGAGATCTTCCTTATACTTAGCATCATTTAGTATAGAGGGCTATTTTTTTTTTCTAACCCTCACTCTAAGGCTTTCACTTAGGCACAATAAAGATGACCAACCTTTATAACATAGGTAAACCACCAATTTTTTAGGTTCAAGGGTTGGATAAGGTCAATGAATAAGAGGGTAACATACATCTTCTACACTTTGAATTGTACCAAGCTTGGGAGGGTATTCCTAAAGGTATATTAAAGATATGAAAAACGAAATTAGAATGAATCGTCACACAAATATGACTATAATATATTTTGACTATTGTACTTTGTTGAGGATTACTTACATTCAAATCACATATCTTCAACTTTAGGAAACTATGTTGAACGATGCAACTGTTACATATTTTTCGCCTCAGCTCAAATGGAGGAGCTGGCTGATTGTTATTTAACATTAAGTGGAATTGCAGTATCATGTTCAAATGCTGTTTCAAATTATTATCATTATACATCGAACAACAGTTATGCATTTTAAAGAAAGTAGGGTTTCAGAGTGCCATTCAGATGTTGCAATTTTTTTTAAAGAAATACAGAATTGAGTACATAAGCAAAATAGCATTTCAGATGCTTTTATTCATTTTGAAAAAGAACTCATATTTTTACAAGGCTTCATTTGATTTCACAATCAGAATGAAATTACAACATTGCATAAAATGCATTTTCTTTTCAATTGAAAAGCAAAATTGAAATCAAAGATCCACACAAGCCATGGATATAACTGTGACAACGTATTTCTAACAGTACATTGCACTATTGAAGATGCTAAAAGAAAGCACATAAGCAACAACATAATCATCATTTCCTGATTATCAACGTTCGATGCCGAATGGTGCACCTTGCCTTCTTGAGCTTCGTCGACCTGTAAGAGGAAAAGAGGGGTGTCAGTGGCTCCGATTATGATGTAACTTATATGATGCACCTACAATAGTACAGCATACTATTAGCAATGCATCGAAACAATCAAAATCAATCAAGTACAGTATGAAAGAAGTAAGCTGAAGGAGAAATAGCAACAACATAATCATCATGTTCCGTTTTTATGCTAACACTGTTTGTTTCCTTGTGCAGGTATAGGTAAAGTCATGAAGCTGAACATTATTTGAAGACCAAGAATGTGGAGTAAAACGGGCTCCCACAAGGGTAGAGCTCGGCATGCTTCCCTATTCATTAAATGGGCTGATTTTAAACGATACTTCATTATATACATTGAATGAGATGAGATATAACTGAAAGGATAAAACAGAGAATCCATCAAGCAACGAGACCAACTATTCATTCATAACGATCAGGGTTGCTTTCTGAAGGCTACAGGTGAACAGTGAGTTTAGTTCACTTAAGGAATTTAACTGAATACATTTACATCAAAATTGCTGAATAACTACATTTTCCGTGCTGATTGTAATCATATGTCATGTGAGTTTCAATTCATTATTTCTCTTTTGGATAGTGAACAGGCATACATATGCCTTAATGTTTTGTTCTACTTTTCATCATCAAAGAGGACAGATCTAAAGAGCAGTTTTGTATAGTGAAATATAAAAATGCATGAAGAGTACCAGGTTGCTCAAGAATACAAACACAGACAGTGTAGTTGAGTATTGGATGAATTTCTGGGTCCAGCTGACAGATTAAGTAAGTACTGCATCATGAATAAGTAATAACAAGGAGATCATTCCAGGTTAATAGGGGAAGAGTAATTTTCTTTCCAAAATGAGTTCTGATTTGTTAAGCTATGCATATGAGCTAGTGAGCAGCATGTGGCCATGATGTTACAATGTTTCGATAATCTCTACAGAGTTCAAAACAGAAGGTAGTGGTCGCTATGATAAGGTTCAGGAGTGTCAGAAAGACATTAAAATACAGGCAGAATACAAGCATGGAGATCCTTTTCCTCGCAATGAACAAATACAAATCATTCTCAAGATCCATGTCAATGACAGTGCTGTGACAAGAGGTCAGATGCTTTATCAAAAGAAGAAAGAAATTATGAATTAAGTTTAGGTGTCATACAACTATCAAAAGATGTACATAAATGCCAAAATGAAAACTGGGTATATGAGTCAAATGAGTATGAAAAAACACACAAATTCTTGTTGTTCTTATATGCTTCTGAAGGCATATTTAAACAAGCAATAGTGATGCAATGAGTGGCTTTCTTTCAGGATGTACAAAATGCTAAGGAGGTTAAAGTAAAGACAAACATTCAAGGTATCTTTTTGTTACAAAAGTGAAAGCTGCTGTGTTAAAATTAAAGAGGGAGCAAGCAGTTTTGTTACTAAGAGGAGGTTATGAGGTGTCGGTTATGCCTAGGAACAGAGGACTAGGTACAATCCATTATGATTCAATGATTAAGCATAAGGGCTAAAACAGGAAAACAACAGTATATTTACAAATTGTGAAAATTTTTGTGCTGGTTCGAGCCTCAAAGTAGAAAGAATACAACTTTCATATGATTTTCATAATAACCACAAAGAAATAACAGGAATAAATGCAATGAACTGATGGTCGAGTTCTGAAGAGAAATCAAAATAGAGACATTTTCTTCAAAATATGCAAACATTTGCTTCAGGACTACGAAATAAAACTATGCTTAGTTATTCATGGTATCCACATGTGGGTTTTCATACAAGGTACAAAAAATGTGATAATCTACAATACCCATTTTGGGTTTTGCATTCAAAAGCAGTTTGACCACAAATGTGAATATTTTTGTGCTAAGTCGAGCTTCAGAAGAGAGGAAATGCATTTTTCTCTAATAGTTCCAAGACCCATTTTCAGTTTAACATCAAACACAGAAAATGGAGTTTCCCTTAAGGATCTCGAATACCCATTTTCAGGGTTAGTTTCAAAGTGCAGAAAAATCAATTACAAAGATAACCCATGTGAGATCTCAATTTTTAAAAGCAAAGGATATACAACTGATGCAAGCTTCTGAGTTGGGTCGAGCAATAGATGCAGTCTTATTCAAAATTTCTGTGATACCCACGAACATAAATGCTTTTAAATTGGCATAATGGTATGTAATATGTTCTGGGTCGAATCAAAAATTAATCAAAAGGACTTTCAGTATGACTCGAGATATCTACGAGAGGTCTCCCCGAAAGTGATATGTCATGGCGACTTGAAAATAATAAAGAATTTTCGGCAAGACACAAGATTCTCTATGAGATGTCACCCCGACTACATAATGTCTTGGCGACTAGGAAATAGTTAAGATTTTCGGTATGACTTAAGCTCTCTATGAGAGGTCTCCCCGATGATGGAAAACTATAGCGACACTCATGAGATAGAAACCACAGCTTCATGAAGTATTCAGAAACCAAAGGGTCGAGCTCTCAAACTGGTGGTCGAGCCTTAGTAGTAGTTTGAGCATAGAAAAAACACAGAAAAGCAAATGCAGGCTCCCATAATTGTGTCGAATTACAGAAGGAAGAAAATGTAGATTTATTGAAGTTTCTTTGATACCCATATGCATAGATGTTATCAATTTGACATAATTATAGTTTTCTATTCTGGGTCGAGCCCAAAAGTCAAGGAAATGTCTCCTCCAGTGCGCCTTTGGCACAACCTGAGTATAGCTAGAATTTCACAAGTAAGGTTTCTTTAGTTTCTGAAGAATGAGTATCTAGCGGTGGCTCACCAGTTCAAATATGTAGAGAAAGCTTTCCAGTCGCGGCCAGGAGCTTCCCAAAGTATCCATAAAGCAAGGGTCGAGCTCATGTAATAGCAAACAAAAGTCACAGAAATGCAGAATAAAGATATTAGAATGTGTAAAGCCACGACCTCAAGGCCATAATAAACCATTAAATGAAGCTTACCTCTCCACAGTAAAGGAAAGCAAGAGTACAAGTCGAGCTTTCATGGAGCAAACTGCAGAGTTCGAGCTCGAGCTCATTGTGGCCAGAGGAGAGCAAGTACAAGGAAAGGTCAGAAGAGGAAAAATGACAGTCCGCGGCCTTAGTGGCCTGCTTTTATTCAATAATGAAGTAAAATCCATGATACAGATGGCACAAATCTTACCCACTAGAGTCTCAGATCTCTGGAGTGCGTGGAATAATTCTTCTAAGAATTCGAGCTCGAGTTTGACAGAGTCATGGTGGCGGCAGAGCTCTTTCTTGCATGTGGAAAGTGTGGAAGTGAGTGATCATTAGGGTTTGACCTTGTTTTGATTGAACCCTAATTCGATCCATCATCATCCAGAATGTTCATTTAAGGCACGTGGAGGATATCAAAGGGAGGTCGAAATTACAACTCATGCTTTATGACTTTGTTAAAGACTGAGCTTAATACTTTGGAGGCCGAAATTCAATTGCCTAGGATGTCGACATGTTAAGTCTTTGAGACTTATATTATGCATTAGTGAAGCATGGAGTTTGATTACATTATTTTATTGGTTTTATGAGAAATCAATGAGAAGTTTTGATAAGAAGAAGATTATGTAATGTATTTTTATGATTTTTTGAGAAAATCAATTATTGTAATGGAGAAATAAGGAGATTTTCTTTTGCAAAAGATTTCCAATCTTTGAGTTGCAAAAATAGACAAATTGTAAAAAATCTGCATCTTGTAAAGCAGAAGCATAAAAGTGATATTCTATGAATTGCTTTATGTTTTCTTGCTATTTTTAGCAGATCTTTGGTTGACTTTTCCTCTTGGTTGGATTCCAGACTTATCTTGGAGAGATAAGGTGTTTTTTGTGCTTTTAAAGCAGATTTTGCCTATTTTTAGAGGTTTGACAGTGTAATCATAAAAGCATTGTGCTTTTTTCTACTTTAAGGCAATTTTTTGAGTTTGTTTGAAGCCTTTTCCTGGAGCTTTTTTTCTGAGCTCAGATTAGGGTTTCCTTGAGAGTTCTTTTGATAGACTTAGTCTTTCAACTCTCCATTGTGAGCTATTCAGATTAGAGTTTCTTGCCCTTGCACATTCTGGGGAGCTTGTAAACTTATGTGTGCTCAGATTCTGAGAAGTTCCACTCCATCATTCAATAAACAACAGAGTTTTTCCTTTCTCATTTCCTTTTCATGACTTGGAATAGTAATCTGATTTGTTCTGTGATTCGAATCTGTTGGATCCTTTTCCTTTTCTTACTATTGTCAAGAAATTTGCAGGAGTTGCATGCTAGTTCAGGTTATGCTTGTGTTAACTTAATCTTTGATTAAATCACTGTTGAACTGCTTGTGTTATGAGATTGTGAGATTTCAATTTTAAAGAGTTGGTGAGAGTGAGTTATTATCAGGATTTCCTTACAGTTAATCATTATTTTTAGAATGATAGAGTTTCAGTTTTAGATTTCAGATCCAGTCTATCCTCCTACCCTTTTTCCTGAAGAGACACTTAGAATAGAATTCATCATTCGGAGAACCAGCTCGCTCTGGAGATTCCTCTTTCACGCAGATCACCCACATCTGAAAGAGGTTTCCATGTTTCAGTAGTTTGCTGAATATTGTATTCAGCAGGGTGCAAAACTATTGATAACAACAACCATAGTGAAAACTTGTTCACAAATCCTTGAAGATATATTAACTACTAGTTACTTAGAACACCGTTAACCTAATTACAATACAATATACACAACCCTCTAGGGTTTTTAACAATCATAATATCATGATAATTTAGCATAAATTTAAAAATGGGTTGTGATTAATGACCAAACAAATAAATTAAAAAATAAATTAATGAAAGGTTTTAAAATTATTTCTCTAGATGTTGAATGAGTAAATGGTCTGATTTCTACCATCAACCCAATTCCTAATCTTGTAATATAGATTCTAATCTAAATAAAACCCTAATGGTGATACAAATATTAAATTCCAGATGAGTTTGATATGCTTGGCTCTATCTTGTAGGGCTCAAACCCTCGAATGCTCTTTGACCTAGAAACACACCCTCTACTTAATAATCCATAAAATATATCAAAGTTTCATATATCAACTTTGAATGATTTTCACATGGCATATTCTTTGCACAAAATTAAATAATTTTATTAAACCCTTTAGATACAAATTAACATAGTTTTGATACAAAATACAACAAGTGTGCATTTAGGGTTTCCTTGATTTCCATAAAACTAAAAATACTATGGAGATAGAATATGAACAAGGTAAAAGTGTTGTCTTACATTGATTTTTTGAAAAAATGTTTGCATTGACCAATTACAAATTACATGCAAACTCAAAAATATAAGTTGCACTCTTATACACTAGTTAAATCATGAAATATACTTCAACTTGGATGAGCTTTTCACATACAATTGTAAATAAAAAACACTTACAATCAAAATTGAATTCCCTTACACAGATTTGCAACAAAAGCACAAGGAACATGATTGATAGAGTGTGCAAGGAGAAACCGCACATTGATGTCATAAAACATGTCCTGGGTGAAATCACAATACTGTGTCTCACTTTTTGTCTAAGATGAACATTTACATCAATTTTTTTTACTAAATCTTCATCTTCTAAGACCTATAGTAGTTAAATTGTTAAGAATTTAAAGATGATGAGAACTAGTGATTTGTGGAAATTTGTGTGTATATTCTAAATATATATTTTTAATTTTTTTTGAAATAAATCATGAATCTTTCAACATCTCCTTTAATATCTAGTTTTAAATATAAAACAAAATTTTCAAAAAGTAATGTTTGTGTTGTCCAACATAACTTTTTTTCTATAAAGGATAAAATTCTAATTTTTGAAATATAGATTCTCGACATCAATATCTATGGAAAGGATATTTTCTCATACTTTTTTGTTACATATATATATATTTTTAATTAATTTATGAAGTCACTGTAACTATAATTTGGACATGTGTGTGTGTCGTCCAATCTAACTTGTTGTGTATATATCGAAATCCGGTTTTTATTTTTTTAGTAAGACAAGGACATCAATACCTAGGGAAAGGGTATTTTTTGAATTTTTTTACAATGGTTTACTATTTTTCCACCTCTATAGAATTAAGAGCCATGTTCGAAGAAAAACTTATGTTCAGTAAAAATTGAAAATTAAATACAAGATAAAATGAAAACCTATCTAAACTATACTTGTTGGGAAGCTCATTATGAGGGCTACAATCTTGCAAAAGATAATTTCTATATGATGTTATTCAATCCCTCAAAAGGTAAATAAAAAGTGTTTTTTGCTAGTATTTTGATAGGTGCAAAGGAGACTCCATTGTGGGTATGATTTAATACTAGAGGGGTTATATCCAAGGGGGTTTGATCTAAGGGGGTTTTATCTACCCCTCTTCAATTAAAAACCTTTATATGGAACCTCTCAAGGCTAAAATAATTAGTTTTTCTTAAAAAATGTGATTTCAGGCAAAAATTAGCATGTCCCAAAAGTGAGACACACTATTATGGCAACACCCTCCTCTAGCTCTAAAGACATCACCTTGGGATCATAAAACATGACTCTAGTAAAAAAAAACATCTCTTGAAGATCTACAATCAAATTGCTCATAAATTGACACTTAAATATGAGTTTAAAGGTAGTGGGTAAATCCACAAAATCTGTTAAAGGATCGTTCAAAATGGTGTGAAGAATTGAACCTTGCAAGATTTTATCACTTATAACAACTTTGACATACCATTGACATCACTTTTTTGTTGAATTCATGCCTTTAGGGTATACATAAATGCTTGTGATTATTCTTGGGTAAGTGTAGGGCCAAATTGGCCAATAAATGAAACCCTAATTGGTTTCCAATTTTTTCCATTGAAAACTACTCCAAAATCATGCCAAAACCATGCGTAATCCTTCTCATGTAGTGAAGAGACATTTCTATCAATTGTTAATACCATTCTGGTGTGTTAGGACCTTTTTCAGCATGCACATGGCTTATCAAGTTATTCCAACAAGTTGGAATGAAGCTTGAAATTTGGAGGTTAGAGAAAATTCATATATCATACCACTTTTTGGGGCATTGAGTATCAAGTGTGAGAGATAAATCATCCCTCTTAAGTTATATAGAGCTTTAGAATGTTGGGGATTGAGATTTTGTAGGTGGTTGGGAAGGAGTACTAAGGTGAAAGGATGAGCAAAATTCAAACTTCAAGGAAGTGAATGAAGGGATCATTGAGGTTTAGGAGTTGGGCATGACATGAACAAGTAACCAAGTTAAGGGAAAGTCTCAATTCTAACTCCAAAAGACAATAAAAAAATATTGAAGTGAGAGTCAAAGATGGGAGGGGTCTGAATGGGGTACTTGGATAAGGTATGGCTCATAGTTTCAATCCAAAAGTCAACCAAATTTTGATTGACAAGGGATTGAGAGACTATGGTCGAGGATGATGAATGAAGGATACATAGGGAAAGGGATACCTGACATGTACCAATGAGAATGAGAGAGCGACATGGTGAGACAAGAAGTCTCGTTTAACATTGCAATGGATATAAGGGAAATGATTGGGACTTTGAAGTTTGAGGAAGCAAAGGAAATAATACACTGGTTAAGGGATACACAAAACTCCAACATCAAAGAAATGTAAATGATTATGTTTTTGAGGCTAAGTGAATGGATGGTATGACGAGATGACCAAGTCCTATAGATAGACAAACAAATAAGACTTAATCCCAAAGTAAAGACTTCAAGGATTAGAGATCAAGGATGTCAAGGAAGCAACATCAATGGAAGGATAAGTTTGACACCTTGCTGATAGAAAATTTATAAGGAATTTAGATAACATTTTAGAGCTTGGATGACTAGCATGACAACCCTGATAGGTCCGATATAATGACAACTTAAAAAGGCTAAGGAAATGACTTGCACATAAACTTTTTGAGCTTTTGGCAAACTTGGGCGCACATTGAGTAGCAAGGGATGACATGTGAAAGTATTTTAGTAAAAAATTAACTCATATAAAACCACTTATGGCATCTTAGATTAGTTATAAAAGGTGGATTAACGTAATGAAATTACAACATTTGAGAAAACACTTAAGTCAAACTTGTAAATTTTCTGATATGCATGGCTAGACGATAATATATTATTATTATTGTGTGATTTTATTTGTTGCTATATGATATTATTTATTACTGTGTGATATTATTTATGATTTTTTGATTTGATATAATTTATTCTTAAGCCTATATTTTTGTAAGTATAAAAAGCACACATATATATGATGCAGTGATCTAGTGATATAATAAGTTATTATTATTTTAACCATAGTAAACTTATCCTTTTTTGGGATATATAAACATGGCTAACCAAATACAGAGTTTGAGAATTACATCAAAATTGCCCAGTACAGGTCAAGCATATCAGACTGTAAACATGCTTGGACTACGATAAGGGTTGTGTCAAAATGCCCTTCTTTACAGTTATAACCATATACTGTAATCTATCACTTTACCAGTAAGTTGAAGCCTTTACTCTGTATCCATGTCCACCGCGAAGGACCAATCGACGCTCGGTTTGGTGGAGACACCAGCAACAGCCTTGAGGAAATCAATCCCCCAGTGCGTATGGGTCCAAATGCTTGGCCAAGTTCCATTGGTGGTCGTAAAGCACAACCCCACAGCTGCCACGTCTAGGAATATATATAAACCAGCATGGTCGAACCAGAGTCTTCATTATAATTTTCACTTCTCCTTCCAAAAGCACCGCCATTAGATGCAACGTTTGTGTTGACGCGGTAACAGGAGGATGAATTCACATAAGACTCTCCCACCAACATTTTAATGGCATGTAGAACCACTGAGGCCCTTGTTTTCAAAATCCTCTGCAATATTAGGTCCATCATTGTTCCCAAGAATGCCATCTGTTTTCAAGCTGAATATCATCGTCCACTGTGTGCTTTGTAATGGTGTTGAGAGCGGTTTGATGGGCCATATGTTGGAAAGTTGCTTATGAATGTCGCTCGTGCCATCACAAGTGGTGGCCATTTCCTACAATAAATTTGGATTCTGAACATGCAGATTCATTAAATCTCCCTCTCCGAACTTTCATGTACATCGTACCCTAAATCTAGTGAATCCAAAATGAAATCATTGGTATTCATGTTTATTTCCCAGTTCGCCATTTGGTCCACCATCTTATTCCTCTGTCTATAAACAAATATAGTCTTCAAATCCTACAAGGATCTCACAAATAGGGGGTATGAACTTATATAATTTCTAGTTTGGAATACTCCTACAACGAATTGCATTTATTGTGATCAGGGAATCCCTTTCTAGATGATTTTTTTTTTTGGATGCTGAGCTTTTTGTACAGTTTAAGTCCAAGTAACGTTGTTTGGAATTCGACTTCATTATTAGTTCTATCAAGGAGCTTCCAAGCCATCATTGCCTTGATTTCACTGTGATGATTTCTAATAGCACAACCAACCCCAAATTGGCTAGGGTTTTCCCATGATGCCCCATCAAAGTTGATCTTGAACCAATCCATCCTTGAGGGAGTCCATCTAGTATCGGCTATGAGAGCATTAGTTGGATAAACCCGAGAGACCCCATGAATAGGGGAACCATACTAAGCTTATCATTTTAACAAAGTATTATAAGTTTGATTATACAACTACTTTTATTTTGTTATTTTCTATAGCTAGTTTTTTTTGTTACATTTCTTGTAGCATTTATAGTTTTTGTAACATAATATAATATTTTTTTTAGCTTATCTTGTACTACTCTAGTCATCTCTCCTTTTAAGAACACTTGCATTTATACCACAATCAACTGCACTACTTACAACCTTTGTGTATATTATTGTTATATTTTTTAAGCTTAGGGGAGAGGAGCCGATACGTACGCACCCAAAATCATACGGTCCACGTGGTGGGCTACATGGACCAATAACATTTTTTTGCAAATACCCATTATGAAAAAATGAATAATAAACAATATAATTTTTTTTTTTTTAAAATTTCAATTATTTTGTCACGTGGGAGGATGATATTTGTCCACGCGTTTTACAAATCGAAAAAATGATCCATCGACCGATACGTAGGCACCTCGGGTGTCACTTCCTGCGTGGCTCGACGTCCGAAGTTGACAGCCTTGCCACACCAACTTCTCTCAGTAATCCACCCTAAGAATCTACTACGTCGCATTTATCACTCGCCGCCACTTCCTATACTTCTCAATTGTCGTGTTGAATGCAAGTCTCCTCTCCTAAGATCCACGCCACTCCGCATTTTTTTTGAGCTAACCTACATTGAATGCTCCCATGCCTCGTTCTTGTCGTCATCTTTTCAGCCTTTCATTCTAGCAAGTTGTCGTGCTTTCTTCACTTACACTCCACTACCTGCTCGATTCGTCATCTACAACCTTCAAACATTTACCACAACTTGCGATGCTCGGAGACCAGTTCGTATTTGGGTAGAAACCAGTTAGGAGATGCGTACACGCCAGTTATTAAACGTTACTAGCGGCTCCACTTCTGCCATGCAAGCAACGAATGGGTTCCTCGCCACCATGAACGGGTTCCTCGCTGCCATGAAGGTAACCGCCATTTGTTACGACCTTGTGAACGATTTTGAACTTCAAACCAGTTGTTTACCTCACGGATTTTCCTAGGTGAAGCCGCGTGAATGCTGTTGCGTGCTCGGGATTCAGCTGCTGTCCGGGTCGTGCATCGATTCATTCAACCCAGGTGAGCTTGCTCACTAAGGCTCGCCATTATTTGGTTTTTTGAGTTTTCTTTGCAATTTCTGTTTGTTTTATTGGACTTTTGGTGTTGCACAAATCATTTTTTTGGTTGAAGTTTAGTGTTTATGAAAACTATCCTATTTGTGTTCATAAACACACTAAATATTTGGAAATTAATCTTTTGTTCAAGCATCACTTTCTTTATAGAATAGATAATAATATTGTTGGTTGTTTCCCCGCCATTGAAATTTTTGGGGTTGTTTTCTTCTTTCATTAATAATATTGTTCGTTGTTTCCTTGCCATAGATGAAGCTGTATTTTTGTTTATATGGGTTCTGCTCCGTAGGGTTTATATTGCAAATATTACACTCATATTTTGGCATTTCTCTTTCATTAGGGTTTATTTTTCAAATATAACACTCATAGTTTAGCATTTGTTTCCCTAGGGTTTATTTTACAAATATTACAGTCATAGTTTTACCATTTCTGTTTCATAGGTTCTGCATTATCATATACTTTGGTTATCGTATTCTTTCTCATAGGTTCTCCATTATCATTGACTCTGGTTATCCTATTCTCATAGGTTCTGCATTGTCATTGACTCTGCATATCGTATTCTCATAGGTTCTGCATTATCATTGACTCTGCTTATCGTAATCTCACAGGTTCTGCATTATCATTCACTCTGCTTATCATTTTCTCATAGGTTTTGCATTATCATTGACTCTGCTTATCGTATTCTCATAGGTTCTGCATTATCATTGACTCTGCTTATCGTATTATCATAGGTTCTACATTATCATTGAGTTAGGTTGTGTTCTCTATTTCATAAACCAAAAAAAATAATGTGGGTTAATCTTTTTTAAGGTTTTGCTTCATCTTTTCAGTCACTTAAAAATTTTATGTTGTTTCCGTGCCATTCATCTATTTAGTGACTTAAAACATTTATGTTGTTTCTGAGCCATAGATAAATATGTTGGTGTTATTTTTTTATGGGTTTTGCTCCATCAAATCATTCATATACATTTGTGATAATTGTTAAACTCTTACTGTTTTCCACTCCTAAGCTTCGAAAATAGTTGGCTACATTTTTAAATTTTTTATAGTCAAAATAAATAGATTTAAAAGGATTCCATCAATTACACAATTAATTATGAATCCAATATCTTGTATCATGCTAATATGACCATTGCCAACTATTATCCAATAGAATAATTCATAAAGTAATTTGGATCTTTTGAAACAATTTTGAGAAAAAAAAATTATTAACATCTAATTCCATGTTATTCCCATTATGTTCTTTCATGGATTTATATTTGATTAAATTATAAAACCTAATAACAATATTAGTATTCCCACCTCCCATAGAAAAATTAAAAAGAATATAACTACTTAAGTGTAAGATTTTTAAATTTTAGAACTAGACATTGATTTATGAGCAAATTAATATGGACTTTTCCTTTAGACTACAATGGTTACGCTATTAATGTCTCATGTCTCATATAAATTGTTTTAATTTAAAATAGTCTAATTTTTTAATGTAAAGTTTTCAATTCCTATATCTTTGACACACAAACAAGAGCCCAGTCCCTAGGTGGACAGTCTTGATCATTTAACAATCTCCTAAAATTTGTGTTCTACCATTCACCTACACCAAATATATTGTGCTCGATATTTGCTCGATTAATGTTATTGAGTACTATTTGTAGGTGCCTTTGATATTACCATATATTACCATAAGCATAGATAATAAATGCCTCTAGTGGTTATCATATTATTTCTTATAGGTTCTGCATTATCATTGACTTCGACTATCCTATTCTCATAGGTTTTGCATTATCATTGACTCTTCTTATCGTATTCTCATAGGTTCTACATTATCATTGACTCTGCTTATCGTATTCTCACAGGTTTTGCATTATCATTGACAAAGCTTATTGTTTTCTCATAGGTTCTGCATTATCATTGACTCTGCTTATCGTATTCTCATAGGTTATGCATTATCATTGACTCTGCTTATCCTATTCTCATAGGTTCTGCATTATCATTCAATTGGGCTATGTTCTTTGTTTAATTAACCAAACAAATTAATTTGGGTTAATCTTTTTTTAGGTTTTGCTTCATCTATTCAGTGACTTTAAAAATGTATGTTGTTTCTGTGTCATAGATAAATATGTTGGTGTTATTTTTTTATGGGTTCTTCTCCATCAATTCAGTCATATACATATGTGATAATTGTTATACTCTTACTGTTTTCCATTCATAAGCTTTATATTGTTCTTCAAATGTATAGCCATTACAATCATGGGTTAATGTTCACGTTTTGATTAATGTTGTTCAGTACCATTTCTACGTGCCATTGATAAAATTGGGGGTTTAGGTTTTTCATACGTGCTGCTTCATTCATTCATTAATGCTATTTTCTTTAGGTGACATTCATTAAATTGGGGGTGTTATGTTTCCCAATGGTTAGGATTCATCAATTAAGACATGCAATTATTGGAGCTTTTTTTATTTGCATTACAAAAATTTGGGGGTCTTATTTTTTTCATAGGTTCTGCTTGATTAGGTACCATAGATATTTTTGGGGGTGTTACCTTGTTTGTAACTTCGACTTCATCATGGTTAGTATTTATCTATTCTACCAGTTTCGGGTGCCATTTTGAATTTGTTGGGTGCTATGTTTTTCATAGGTTACGTTTCATCAATTCATTCACCAACTATGTAGCCTTTTTTTGGTGTCATTGATAAATATAGGGGTGTTACGATTATCATATGTGCTACTTCAGTAAATCTGTAATGCAAATGTTTGTATCTTTTTTTAGGTGCCATTGATTATTTTGGGGGTGTTATCTTTTGCATAGGTTATTTTCCATCAATTCAGTCATCCAATTATTGTACCTTTTTTTCGTGCCTTGGAAATATATGGGGGTGTTCTATTTTTGTTAGGTTTTGCTTCATCAAATCAGTCATGCATATATTGTACCTTTTTTAGGTAGCTTAGATAATTTTGGGGGTTTTCTCTTGTTTGTAAGTTCCACTTCATCAATTCAACCATCTATTCTACCAATGAATAATTTCCCACAGTGGTATGCTAGTCCTCCACAAGTTAGGAAAAAAATCTTGCATAAAAAAGCACGATGATATCAAACACATATCGTATATTAAATGAACGTTTACTCGTTTATATATATGTATATGCATATGTATAGACATATACATAGACATATGTATATGTATATCAAATATTAAATGCACACGTAATTGTATTTATTTTGAAACAAAACAATTACACGTTGGCAGCCAAACATGATGAAGTGTATCCAACTTGTATATGCTTAAGGTCTTTGCATCTTCTTTTTATATATATATGCATATGTATAGACATATACATATACATATACATATGTTTATGCATATGTATATGTATATGAATATGTCTATATATATGCATATGTATATGTATATGTGTATATACATATACATATACATATACATATACATGTACATATGTTACTTTCACGACATCCTGCATATTTTTCGAGCCAACCTGCATCCAATGCTCCTAGTGCCTCACACACTTGTCAACTTTATAGCCTTTCATTCTAGCAACTTCTCGTTTTTTCTTCACAATGATGGAAATGTATGTGTATGTATGTGTATGTGTATGTGTATGTGTATGTGTTTGTGTATGTCTATGTCTATGTCTATGTCTGTGTGTATGTCTATGTCTATGTGTGTATGTCTATGTCTATGTAAATTTGTATGTGTATGTACATGTGTATGTGTATGTGCATGTGTATGTGTATGTGTATGTGTATGTCTGCGTGTATGTGTATGTGTATGTGTATGTGTATGTCAATGTGTATGTGTATGTGTATGTGTATGTCTGCGTGTATGTCTATGTCTATGTCTATGTCTATGTCTATGTAAATTTGTATGTGTATGTGTATGTGAATGTGTATGTGTATGTGTATGTGTATGTGTATGTGTATGTGTATGTATATGCATATGTATATGTGTATGTCTACGTGTATGTATATGTATATGTAAATGTGTATGTGTAAATGTGTATGTGTATATGTAAATGTGTGTGTGTATAGATGTGTGAAGAGGTCTTAAGTGGACAACCTTGCCACGTCTACTTCTCTTAGTCAGCCACCCTAACACTCCACTGCGTCACATTTATCACTCGCTGCCCCTTGCTATACTTCTCTACAGTCGTGTTTAATTCACTTATGTCTATGTATATGTGTATGTGTATGCTTCATAAATTCAGACCTGCAACAATTGTATCTTTTTTAGGTGCCATTGATTAATTTGGGGGTGTCCTCTACTTTATATGATGTGCACCTATATGCCGGTCCTCCACAACTTAAAAAAATTCATCCATAAATAGGCATGATGACATCAAACATAAATCAGATTTAAAATGCACACTTAATAACATTCATTTCAAAACAAAACAAGTACACGTTGGCAACCAAACATGATGCAGTGTATCCAACTTGTATCTGACATATAACAAGTAGCATTCTGACATGGAATTTAAATAGCCCAAACATTAAGACATGCACCCTTCCTCGTAAATTGGTAAACCCAACTGTTGCACCAATGCAGACATCACTTTCACATTAATCACAACTACACAACGTAAACAAGGTGCCAATTCAACACAATTCAAACCCATCTCACCCATCTTTGAGTGACTGGCGAACCCATTACAACCATGTTTCCCATCATAGCATAACCAAACCGACAAGCAAATGCATATGCCTATCTCATCAATCATGAAACCTACATCACATATCAGCACGAGTTTGTCCCATCTCACCAAGTAGGGTGTGAACGTAGTCGTGGTGAACTCCAAAATCCCATATGCTTCCATTTTTACAAGCTGTAAGGCACCCATTATTAAATACAAAATTATGGAAACAATTTCAAACAATACACCAAACTTATCAACTGAAGAATTAATGGCTGAAATCAATCAGATTCACCAAACAACCATCAATCAGATTCAAATAATTCCCAATTCAAATAGCCATGAAAACCTTCAAGTATTCACATGTATTACCATAGAACAATAATGAGTAGTAAAGCTTTGTTAGAACATGTATTTAGGGGACCTGGTTTTCCTAAGGCCTTTCATGGTTTCCTATGTAGCACTTCACAGTTGAAAGGTCCAATTGTGGACAAAGTGCAACATAGATTACCATTACAAAGGCTTTGGGAAAATCAAGTCTCCCTAAACCATTACATCTTTTAACAATTGCACAAACTTTGACACTGCAAATTGTGTTTAATATTTGTATGGTTGGAATTTATAATTCTTTTCCTGGTTCCAACGTGAAGGTCTACTATTCAATTAATTTGGGGGGGTTCTCTTTTGCATACGTTATCCTTCATCAAATCAGCCCTGCAACAATTCTATCAATTTTAGGTGCCTTTGATTAATTTCAAGTGTGTTCTATTTTATAGGTGCTTTGATTCATTTGGGGGTGTTATCTTTTTAATAGGTTAGGGTACATCAATTGAATCATGCAACTATTGTAGCTTTGTAGTTGAATCACTTAGGGGAATTGGTTTTGTGAAGGCTTTCAATGGTTACTTATGCAACACTTCACAATTCAAATGGAATTGTGTACCCGTGCAACATAGGTTGCCATCAGACGAGCTTTCATAAAATCAAGTCTCCCTAATTCATTACTGAATGCAAGAATACACATGACTATATAGGGGAGAGAAGCCAATACATGCACATCCAATTTTCTATGGTCTACATTAACAAAACAACCATATTTATATGACTGAATTGATGAAGCACAACCAATGAAAAAGACAACCAATGTGTATGTGTATATAAATGCATATGTATATGTATACATATATGTACATGTATATGTATATGTGTATATATATGTATGTATACATAAACATATATGTATATAGAATTGCTTACACACATTATTTTGCTTACCAAGAATATATTTATGTCTCTATTGCTTAGTTGACTGAATTGATGAAGCATAACCTATATGTATATTTGTATGTGTATGTTTTATGTATATGTATATGTGGATGTGGATGTGTATGTGTCTGTATATAGAATTGCTTACATGCAGAACCTATGAAAAAGAGAACCCAAAATTTATCTATGGCATTGAAACAACAATATTATTTGTTACTGCAATGACAAATTGCAGCATTGCTTATATGCATTCATTTGAAAAATAAAACACCCCCAAATTTATCTATGGCACATAAACAACATACAATGTTATGTATATGTATATGTGTATGTGTATATATATTTATATGTATACATTTATGTATATTTGTGTATACATGTATATATATTTACATATACATATATGTATATATATGTGCATATGTATATAGAATTGCTTACATGCAAAACCTATGAAAAAGAGAACAACCCCAGGTTTATGAATGGCATCAAAACAACCAACTATATTGTTTGTTATTGAAATGAAAAATTGCAGCATTGCTTACATGCATTCATTTGCATGACTGAATTGAATCACATCAAAATAATATATATGAATTCATTTACATTGAATTGAAGATGAAGCATCACCTATGAAAAAGAAAACACCCCCAAATTCATCAATGGCACCTAAAAAAGATAGAATAGTTGCATGACTGAATTGTATATGTATATGTATATGTATATGTGTATGTGTATGTGTATGTATATTGGTATGTATATGTATATGTGTATGTCTATATATATGTATATACATATACATATATATACATATGTATAAGTCTATGCATATGAATATGTATATACATATGTATATGTATATGTATCTATAGATACATATACATATATGTATGTATATGTATATACATATACATATACATTATCATAAAGATATACATATATGTATATGTAACAATAGAAAGAAGTTGCTTGTAATGTTCACCAACCAACGTCTATCCATCTCTTAACTAGAGTTCGAGCATCGCAGGTTGTGGTAAAGGTTTGAAACTTGCAGAGCATGAACTGGGCATGTTGTTGTGTGCAAGTGGAGACAAAATGAGAACTTGCTAGAATGAAAGGTTGTAAAGATGGTGAGAAGAGTGAGGCACTGGGAGCATTGAATGCAGGTTGGCTCGGAAAATATGTATGTATATGTGTATGCATATGCATACATATACATATGTATATGTGTATGCATATGCATACATATACATATGTATATGTATATGTATATGAATATGTATATATATGCATATCTATATACATATGTATATGTGTATGCATATGCATACATATACATATGTATATGTATATGTATATGAATATGTATATATATGCATATCTATATACATATGTATATGCATATGTATATACATATACATATGTATATATGTATACATATACATATGTATATGTATATGTATAGGTTGTTTGGAAAAATATTGTGGGGTGGCATGGAGCTAAGGAGAGGAGACTTGCATTCAACACGGCAGTCGAGAAGTATATAAACTGGTGGCAAGTGATAAATGTGGTGCAGTGGATTCTTAGGGTGGCGGACTAAGAGAAGTTGACGTGGCAAGGCTGTCAACTTCGGACACTGTGCTACGCAAGAAGTGGCACTCGAGGTGCCTACGTATCAGTCGACGAGTCTTTTTTTTAATTTTTAAAACGCGTGGACAAATATCGACCTCCCACGTGGCAAATTAGATCAAAAAAGGGATAGAAAATGACAAAATGTCAATGAAGAAGCAAGCATTGCAAATCAAAATAGTGACACATTACAAATTACATAGAACACACATTGCAAATCAAAACAATAACAATGCATATGTAATTATCATATATTTAAAATTGCCAACAAAGAAGCATACATTGCAAATCAAAACAATAACACACATTAGAAATTACATACAACACTTTTTGGAATCTGATTACATTACTTCACAAACCAAAAAAATAGCGGTCAATTTGTACTTATCAAAATATTACAACTGTCCACAATCTTGGTGCATTTGTAAATATCAAAACTTCTAAAGTGTATGAAACTTGAATTGCATGTGAAAACCAAAAAAAAGGCAACATCTAGTTGTTGCTGTTGTGAAATGGATCATGATTGGTTGGGGTGCCAATTGCCATGTTCTCATCCCCTTCCACTCGACGAGGAGTGCTGCATACATGAGTGGGACTTGAAGTGGTAAATTGGGTGCAAGTGACATGTGTTGGGGGAAGTGGTGAACACATTTGTACATCCCGAGTGCCAAATTGATATGGATATTGAGTGCCCCTGAAGTCAGATTGGGAGAGGCTTGAATAATTCATTGTTGTGGAGAACTGAGGGATATTAATGTTGAGAATATCACAGAAGACTCCATTACTTTGAGACAACAGGTTAGAAGGGTTCCTTAACCGCCTCTCTCTTTGTAAAGCCCTCTGTGCCTCCTCAATCTCTTTTTCCTTTCAGTCTTGTTCCTTGTGAAGCCTCTCTTTCTCCTTTTTCGCATCTCTATCCTTTTTCTGTTGTAATTTTTTCTGCTCTTTTTCTTTTTGCAGTATCTCCTTCTCAATTCTGGCATTCTCCTTCAACTTCGTTGCCACAATTTTTGCTACCCTTTTCTCCTCATTTTGTTGTCTCTTTCTTGATTTTATCTCCTCGACCTCTTTCTTCCTTTGCTCTTGCTCCATTAAAAACCTCATGTAGTCATCTGTTGTCAACAATTGAGACTGTCTGTTGATTTGACTTGCACTAGCTTTGGATTTCTTTTGACGGACAGTGTGCATAGGAAGCTTAAGGAATTTGCTGATGTGTGGAACTGTTTGTGTTTCTTGTGTCCCATTCGATTATGTAGCAATGACCTCCTCCACTACCTGTGATCCCTCTGGTACATCTTCATTGCCTCGTAAATTTGAATTGCAAGAAGGAGCATAGTAATGCACAACTTGAGAAGGGTCAATTTTTGGTGGTGGTGATGGGAAAGTATAGGTATCCTGCTATTCTGGGACTTCCAAATCAATGCCCAAGTTCATTGCTCCCTCAACCAACCAGGATGGTTGGCTTCGTTGTGATGGAATATCTAAACTTTCATTGAATTGATCAATGAGGTTGTCCACCATGGGAGGGGTGTGTTCATTAACCACCACTTATGCAACTGATTCAATAGGACAACTATGAGGTGAGTGTTGTGTTTCTGTTGCAGTCTGCAAGTTTCCATCTGGAAGAGTGGACTACAATACTGTGACATCATCGCTTGACAGACCAAGTCTAGAAAGGTTGAGAATGTTTGCAACTGCGTCAGCATCCTTGCTGACCACAAATGTCTCAATGGGACGCATGTTGTTGACAGGTGCATATAGATTCAATGGCCACATACCAGTCCTTTTAAACCCAACTTTGATGTTGTCAACTGTCAAAGCTCTTTTCATTGCTTTGCTGCCTAACATTGCAAGTTCTCTCCTCCTCACTTCAATGTTTGGAAACCTTGACAAAAAATCTGCATGTTCTGATTTGAAGTAAGCTTTAAAAGGTGCAAACACACTCACATCCAACGACTGTAGCTTATGTGATGTGTGTGATGGAAATGTTAACAAATCTACACCAATTTCTCTTGCTTCCTGGATGGTTTCAAGTGCTACATGGCTTCCATGGCCATTAAAGACCAGCAAAACCCTATTGGTGGGTAGGACACCACCTGGAACTGAGGTTTTGAAGTGGGTCAACCAATCTATGAACAATTATTTGGTCATCCATGCATGGGGCTAGGCTTCCATGCAAGCACCTGGTTCATAGTCTATGATGTAATTATCTATGTTCACACTCCCCTTGAACAAGTAGAATCCTGGAATGCTCTGCTCGACAACATTGACACAAAATAGAATGGTTATCCATTCACAACTCTTTGGGATAATGTAAGAGACATTCCTGCTACCTTTTCTTGTGAGCACCTTCATGGACCCATTTTTTCTTGCTTGGATGCCAGTTTCATTGCAATTCCATATGCGATCAGGACCATATGGCATAGCTTCGTATGCTAAAGATAGTGTTTTGTAGAATGCAGCTACAACATCAGCTCTAAGTTGAATGCCCTATCTTTATCTAGGCCTTCAACAGTTCATAATGCAAGTTCAGGATGTCTGTGCTTGAAGCCTATCCACCAGGACTTCCCTGGGAACCCATTGGTGAAAGGGTTTGGCCTATTCTAACATATTTGAGCAACCTCAAACTTAAGATTGACTATCTCAAGACCATGACCAATATCAACCATTTGCTTGCACCATTCCACAATAAGATGTTCTTCCTCTTCAGTGAGGACTATTGGCGGACCTTTCTTGGAAGTTGTTGTTAGACCCCTTAGCCATTTGGACAGTGTGGTTGTTGGGATTGAACACTTTTTGGAAGCCCCCCTTATCGACATGTCATTCTCTTCAATGTCATAGAGTTCCCTTTTCATGTCATCCGAAGACCACAACTTCTGTATTTGTTTAACCTTATGCAGTATTTGAGGTGTAGTAACCTCAATCTGCGGTATTTGAGAAGTAGAAACCTCATCTACTTGTGCAACAAGATCTATTTCAGGGGAGAATCTAGCTCCTCATTTGTCGAAGGGCAACATTGTCGTGGCTCTTTTTTTTTTTTTTTCCCAATACGGGTCACCACTGCATTGCCCTTGGCCATCTACACAGAATAAGTACAATCAAAATAGTGATGCTTGAACAGAAAAATAATTAGTTTGTAATGCAGAACATATTGGAATATGATAACCAGAGTCAATGATAATACAAAACCTATGAAACATAAATGGTAAACTATGAAACACAAATGCTTGAACAATTATCTTTATATGTATGAAGAGAGTGATGTGATGCTTGAACAAAAGAATAATTAGTTTTTAATGCAAAACATATGAGAATATGATAACCAGAGTCAATGATAATGCAAAACCTATAAAACATAAATGGTAAACTATGAAACACAAATGCTTGAACAATTATCTTTATATGTATGAAGAGAGTGATGCTTGAACTGAGATTATTTAGTTTCTACATGTGTTATCTTTTTCTAGTTTGTTGTATTTCAATTGAGATAATCTTTTCTAACAGTTTAGAGAGTTACATCTATTCTGGAGTGAGCGACATAAGGAAATAGAGGAGTAAGAAGCACAAAATTACAAACTAAGCAAGGGAGTTAGAGTTTAAGAACATCTCATATCTCTTAAGCATTTACAACATTAACATTCTCATGCACAACAAAGTGAAAACCACACTCATATTTGAACTATGACACAATAGAAAGCTTACGAATGAAAAACAGTAAGAGTTTAACAAAGCTCACATATTTTGTCTATGAAAAACTCATTGACAGGTATAAATATTTGTGAATTGATGAAGCAAAAACCTATGAAAAGATGAAAAAAACACCTAGTAAAAATAGAAACCTTAGTGATTGATAATGCATAACCTATGAGAATAGGATATCCAAAGTGAATGACAATGCAGAAGCTATGAGAATAAGATAACTAGAGTGAATGATAATGAAGAACCTATGAGAATAAGATAAGCAGAGTGAATGATAATGCAAGACATATGAAATAGAAATGGTAAACCATGACCAATATTTACCATATAAATGATAATGCAAAACCTATGAGACTACGATAAGCAGAGTGAATGATAATGCAGAACCTATGAAACATAAATGCTAAACTATGAGTGTAATATTTGCAATATTAAAACCTACTGAAACAAAAATGCTAAACGATGACTGTAACAATTTCAATATAAACCCTAGGGAAACAAAGATGGTAAACTATGACTATAATATTTGTAGTATAAACCCTAGGGAAACCAAAATGGTAAACTATGGCTGTAACATTTGCAATATAAACCTTTGGGAAAAAAAATGGTAAATTGTGACTATAATATTTGCAATATAAACCCTAGGGAATGTATATTCTAACGAATGACTATATTATTTGCAAAATAAACCCTAGGGAAAGCTTTAAATGGTAAACCATGACTGTAATATTTGTATTATAAACCCTATGGAACACATATGCTAACCTATGACTGCATTATTAGAAATATAAACCCTAGTGATACATAAAGAAACACCTGTGACTGTAATATTTGCAATATAAACCCTAGGGAAACATAAATAAAAACCTATGACTGTAATGATTGTAATGAAGATCAATATAAAGCTTAGAAATGGAAAACAACAATGGTTGTAATGAAGAACAATATAAAGTAAATGAATGGAAAAGTGTGAAAGGAAAACCTGGAACAATATGGATGCTGGTGCACTGGAATTTGAGCTGTTTCCTCCCCTTGATGTTAACTCGTTCAATTCTGTGCTTGTCACTCCTCCTTTTCTTATGTCGTTCACTGCAGAATAAGTGAATACTTGTTGGTTTTCATAGCTATTTGAATTGGGAATTATTTGAATTTGATTGATGCTTGTTTGGTGTGGTGAAATAAATTGTTGTCCTATTTTCAATTTGAATTTTGTTTCGTATGAATTGGAGATTTGATTGATTTCTGCCATTAATTCTTGACTTGATTGGTTTGGTGGATTGTTTGAAATTTTTTGCATGTTTTGTTTTTGAATAATGGTGGCCTTACAGGACTGTTAAATGGATGTAGGTGGGATATTTTTCTTTGGCTCCAATACGTGTGCACCCTACTTGGCGAGATGGGACAAATTGAAGCTGATACGTGTTGTAGGTCTCATGGTTGATGGGATAGGTGAATGCATTTGTGTGTTGGCTTCGTTATGCTACAATGGGAAACATTGTTGTAATTGGTTCACCAGTCAGTCAAAGATGGGTCAGATGGGTTTGAATGTTGTTGATTTGGCACCTTGTTTACGTTGTGTAGTTGTGATTAATGTGAAAGTGACGCCTGCATTGGTGCAACAGTTGGGTTTACCAGTTTATAGGGAATGGTGCATGTCTTAATGTTTGGGCTGTTTAAATTCCATGTCGAAATGCTACTTGTTATATGTCAGATACAAGTTGGATACACTTCATCATGTTTGACTGCCAGCATGTACTTGTTTTGTTTTGAAATGAATGATATTAAGTGTGCATTTTAAATCTGATTTATGTTTGATGTCATTGTGCCTATTTATGGATTTTTTTTTTTTAAAGTTGTGGAGGACCGACGTATAGGTGTGGGCCCCAATGAGCACATGTCCCATCGCACATTAGGGCCCCCACTTACGTATCGGCTCCTCTCCCCTATTCCCTTAGATTAACACATAGATTGAATTGAATCTTATTCTTTTGAACACATTGACGCTAAATTTAAATATCGAATTTAGATCATAAATCACCCTAAATCTTGCCTCAATTTCATCATAACATTTTGAAATGATTATTGGGAAATGTTTCAAAGACCTTTTATCTTGGTGAGATGATTAGTTAGGACTAGTACATTAGGAAAAAGTTAATGCAATTGTCAACCTTGATTAGACTATAATGCCCTATACTTTTTCTCAATAAATTAATGAATAAAAATGAATAAACATTGTTTTGCATTGAAAGGAAAGCATTCACATTTTACATTATACATACACATGTACAACATGTTTTAATAAGGCACAATGACACCCAAGAAACCCATCACAAATGCACCAACCATGGTGGTGCAAGTGGAAGAATTCATTGAATCATACTCAAGGTCACTACGATAACATTGCAATGAGATAGAAATTCCTTTGTCTTAGATGATCAAGCCTAGGACCATGACATCCATCACTCATCAAACAAGAATAGTATGAGAGTAGGATTTCATCCCAACCTTTGATAGGCTTAAACATCAAGAATATATAACCATAAGGTCATATATATAATAATTAAGATTTTGGTATGTACATGCCAACATTTGGGTATGAGGAGATCAATATCTCTTAAAATTTCCAAAGGAAAACCCATACTAAGATGTTAGGTATACAAATGAAACCTCTAACAACAATTTTTCTTTAATATTTTTTGAAAAAGTTTTAGATATGCTTGTTGTTTGAAGAGTCTAAACTACAATACACTTCAAGATAGCATTGCACCTTTTGGACACTAGCACACATTATGGAAATTACCACTCCTATATTATATTCCTCAATATTTTCTTATGCATTATGCTTCTATCCTAGTCAAAGATTCATTAGGATAAACTTACCAAGTCAAAAATATAGACTTTCCTATAGGTTTCATGATATTGAACTCAATTCCTCAATAAAGTATGAAAATAGAGAAAGCTAGGAAATTCACACATCAAACAAGATATAGATTGAAAAATATATCTAAGGATTACATGTGAGGACTAGAGAGATAGGGAAATCCAACAACAAACCCAACTCACTCTAAGCTAGTCATCTTAACACTAGGCATGATTCCCAACACCAAAGTGTCATAACTCACAAGAGTCACAAACACCATTAAAAATTGGAAATATGACACTTAAATAATCCATAAGACCTCACTAAATCTATAAATATGTAAACATCTATCAATAAACACACATGGGTACTCACATCTAGCAAGAATGGAAAAAAAGATAAATCTACTTGTACCACTACATAGGATATCTTTTTCAACTATTCATAACCTCATTTCATATACCTCAATTCAATTAAATTATTTTAATTAACTCATATACATAACATACATTACATCTATATTAGTTTCATTTTAATTCAATAAGATTAATGAAAATATGATTTCAATTTATGTATCTACCACATAATTAAATATGAGAATGATATAAAATTCCAAGTGCATTCAACTCCAATGTTGAGATATTCCAAAATTAAAGATAGAGCTCTTACCATTTATGTGGGTGGGTTATAAATTTCAAATCATATGAGTTCAAAATAATAATCACAACCTTACTAACGAGGAATTCAACAACTCAAATAACAAATTCTTTAAATTGCAAAAATATAAAAAACACAATGTACCAAAAGGTGAAACTCCTTTTGGACACACTTATGTGCTTTTACATAAGATACATTGGGACCCAATTATGGTTCAAAACCACCCAACCATGTGGAACCCTTAGGCCCACCCCTTTGTACTAGGAGATCATCAATCAAGTAACAAGCACAAAAAACATCACAATGAGTATATGTCCACACACATGTTAATCAACACATATAAGGAATACCAAGCAACATACATGCACAAGGATTATTCACATCATCAATGCACATATGAGGTGTCTTAATACATGTTAGATATAAAATATGATGAAATAATAGGAAAATGGTCCTATTGAACAAAATTTGTCATTGATGTCAAAAGAGTTCATTGATGTCAAGGGTGCTCATTGATGTCAAAGGAATATATGGTTAACATATCAGTGATAATTAAATGTAAATTGTATTGTCATATTATTTTGAGTTGTGGAAGTATATATTTCTAGGTATATTAATAAAATAAGTTGAGGATTGTCTGTAGTATCATACTACATCTATTCATGTTGATAGAAGTGATCCAAAAGTCTAATCTAGAATGCTGGAAGTCAGTTACTCAAGGTAGAGAGATTTCTTTGGCAATAGAGGTTTGTTCAATATTTTTTCTTGAAGGAAATTTTGGCTCTATGGTTTGAATGGAGAGTATGTCTGCATATGTTCTATCATATTCTAGAGTTTCTGGAATGGATGTTAATCAGGTAGAAAGTTTGAAGTGACAGAAGGGCCACTATGCTTATCAACTAATCACTTGTGGTTCTAAAATTGTGCGACAATGACTAGTTGCATGAACCATTCAAAGATAACATGGGATGATAAAATAGGTCTAGGTGAAGGTTCCTTTGGAAGAACATGACATCATGTTCTTTTGGAAACAATAAAATTGAATTAGGACCAACCTATTACATGTTTCATGTAATTTAAATTTAGGACCACCTTATGTCATGCTGGTTGATTGTGGATCCTTGGTTGACATGGAGTGATATTAATGTAATGTCTTATATATAATCATCATACTTTTGTGCAGTTGTAAGTGTGTGGGCAATTGAAAAGAAGGTTGTAAGTGAATATGCATGAGAAGCAGTTGTGAAAGCAAGTGTTATTCAATGTGAAGCATCTCAATCATTTCACATGTGATTATCATAAGATCTTAAGGAGTGACGAGCCTGATTAATAACTAGTTTTATCTTGTTTAGTTTATATATTTTAAACACTTTAAGCTTCTTATTTAATATACATTCCTGAACTTAAATACCTTTTATATCTTTTATGCCATCCAAACCAGACTTTAATGAATGAAAATATGATAATGATATGATAATGTTTGCATGGATGAATGTGTGAATGTGTATGAAATTCAGTATGAATCTATGTTTAATTCATTATTGTTAATGGTTTGTATGCTTTAGATGAAATTGACTCCTTGCAGCCAGAATAATAGCAACCCGCAACAACTGGAGAACTCAACCCGCAACCAATGGATTCCAAGCTGATTGCAAGGGAGATTCCAAGGACACTAGAAATGTGAGTTATAGAAATAATGAAAGCAATAATTAGAGTGGTTCGTTGTGAGTCATTAAAGTATTCAATAAGATGATGTAGGAAAGAATAAGTTTGCAATAATCAGGAAACTGACATGATTGTTTACACATAGCACGTCTCTATCATATTGTTAAAGAAGAATTACAAACCTATTTGTCTTCTTCTATCTTTTTCAGTTATAGTTTGAGTTCCAAAGACTTCGTCTCTCTCTATTTTGAAGGAGAGTAGACATCTTCATTTAATTTTTGTTTTTAGTCCTTATGCAAATAAACCTCCTCGTGAACCTATATAGTTAAATCAGTAGTTGAGGAGCAAATATAGTTGGATGTGATATATTTTGATAGTTATAGTTTTGTTGCATATACAATATCTTTGTTATTTTCCTGTTATGCATTCATGAATAAGAAATCTATGAAGATTCTTGTTAGATTGTAGAATTCAGTTATATGTAATAAAGATGTTTTAGTTTACTATTATGATTAGTTGAATCAAGTAGCACATATTTGGTTTCTCTTGTGGATACAATAGCTTGAGAAAGGGCCACTCAAGGTACTGCTCACCCACCTTAATTTTTGTTGTTAAATTAGGTGTTTACATTATTTCATTCATTTCAATAGATTCTTCATTACATTGCATGTAAATGAAATTTAGTCTCATGATTTAAGTTATGTAATGCATCATTGAGTCATCCTACAGAGTGAGTCAAGTAGTTAAAAGTAAGAATTATAATTGCTAGTGAAATTACATAGTTCAAGTTTAGCAGCTAATAGTTACAGTGTTAAGCCAAAGGTACCCATAGCATCAGTAACAATTTAAGTTATTTCCCCTATTTTGTAGTTTATGCTTTATTTCCATTTCCAACCTTTACTATTTTCCTGTACATGTGTAAACCACCTATGCTTGATAATATAGGCCATGTAGATTCTGTGAATGTACATACAATGCCAACGTCATCAAAACCTTATGCAAACCTGATTGATAATTTAATGGAGTCTTTGTGAGGGTTTAGTGGACTGTTGAGTTAGGAATCCTTCCTCTAACACCAAGTTGACTGGGCATTAGTGAGGCCATACATTTTTGGTGCTGTTATCAGGGATGGTGCTACATTCAAAATTCTCTTGTGTTATTTCAAGCTTTCGTAGTTAGAATTTTGTCTTCAAAATTAGGGTAATTAGGTTTTTATTTATCAGTACAAAAACACTTTACTAACAATATGTAGAAGTCGTTATCCAAAGAGTCAAAACTATTGTATGTGGAGGCGACGAGACACTCTAGGAAGATTTCTCCATTTATCACATGAAGCTTTAGAGGATATTGGTGATCATAGTGAACAGAGTGAGAGTATTCCTAAAGAAGAATCATCCCTAACACCAATATCCATGCTAGATACAAAGGAGACTTCACATACAAAAATAATCACCATGGGTGATGCTACAGTGGAAGACCCATCAAAGCATGTAACCTTTGAGTTCCCCATTGCCAACTAGGGGAGAGCAACTACACTGAAGAACATACCTCCTTCAACATTACCTATCTTCTATGGGTTGGTCATGAAGCACCTAGATACATTCCTATTTGAGTTTTATGTGTTGTGTAGAAGTTATGATTATACCATAGATGCACATAGGCTCAAACTATTTCCAACAACCTTGAAGGATGCTGCTCTGAGATGGTTCATGGGTTTAGGAAGAGATGTTATTCCAAATAAGAATTCCATGAGGATAAAGTTCCTAGAGAAGTACGAGGACTACTATAGAGGAATAGATAGAAAGAGAGATGACATCTTTAGGATGTCACAAAAGGAGGATGAATCTTTGGAAGACTACATGGAAAGATTTTAGTTTTTCTTGAAAAAATCCCCCCAAAATAGACTCTTTGATGAGTCCTTAAAGCTAATATTCTTAAGGGGGATTAATGAGGATTGCATGGATGCACTTAACCTCATTGGGGCATGAGATATCTCTCAAGCACCACTTGAGGAGATTTACAAGGCATGTAGGAACTATTCAAGGTCTTTCACAAAGAAGGTTAGAGGTGATAGGGCATCTTTCATCATCAAATCATCCAATGGAGTCTCTAGAGTTGAATTGAGTAATCTACTATCCAATATGAAGGAGGATATTATCATCCATCTGGCTACAAAGATAGATACCCTCTATATTAAAAAGAAGCAAGAGGAGGCATAAGCAACTCTTACAAAATACTGCCCACATTGTAAACAAAGAAGGACTAACTATAGATGCAAGAAGTTTGCAAGTATCTTTGAAGGGACATCAAACTTTCATGCATTAGAAGGAGAATATGGACAAGAATTCTACATAGCTCAAAGGAAACCATGGCCACCAAGACAAGGTATGCCCCAAGATCCTTTAAATTATAACATGTCATTTCCTAGTAACAAATCAAATCTTCCTAATTGGAATCCTTATTCTTGGGCCAATATGAAAAATCAACAATGGAAAATTTCTCAATCCAATTAGAACCAACAAAAACAAAACATGTGTCCATCAAAAAATTACCAAGGATCTAACTATAATTCCTAATGGTCACTCCAACAAAACCAATGTAAACCCTAGTGGCAAAGAGGCCAATAATGGCAAAACTAAAACATGAATTATCAAGAGCTACAGTAGCCCTTGTAGCCACAACAACAAGCCATTATGCTAAACCCAAAAAATCCAACACCACAACCACCTAGAGCACCTCAGATGCCAGCATAGTCTACACCTAACCCTAATAACAAGCATGTTCAACAAGCCTACACTAATGAAGTTTTTCAATACCCTACTTATGGGGTATAGGTGAGTGATGTCCATTTCAGATAAGAAAAAACTTTGGCTAGACCTTCATCCCCTCAAATCACTAAATTGGTTGATGAAGAATACCCAAAAAAGACCTTGGACAATCAATCTAAGGAGCCTATGTCAAATCAAGTTAACCAAAACAATTCAAATCCAAAGCCTCCATTACGTGTGAAATATTAATAGTTCAAAGACATCAAACACAAGCTAAAACTGACTTATTGGGACAACTTAAAGATGTTTGTATTAAAATAACCCTTATCCAAGCCATTAAGGAGGTTGCTATCTATACTAAAATAGTGAGAGAACTATTCCTTAAAAATCTAGACAAGAAAAGAAAAGATCCTCAGACTATACATGTCCTAGGAAAACTTGCAGACATTATATTGGGAAACATAACTATCTCCAAGTATGCAGACCTTGGGAATCCTGTAGTGGATGTAAAGATAAATGGAACTCTCATTAATAATACCTCAATTGACTTGGGAGTAGCTACCAATGTAATAACCAAAGAGACCATGAAGTTATTACAATTGATATAACTCAGACCTACACCTACTATTCACAGTTGCTAGATAGGTCCACAATCAATCCAAAGGGTATAATTGAAGACTTGGTAATAACAAGTTGGATTCATGGGAGTACCATGGAGATATCATGGTGCTACACCCAAAGGATAATTTGGTAGGTTACCCACTCATTTTAGGAAGACCTTGGCTGGAAACAACAAATGCCTTCATGGGTTGTAGGTCTAGGAGTATGATTATCTCTAATGAAAACGTGACTAAGAAATTAGTCCTCTATCCACCAGCCTAGCCACATGCAAACCTAGAAAAAACCATTTGGCCTACCCTAGATGAGGAGGATCAATACTCATTGCAATCCTTGATGACTATTTAACACAATCCATTGTTAGAACACCAAGATGAAGATGACTTGATATTAAACATCATACAAAATGACTATGGTAGGGACTCACAACATTATGATTGCTTGACTTGTTTGCAGGATCCTCTACAAAATATTATCCCTGCCAGTTCATCTAAGTCAATTTACCAAACATTTCACAAATTTTTACCACACCAATGTATTCCAAACATAGCAAGAGTTGACATCTCATTAGTGAAAACAACATCCAAGACTTTAGAGATCATGCCAGTTAAAACATTGAACATTAACAATCAATTGATTGATAGACAACAAACATCACTGATGGTCGTGCTACAAGCAAATAGAATAGCCTTTCCATGGGATTATCATGACATGAAGGGTATAGACCTAGAATTGTGCATACATAGGATTTACATCAATAATTGTTTTAAACCCATAAGAAAACCACAAAGGAGAATGAACCTTGCAGTTAGAGACATAGTTAAAAAAGAATTGCAAAAATTACTTGATGCGGGCTTTATATCCTATCTCTGATAATCAAGGGGTGTCACCTCTAGTAATTGTTCCAAAGAAAGGAGGAAAGTGGAGAGTCTGAGTGGATTACTGAGAATTAAATGCCGCAACTAGGTAGGACCACTTTCCACTCCCCTTCATTGATCAAGTACTTGATTCATTAGCAATAAAAAATTACTTCTCCTTTCTAGATGGATTTAGTGGCTACAACCAAATTAAGATTTCCCCTAGACTATGTACATACAATACACTATCTCTTATATAATAGGTTGCCATCAATGAAAACACCATATATCGTCATGCTCATGTTGGAAACAAAAACATCTAATCATAGATTTAACTCAATAATATTTAGGGTTTAGGATTTAGGGTTTCTAGGGTAAATAGGGTTTAGGGTTTAGTTAAGTAGACTTAGGGAAGATAATGGTTTTAGAAGAGGACTTAGGAATGGTAATTGGATCCACAACATTTAAATAAGTGAATATATTTAAAACATACAAGTGAATTGAAAAAATTACTTCAATTGAAAACAATTTGATCTTATTGATCCTAATCTTATGTACAAGATGATTTAATTTGAAAAATTTCATAATTTATAATATAATATATACATACCTTCTCTTTGAGCATAATATCTTTGCATCCTTTCTTCATGTAGTTTTTGTTTGCTTTCTTTTGAATGATATCGTGCAACCCTATTTTTCCTTGTCCTTTGATTTCCCATCTCCTTCTTTGCAAAATATGATCTTGATAATTTCTTTGCTAATTCCATGCTCCAAATTTATAAAAAAACTTGCAAAAAATGACCTTTCAAATACACCTATTGAATTTTCCTTTATTTTTTGATATTAAAATCACAAAATACAACCTTGTATATATACATGTAATTCAAATAGACGTGCCTTTCTGAAATGTTAGCTAAATTGGCCTTTGATCGAAGGTCGACTGCTAAAATTCTAAATATTATTTTATTAAATAACCTTCATTTGAACGTACTTAAATAATATTTTTTTGCCTAGTTAATACACCCTTTGTTTGAAGGTATCTTTGATCAAAGGACCTTCAAATGACGGGCCTTAGCAAGACATTTTTGGTGTCTGCTTCAAAATTTCCTCAAAAAATCTAGTTTCATTAGGTTGGATCTTCAAATGTAATAAACTTGACAAGATAATTTGCAAGACTGTATTCCTCAAAACGATCTTTTCAAAAAGTATAGTTTTTGATATGTTTTCATTTTATTATGTATTCAATTTTCAATTTTTACAGTGTTGAACACATGGAATACTGAGGGGGGGGGGTGAATCAATATTCTCTAAAACCACTTAAACATTTAAATATTCATTCCACATATCATATTCAATTTTCAATAAGGAAAGAAACCATCAAAGCATCCATCAAAGCATATAACACATGAACACCAAATTATAATTGGTTATAAGATATTATAGAAAGGTTCATTGCTAGCTGGACTTACAATCCGATGGAATCACTATCTAGGGAATAAGAGAAATAGAAGAGAGGGGTGGCTCACTTCCAAGATTTGAATTGCTAAAAATACATCTACAATAAGGAAGAAATGCAATTCTATTGAAGCTCGAAATACTAAATCAACACACTTCATATTACTCTTCTCTAACACTCTACTCTACTCTGCATTCACATCACATTCACATGCTCTACTTAGGAATTCACACCACACCAATTAATCATCACATCATCATGTCATCCTCACAACACCAAAAAATGAACTTACATTTATACCCTCTACATTTGCAATCACTTACAACATCAATTAGGTTAGCCTAATTAGATGTATCATAAAAAACAATAAATTTTCGGCTCAAGATCAAACATACACACTTCACACCTTATTCCAAAACTTGTAACACACCAAATAGGTCAACATGGACCTATAATAGCTCCAAATAACTGATCAACACTTCCTTTAACTCTACATGACTCTAAACATAATAGGTCAGCATCGCTAGTGAACAACACCAAAATACACCAACTAATTATCCATAAACTGGCATGCAGACTTCCAAAATACACACCACTTGGAAATTAGATGCAATTGATATTTGTAAACACTTTTAATAATCCGTAAGACCAAATATTATTCTACAGAGGGGTGATCCCACAATAGTGGTTTACACTTTCTGGGAGATCCTAATTTTTGTTGAAATCACATATTTTTAGAAAATATAATGATTTAAGCCTTGAAAATTTCCATTTAAAGGAATCAATTGAAGAGGCTTTGATCAAACCACCTTATACCAAGCCCCCTTAGATAGAACCCCGCTAGTTTTAAACCATACCTATAACGGGGTCTCCTTTACACCTATCAAAATGCTGATAAAAAACCACTTTCGATTTACCTTTTTGGGGATCAAATGAATTCATTTAATTTAATTTTAAGTATGTAGTCCTTATTATAAGCTTCCAAAAAGTATAATTTTAATTAAATTAAATTTGATTATTATATTCATTTTTTATTTCTTGTGAATGTAGGTTTTTCATCAAAATCAAACTCTTTGTTTTGCACATGTGGAAAAATAGCAGATTATAAAAAAAATTTGAAAAATATTAGTGCACTAGATATTGATGTCCTTGATCCAACAAAAGAAAATTAAATTTTGATACATACAAAAAAAGTTATGTTTTAACCAATAAATCATGTCTAAATTGTAACTGGTTTCACTTTGAAACTTAATTAAGAAAAAAATATTCAATGAAATGCTATGAAACCAATTCCATGAAATGCTATGAAACCAATTCCATGCACTAGATATTGTAGTTACGAATCTAAATTCAAAAAAAAAAGAATTTTATCCTTCATAGAAAAAAAGTTATGTGTTATCTAGTAACGTCACTCTTTAAAAATAATGTTTACTATTAAAAACTAGTTTTCGAAGGAGATGGAAAAAGAAGTGTAATCTGATTCCAAAATTTTTGAAAAAAATATATTTAAAATCTATAGTAAAAATGTAACAAATCACTAGTTTGCATCATCTTCAAATTCCTCATGGTTTAGCTACTATAGGTGCCCAAAAGTGAAGATTTAGTTTTAAAAAATCAGTTCAATGTCCAATTTGGCCAAAAATTGTAAACCAATATTATGGGATCACTAGAGGAATGCAAGCTAATCCAAATAGGTACTCTGTATAGGCAACACTATCATTGGAAAACCTAATATACTATCATCCATAAATTCTGCACCAGAGGTCAAAACAAACTCATGAAACTTTGGATTTAGACTCTTTTGACATCAAACAAAATTTTCTTAGAACCACAGACCAAAATACTTTAGGGTGGACCAATGCAGACCAAAAACCAAATGCAATGTATACAAAAAATTGATGTTTTGACACTTAGCCATATAGCAAACTCATTTGTTCTGCACTAGAGTAAAACATTTTCATCTCTATACTGGATTGTCATCATTTCAAACACATATGCACACCAGATCACCTGATCATCAAAGTAGAACTCAAATCACAATTTTTACATTAATGACAACATTGTATCTACACATTGTATATCTCATGCTCATGCTTATGTTTCCAACAACCATATCAATGATAATCTCCTCAAAATTCCAACAATCTCCCCCATTTTCATTTATGGTAACATACATCAACTCATCTCCATATCTTCTCCAAACTATTCTCCCCCTTTGACATCAAGGGAAAAGGGCACAAAACATAGTTTCTATTTTTTTTCTCATATGTACTATTGTTATCTTCTCTTCTCCATCTTTTAGTGATTTTACATTATCAACCAACTCTTCATCGAATTACACATATAGTCCCTCTAACTGATATATACATGTATACATGAGATTAAAAATCTCCAAAAATTAGACCAACTCCCCCTAACAGTGCTATCCATCAAACCAGATCAAAACTGGCACTTAAACATTATCCTCTAACATATGCATATATGCAATAGAATCTAATATACATAAATAGAAAATAAATATACATGGATTAACTAGAAGAGTGTATAGCACCTGTATTTTGCAAGGTGTTCCTACCAGACCTTTTTACCATCTTCCTAATGATTCTTGGCCAACCCAAGCATGCGGTTCATAGCCTCAAACTCCATGAGGAGTTCTTCTCCTTCATCCAGAGTATTGGGTATCAAATTCAATTTTACCTCTTTTTTTGTACTAGTCAAAGCATGAGATATAGGTGTGAAATTTGTATTCACGAGGTCTTCGAGTTCTCCAAACTGCACTATGATATTTTCTCATTACTTCTACAGTTGGAAGAATTATTTATGCAAATTTTCAATTGCTACTTTGGTGGACCCATTTGCATCATTCGCTAGATCATTAGCACTAGATTCCTTATCAATCTAGTACTCAATGGAGTCCATCTCAACCTTTATGTTCTTGCTGGAACTAGGCCACTTCAAGAAAAATTGAAATAAATCCTTAGCTTCAACAAAACAACACTGCACATCCTTAAGGTTGTTTTGAAGTTTATTATGTGCAGTAGCACACTTCTCTGCTATATCCATCAAGCTCCTATCATTCACATTTTTATTAATCTCCTTTTCCAATTTTTGCTCAAGAGTACTAGAATACTCTTTAAAATAATCAATTAAAAGTTTTAAATTTTGTATATTGGATAATGAATTATCAATACTTACACTAGGTACACTCTCTTGCAACACTTTCATTGCTTCGTCTATTAATTCTACGCTTCTAATGTGTTTACAAAATTTCTTTCCTGATGGAGGTGTGTAATGCATCACCTAACTGTAATTTGTGTAGAGGGGACATCTTGTCCATATCCACTTGTCCTTGTTGCATTGGTATTTGTACTATTTGTGTAGAAACAATAGGTTGGAATTGGAGTTGTATACTTAACAAGTCATTTAAGGAATCTTTGTAGGTTCTAGAGGATTCTCCAACTAACTTCTCATCAACATGTTTCTTTTCCAAAGCCTTTTCCTTTTCACTAATGCAATCCTCTGCCTTTTCATCCTTCTTCTCCTTATCTATAGCATCGGATTTACATTTATTCTTCTTCTCACCAACAACTAATTTATCACTGTTATCCAGAGGAGGCATGTTTTATGTGTTATGTGCCTCATGTATCTCTAGGTTGTCTTGTAAAACCTCTTTAACATTCTTTTCTATTTCTAGAGGAGGGGGAATATTACTTGTTTGAGTATCCTCCTTTGAAAATCCTTCAACATTCTCTTCTTCAACAATATTTTCTCCTACATGAGGAGTGTCTTCTTCGGCAACATTCTCTTCTACTTTTGGAAGGGTATCATTTTGCACATTCTCATCTTCTGCTCCATGCTCATGTTGAGCATCTTCCATTTGTGCATCTTCAACTTCATTCACTCATACTTTCTTTTTAGTACTCGAGATCATGCCTAACTCTTTTTCCAAATTGGTAACTTTCTCCATAGTCTCATTTCTTAACCTCTCAAAGTCATCTTTGTCTTGGCTCATCAATGTAGTGACCCTTTGTTTGGTTCTAAACTCTTTTTTTTACACTTGAGCTAATCTTACCTTATTCTCATCTAAGAGGGGAGCACTAATCTCTTCCAAAGCATATGCCCTTAACCTTTCCTCTTCATTTATTGCTTCTTCTCTTCTTACATGCAATGTACTCTTCAAATATTTAGGCAATTGTCCTTCAATATCCTTCATGCTGACCTCAAATATAACAATATATCTAATAATAAGCCCTTCTATTATAGATTTATCAATATCATCCATAGTGGTATATAGGGCAACAACTTGCTCCAACATTTCATGTTCCACTATACCATAATTAAACAATGCGTCTAATTTCATGGGGCTATGTGTTCTTATCGGAGGGGTAGAATTATCCTTTTTCTTATTCTTTACTTTTGGAGGAGATTTTTCTTCTTTATTGGACTTGGTTTTCTTCTCCCTCACATCATTTTTGAACTCCTTTTTTTTTTCTCTCTACCTTCGCTTCACTATCTATGTCAACAATGTCAACCTTGACCTTCTTTGCACTGGAATCTACTTGTGCTACACCAAATTTCCCTTTTCTAATCAGAGGTTGTTCTTTTACCTCTTCTTCTTCATCATCTACACTCAAATTATTTTCCTTAGTTTCCTTGGCCTTCATTCTCCTCTATTTCTTCATCGGAGGAGCATTTTCTTTCATTGACACACTCCGTAGTTCTTTCAGAGTACTAGTTGACTCCTTTCTCTTTGCTCCACTTACATAGGGAAAATTCCTAGAGGACTTGGGGGAAATTGGAGAGGGGTTAGATGTTCTACCAAATTTCTTATGTTAGATGCATCTCCCAGAGAGCCAGACATGCCTTTGGCTTTTTCCAATTGTTCCTTTGAAAGGCCCATCATCTCCACAACCTATGCAGTCATTTTCTCAATATATTTATTTATATATTTCTCCCTCTACTACATGTTTACCTCCATATATTTCTCCTCATATGTGCCATATCTTCCCTCAAAGGTGTCTTTAGGTTTTCTCAACATGTGGTTAGTTAGACCAACAATTGCATCCTCTGCAACTTCATATCCCATTTCTAGGTTCCACACACTCCTAGGCTCAACAACCTCCATTATGCAATAGTCCTTGCACACCATGAAAATGATGTCATTTTTGTACTTTTCCGCCACACTCTTCATAATTTTTTCTCTAGCTTGCATATTTTATTGGAAAGTCTTAAAGAATCCCAAAAGTGCTTTCTCTTGAGTATCTTCATCACCTAATCTCATCAAGTGATCTCTGATTTGATGTGCCACTGGTCTCTCCTTCATCCATACCATGTTTCTGGTTCCAGGAACCTCATTAAGAAAGTAGAAAAGAAAACAAATAATCAAGGTACCAAAATTGAAGGGGTATTGGGATTCCTTGGTCTTCTGTAAGTTTTCAAGGAGTTGTTCCATCAACAACTCACACCAATCATAATTAGCACCTTTCTTTACCATCTCGTGTGTAATGTTGATGGTGGTTGCAAAAATTGAGTTCTCTTTGTTTGTGAAATATATCTTGTACCCTATTTACCATTGTTGCATATTTTATTGCAGGGTCTCTAATGTCTTTGATTGTGAGGTTTTTATTTTCATACCTTACACCTTTTAACTCCATCACCATTTTATTTTTCACTGATTTGAGCGTTGAAATTGGTTTGGTTGAGTATAATCCCATAACAACCCTAATTGCCTCCTTATTAATTAAATGAGTAATATCCAACCACATAAATCTGTCATGGATTCAACCCAAGGTGTATCTAAGCCACTCATCCATGTAGCAAAAGATTAGAAAGTTATTCCAAACATCAAGCTTCTTCTCCACCAAACTCTCAAACTCAGATTTCAATTCAAACTGGTCTTTGATGAGTTCACTAAACCATACATCACCTGACTTAGAGTGGTTGTACTCTTCCAATTTTGCATGTATGCAAATTCTTACATCTTTTGTGTGCAACACACCATACATAATGCTCAAGAAAGCACCATATAGATTAGTCATCATCGAATTATCAAGGTACCATTTTAATTTTAATGGGGTTGGTCCACAACCTCTACAACTTGTGGGGTATACATTTTGCAAAAAAATGAAATAACTTCTAAAGCTTAGGGAAAATGGAAATGGTAAATACCTTTTAATCACCGTCGATTAGGGTTTCATGCAAAAGAAAATTGAAATGCTTCTTTCACTCCTTCACTGCTCTTCTCTCTTCAAATATGTTGAATAGGACAACTAAGAAGGGGGGGTGAATCGGTTGTCACTAAATTAAACCTTTAATTCAATCACGTAACTAATACTTAATACCACTTGAATGATTAATCATCAAATTCCAATGCATAAACTCAAATCCAACACACACACAGTAACACCAGATTTACGTGGAAAACCTAATGAGGGAAAAAACACAGTGAGGATTAACTCACACTATAGAGAATATCAAAACCGATTACAGAAAGGCTCACTGCTTGAAATAAGGACTCACTGTCCAGAACAAGGACTCATTGTCCAACAGGGCTATAACCCAGAGGGCTCATTGCCAATGAGATACACAAGATGGCTTTTTTCCAGAATATAAAAGTTATAGCTCACTGCCAGAAGTATGTGTAAGATGGGGGAAAATATTCTAGCCTAGATAAAGTGACAACCACAACACTTCTAAGCTATAAACTTCATCTAAAACAAGAGAATACAAGAAAAGAGGGAAATCAAAAAGAAAACAAATAAAATAGAGCACTCCCCATTACAGTTGATTCCTTCTCTTGTCTCTCCTATTTATTCTTTTTCCAATATTGCCCTAAGATTTGTAGTTGGAGTTGTGCAAATACCTGCAAATAGTAAGCAAGAAAGTTGGAGATAATGGATGTTAAGGAAAAAATGGAGGAGAAAGGCTTCTTTTATAGACAACCATTCAAATGGAAAGATTGATCATCTAGAAAGATTCCAAGATTGATGGATGAGGATTCATGAGATGGAGGTTACAAAATGGGTGGTCAAGATCAAAAAGAGACCAGAGGCGATCAACGACCGAGATTCAAAAATGAGATAGTGGAGGGATAATGGTCAAATTAAAAATTGGAAATCATTAATTCATGAGAAAAGAATATTTGACCAAGTGGAGAATAAACAATTCATTCGAATTATTTATTTGACAAAAAGAGGAAATGGACAAGTGGAGATTCAATTAAAATAATTTGCATAATTATTTTAATTAAATGAGAGGAAATATGAAAAGAGACATTAAATAATTAAATTTATTTAATTATTTAATACAAGAGACACATGGACAATTAAATATTTTTGACAATTATTTAATAAATGGAAGAATTAAAAGGGGGAGTGAATAGTTAAATAGATAATAATAACTATTTGACCATAGACGAAAGATGACAAGCGAATAATTAAATAAATAGTAATTTATTTAATTATTGAAGAAAGGGAGATATTAGCGACACAATTAATTTATTTAATTGATCAGGATAGAATAGAGATTAGAAAGTGAATTAATTAAATAATTAAAAATTATTTAATTAATAGAGGATTATGATCAAGGATAATCAAATAATTAAAATTATTTAATTATCAGAGGATGACGACCAAGAAAAATGACGCTCGCAGACTTAGGACATTTTTCAGTGTCTGCATTTTGTCCCTCTTTGACATAATGCAACTCATCTCATTGTATCAAAGAAATTCAGTTAACTCAATGAAGTTAGGGTACAGGTATGCCCCATTGGGAAAATTTTACAAATTTTCAAAAGGTTTCAATTTTTTTTTGGAAAATTGTCCTAATAAGACACGTTGATGGCTAGGAATTTGATAGTGTAGATGAAAATGATTTTTGAAGTCATTACGGGGGTCAAATTCAGGTTCAAAGTCATCACAAGGTGCGTCCAATAGATAAGGTAGGTCAAAACCCTAATTTTGAACCTATAAATAGAAATTTGAGTGAGTAAAAGTCTAATTTGTGCATTCCCAATTTAGAAATTCTTAGAGCTCTGAGTGATTTTCTAGCGAAGATGTCACTTGTTCTAGAGGCCGCCCACTATGCATACCGCATTCGGAGGTACCGCTAGCCTGAGGGAGCACCTGCCTCGGTATGTACTACTAACCTGGCTTTTAATTTTTTAATTTTTCATGCATTTAGATAGGGAAAAATTTTAGTAGGCAAGTATGTCACAAAATTTTGTGACACAATTGCATGCACGTTTGATGTAGACGATAAGCAGTTGCCACAATCATCTCATCACGACGTAGTTGCATTAGGGTTAGGGTGGGGGCGTTTGTGATGCAACGCCTAAAATGATGCGATACAAGTGACATTCTGAGCCACATATGTGGACATGAATGATGCAAATGGCAGGCTGTGACACATGTGATGTACAAAATGATGCATGTGACAGGCAATCGACACAATCACAGTTGTGAGTCAGTGGATAATATGCATGACACATTTGATAAAACTGTAACTCAATTGCGTGGTTAAAAATTTGCCCCAAATTAGGAAATTTTGACTTGGTCAACTTAGGTTTAATAGGTCAACTGAAGGTCTTGGATTGACATAATGGTTGTCTTGATGATTTCAGGAGCGTCTACCTCCCATTTATACATGAGAGTCAAGACCAGATGATTTCTAATTGCGAGACCAATTGGGCTATGAGGAGAGACATGCATTGCTAGACCTGGGTTTGTTTTGTCACCTATATACCTGTGATTAGGGAAAACAGGGGCATGCTTACAGCGTTGGTGAATCGATGGCATTTTGAGACTAGCAGCTTCCATTTACCAACAGGGGAGGTGATAGTCACCCTGGACGATGTGTACAGGATATTATGACTTCTGATTCATGGTGAGTAGGTACACTATGAACCCACTTGAGGATTGTAGGAACTTGATGAGTATTATGATTACGATGATGATGTAGAGCTCAGGGTACAGGGGTATGAGATTAGATGGGAGATCCTTGCCGAGCGATATGACCGATATGACCGATATGACTGCATGTTATGCACATTGATAGTAGGAGTGATGATTCCCAACTACAGGGGTCATGGTTTCCCAGTAGGTTAGGAAGAGATGCTCGAATCGATGGTTCGCTTCGGGATTGTGTACACTGGGGGGCCATGTATGTTGGCCATGCTCTACTTTCAATTGCATGATATTTCCTATAGGGGAGGACAAAGTTTGAGCTATGGGGTGACATTACTAACAGTTTGGGCTTGGGAGCACATAACGGTGTTCTAACCTCTGGTGGTTCGACAGTTGGCTACAGGTGCTCCATACTCATATATGTATCAGGGGGTGCTGACATAGACACATGTGGGGGATATTGGTTACTGGAGACATGGTTTAGATACACTGGTCAGTTTCATTTGGAAGCCATACAAGACTTGTGATTTATAGATTGATGAGGACGATCACATGCCGTGGTGTCGACAACCTAGATATCTCATCGGGTGTACAGTGTAGACCCAACATATCATTGAGATGTATCTCCCAGAGAGGGTTTGGAGATAGTTTGGGGAGATACAGGGTGTTCTAGTTGGTATGATAGAGTGTGTGTAGTCCTCGCAAGAGGTGCATCCTTGGGGACCTCAAATTGTAGTGACCACAACAAAGCAGGAGATAGACACCATGTGGGCGCTAGATTGGGAGTGGAGAGGAGGGGATGTTGATGTAGGTATGACACCAAAGTATGATGCCTGGTGGTTGATCCACATACTAGTTTCATTGATAGATCCATAGCAGCCAACACTAGTAGAGCATAGAGGTGGGGGCCCAAGAGGTCGGTGAGGGGACAAAGGTCGAAGGGGTAGAGGGAGAGGAGACGGTGGATGGGGGGATGGAGGAGGATGGGGGAATGATGGGGGAGATGGTTGGGGAGGATGAGGAGGAGATCGACGAAGGGGGAGGAGGGATAGAGGGTGATGGGTGGTGGGACAACCACCACCGATCTGGGAGGAGGAGATGGAGGAGGATCAACTGGAGGTGAGGGTAGTGACAAAGGATCAGCTAGAGGTGAGGGTAGTGATAGAGGATTAGCGAGAGGAAAAGGCTATGGAGGTTGAGGCATGGGGAGAGGGGGGATAGGAGGAGACTGTAGGAGAGGAGGAGATGGATGAGGCAAAGAGGGTCCTTTGTGAGAGGATTATCATGGGGATTGAGGAGGTTGGGCTAGAGGAGGGCTGAGAAGATGAGGGCAACATAGATCAGAGGATAGTCGCCTTGTAGGCACATGTGTAGGCCCTAGAGGCATAGTTGAGGATTGTGACTACAAAGAGAGATGACCTTAAGGCCAAGAGGGATTCCTTTCAAGTTGAGAGAGACCTAGCTGTGATCAATCAACAACAAATAGATCAGAGGATGATTGACTTTATAGCTACATACAATGGATCTATTGTGGAGGTTGCATGAGAGTGTGCTAGAGTGAGCAGATCTAGTCAGTATTATAGATCTTTATGAGAGAGTGGTACCACTAGAGAGGAGGGAGCCCACCTTTTCAGAGATTGACAGCGGCTCATGGGGCAGGACTCGCAACAGGACACAGAGTAGGTGTACATAGAGTAGGTCTAAGGGTGAGACTTCATATACGAGATGGGATACACCATATGATAGGCCTCCTTCCACATAGCATAGGTCCAGAGAGTCATCGTGTAGGGAGGATAGGGATTCCCCAAGGATAGGAGAGCAGGGTAGCTCAGGCTAGGGCCCCTTTTTTATTTATCATGTTATATGGACACTGACATTTTGATTATTGAGCTTGCGAGATCCATTTTTTTTGGATATATGGCACATCTTGACATTATACCCATGACACATTATTTTGAGCCATATATATGATTTGATTTTGGCTGCAATTTATGATATACAGTGTTATATGATTATGCTTTATGTTCATGATGATGTTATGCTATGTTTATTCCCCTTATGATATGTATGGATGGTAAATGCAATATGGATGACCTAATTTGACAGATGCGATGTGATATGATGATGTGATGCATTTTTTTATTATGGTTGTTTATATTATTATGATATGTATGAATGATGATTGTAATGGAGATGACCTAATGTTATGAATGTGATGTAATATATAGATGCAATTTAATGCTAATGTAGACGTAATTTAATGTTAATGCAAAATGTGACGATTTAAATGTTTAACATGGATGAAAAATGTGATGTAATGTGTATGGAATGCAATGTGATGTGAAATGCAATGTGCATAATCTATCATGATATAATGTAATGTATGTGAAATGTAATGCTATGCAATGTGATGAATGAACTATGATGCAACATTCAATAAAATACTAATATGATGCTGCCAATATGATGAGAAAATGTTAATTCTATATGGATGATCTCTATGTTTTTGTGTTTTCTTATGCAAATATATGTGACTTAATATGATAATGCTACCTATAATGAAAATGCATTCTATGATGCTTTATAACATGATTATCCATGCAAGATGTTTTTGTGTGCCACGGGACTCTGTCAAGATGTAGATGGAAGAAATGTTAGCGCGGAAGAGATGGAAGTAAGTGTGAAAAAGGAAAGGAAGATGAAGATGGAAAGTTAGATGGGAAATGACAAGGGACCAACTTTCATGCTTTCATATTTATCATCATAGGGCATCAAAAATGTCGCAAATGGAACACAATCACCATGGTATGACATAGACCAAGGTGTGCAAGGTGACCATTTGTGAGAGACAAGCAGTCAAAAGACAAGGAATGACCCAGCTCATACTAAAGACCCAATTATCCCAGTATTTTTTCCAAGACAAACCACAAACAATAAGCAAATAAAAGAGGTCATGATCCATCATTGTCCCTCTAAATCCCTTAATAGGACATCCTCAAGGAAACTAGTAACATGACCGAAGACCAATAAAAAAGATAAGACAAATCCAGACCAACAAAGTGTTTGCCAAAGAGGTAGTGTTTTCCAATGACAACGATAAGATTGTTTGAGATGATTTATTAGGTTGACCAAGATGACCGGGTTGATTGTTTGTGTTGAAAAAATTTGATTGATAAGTTGATAAAGGTTGAAAAAGTGATTTGATTGATTGCACCTAGTTTTAGGAAGGACACATCCCGAATAAGGAAAGATTGATTGATTTGATAAAGATTGACTGATAAGGTTGACAAGGTTGATTAATAATGATTGCGCCTGATTTCAGGAAGGACACATACTGATTAAGGCAAGATTAATTGACCAAGATGACAAGATTGATTGATTGTTTGACAAATATTGATTGATAAGGTTGACCAAGTGATGTGACGATACCTAATTTCAGGAAAGACATATCCTGTTTAAGGAAAGGAACACATCTGATAAAGTTGACCGAGTGACCATTGTTGATAAAGCACCTAACTACAAGAAAGACACATCTCGCTTAACATGAACGACCAAATTGACCAAAGACAAAGTCTAATGTTAGGAAGGATGCATCCTGATAAAAGACAAGAGATAGGACTAAATGAGACAAATGACATAATGCCCCATTCCAATACAAGATCAATGACCACATCAATTGTTTTCTTGTTGATTCGTGATTTTAGTTTAAATGATGATTGCTTGCGGACCAAGAACAAGACTAGACTTGAAAAAACCTAAAGGACTAACCTAGGTGGGCTCAAGGGCTCATCGATTGATGGTCTTGCCTGCATCATACACACAGAGACCTCGTAGTTTGACATAACTTGGATTTTCCTTATTTGACAAAACATAGAGTCATGATTTTATTTGGACGACCTAATGTCTTGGGGGCTCATTTAAGACGAGCCTTGCCTACATAGAAAATGTGCAGAGACAATATAGTTCGACCCTACTAACACAAACTACCTCAGACTTAGACTCAGTTTTCGAAAGTTTCAAAGTTTTCTAATGTTTTTGGATTTTTAAGGTTTTATGATTTTTTTGGATTTTTGAAGTTTTATGATTTTTTTGAATTTTTGAAGTTTTATGATTTTTTTGGATTTTGATGTTTTAAAAGGTTGATACCATGTGTTATTTCCCATGAAGACACAAGTCAAGGAATTTTCCCCAGTTAGGTATAGGATCATTGTATTATTCGTGAGGGGAAACGATGAATGCAAAGGATGATCATGAAGGAAAAGGATGCTAAATTTCAGTGATTCTCAGGCCATGAGAAGGAGGACAAAGCTCTATTATGAGCGAGTGACATGTGTAAATGGATGAGTGGAAGGATGAAAAGACCAGATGGAGTGACAGTAGATGGAGGAGCATAGAATGACTATACATGACACTTGTTTGCCAGGTTTTCACCATGGTACTTATCCAAAGTGCCATCAAAGTGGTTTTCACTATTGGACAAAAAATTTCTCTTTACTTATTTTTTAATTTTTATGTTGTCACCAAGACGCCTGTTTGCCAAGTTTTCATTAGGGTGACTATTTTTTTGAATTTTTATAGGAATACTCTGAGAATCAAGTGTAGTACTTGCGAAGGTGCATGCTATTGATAGGTCCAGACAATGGTTCTCCTTTAGGAGTAGAAAGATGATAAGCACCAGATCCATATGATGCTGTGATGATATAAGGGCCCAACTAATTAGGTTCAAACTTTCCAGGCTTCACTCGTTTTTCCTGATTCTTTAGATTTTCTTTTAGAACTAAGTCACCAATGTCAAAGCTTCTAGGTCAGACCTTCTTATTGTAACTATATCAAAGGAAATTTTGATATGCTTGCAAATGTGTCAAAGCATTCTATCTCTTGTCATCTAGTAACTCTAGCTCATGTAGATGGGATACACATTATTCTTCTTGATTAATCAATCCTTGCATAGAGACTCGTAGGGATGGTAACTCGACCTCTATAGGCAGTATTGCTTCAGATCCATAGACAAGGGAATATGGAGTGGCTCCTGTAGGTGAGTGAACACTGGTACAATAGGCCCATAAAGCAGGATTAAGTTGTAGGTGCCAGTCACGACCAACATCATTGACAATCTTCTTTAATATTTTTAGGATAGTCTTGTTAGATGCCTCAACTTGGCCAATACCTTGGGGGTAATACGAAGTAGAAAAATGGTGTTGGATATGGAAATTTTCACAAAGCTCATGGAGATCCTAGTTCTTAAAAGGGTGACCATTATCTATAATGAAGGACTATGGGATAACATAGCGACAAATAATGTAATTCAAGATGAAACTGGCTATCTTCTTTCCAGTAATGTAAGTCAGTGGGATGGATTTGATCCATTTTGTAAAGTACTCAGTAGCGAGAAGGATAAACTTATGTCCATTAGCAGAGGTGGGATGGATCTTTCCTATGAGGTTGAGTCCCCATTGAGAAAATGGCCATGGAAAAGTAAGCGGCTATAGTTCCTGAGCTGGTATGTGTATAAGATCTCCATGAATTTGACATTGGTGGCATTTATTCATAAATTGATAGGCATCATGTTCCATTTTAGGCTAGTAATATCCCATCCTCATGATATTTTTAACTAAGGTCGGACCAGCGGAGTGAGCTCCACATATACCATGGTGTACCTCTTGTAAGGCTGTTTGTGCTTCATTCTAGTTGAGACGTCGAAGAAGGGTACTATATAGGCTACGATGGTAAAGGGTGTCTCCAATGATGGCATATTTGGAGGCTTTTCGAATAAAGGCTATGTGTTGGTTTAGGGAAAAGTCTAGAGGAGTAATTTGGTCATGCAAGTAATTGTAGATGTTTTTGTACCAAGGAGATTCAAGACCAACAAGTTCATACACAAGTTCAGTTTTGGAGACATCAAATGCAGGGATCAACAGTTGTTCTACTAAGAACTCATATTGCGATGCATTTTTAGGAATGTCCAAGAGAGATCCGATTGTAGCCATTGCATTAGCTTCTTTGTTTTGGATCCTCGATATCTATTCAAATGTAATGTTATCAAAGTATAGTATGAAACTATCAACCATGCACTTGTAGGGCATCAATTTCTCATCCTTGGTGTCATAATCATCATTAACTTGCTTAATCACCAACTGAGAATCACCATAGACTTGAAGATCTTTGATTTTCCATTTTATTACCATTCAGAGTCCTATCAATAATGCTCCATACTCAACTATGTTGTTTGTGCATGGAAATGCTATTAAGAATGACTTGGGAATGGAGTCTCCTTGAGGTGTGATGAACAAAATACTAGCCCTTGAACCATGACTTGTGTAAGATCCATCGAAGTACAACTTCCATGTTGTTAGTGTCTCTATGACAAAGACTGATTCATCTAGGAAATTGGATATCAAAGGATGATCTTCTTTTACTAGTGCATTTGTGAGTTGGTTAGCTATCACTTGTCCTTTTATTGCTTTTCGGTCAATGTACTCAATGTCATACTCACTTAGGATCATAACCCACTTAGTTGGTCTTCCTATCAGAGCTGCTTTGCTAAGAAGGTATTTCAGAGGATAAATTTTGTTAATCAATTTTGTCTTGTGATTTAGCATATAGTGTCTTCATTTTTGTGCTGCAAATATAACTGCTAGACATGCTCGTTCAATAGGGCTATAGTTCAACTCATATCTGACTAAGGTGTGACTGATATAATAGATTGCTCATTCCTTTACATCATTGTCATTTTGTACTAACAATGCCCCCAATGTTGATGTAGTTGCTATAACATATAATATCAAATGTCTTCCATCAATCAAAGGCATAAGAACTAGTGGATTCAATAGATAATTCTTGATTTGATCAAATGATTCTTGGAATTTCTTCATCTAATTGAAGGGAATTCTTTTCCTTAATAGATGTTGAAATGAATGGATCTTGTCTGCTAGCTGAGCAATGAACCCGCAAATTGATTGCAATCTTCCTTGTAATGTCCTTAACTGATTGATATTAGTTGGCGGTGGCATTTCCAAGATAGCTTTTACTTTGGTGGGATCAACTTCTATTCCTCTGTGAGAGATAATATATCCTAGGAGTTTTCCTGATTGGACCCCAAAAATGCATTTCTTTGGATTTAGCCTGAGTTGGTACTTTTCAAGTTGGGTGAAAATCTTGTCCAATATTACTAGGTGACCACTACATTCTAGAGATTTTGAGAGAAGGTCATCAACATAATCTTCCATAAGTATGCACATGCAATCATGAAAAATAGTGGTCATGGCTCTCTGATATGTAGCTCCAACATTTTTAAGTCCAAATTGCATGAAATCCCAACAAAAAGTGTAGAAGTTGAGAAAGCCAAGTTCATAGACCCTGAAGATCACCTGCATGCAAATAACCTGTCACAGAAAGGAAGAGATGGAGATAAAAAAGCAAGGGTGCTCTGCAAGCTTCAAGAGAGATTGCATTGACTGAATTGAAATAATTTCAAAGATCAATCCTTAAAAGGAGATCATGCAAAACCTAAAAGTAACCCTAATAGGTAGACATTTAATAATTAATATAATTATTAAATGTTACAATATGCAAACTAAAGTGAAATCTTAAGAGAGGAATAAAGGTAGCTTAATTAACATAATTAAGTTAAAACCTTTACTCTAACACCTCCCTTAAGATGAGCAAGAGTGCAACTACAAACATGTGCAAGAAATCAAAGGTAACTACAATGCATGAAAGCAAACAAGGGTCCTGACAACTAGGCTTGATCAGGTACCCGAATACAACCAAATCTTTGTAAAGTGGAGAAATAGAGAAAACCTCATTGGAAAAAATCTACTGCAAAAAGAGATGCACAAGACATGAAGAACATCACTGAAGCAGAAGAAGCTGCAAACAACTGTCAAAAGATGACTGCTATGGTGTTGAAGAACCTCCTCTGAAGATAGGATGATCATGATCAAGAAGACAACAACCTGCATGAGTGCCCCCAACGACACTACTCGAATCAGATGGAAAAAAAGGAAAAAACCTAGAACGAAGATACAGATGGCACAAGTACCAATAGTGTGAAGAACAATGATCAAATGAAGATGGAAGATTCCTTCCAAGGAGAAACCAAGGAAGCATTAACATGAACAGTATAATACCCCCCCCATAATACTGATTGGGAGAGCTTGAAAAATCCACTGAAATGTTGTGTAACACCCTGTAGTGCATGAAGGAGAAGAAACAACATCTGAAAGTGCACAAGAAAGCACCTGCAACTGAAAAAGTGGTGTGCAAAACAAAGCAAACATGCATGAGGCTGGAATCATATGCATCCACTATTGTTGTGGAGGGACACTCACTAGACAAAGGTGTGATGGAAAAAACAAAGGCACTACACAACACCCCCATGGCACTTTATAATATGGTGCAAGTACAAAATATGGCACAACCTTATGTGCAAAATCCCCAAAATACATGTACAATAGTGTGGCACTTTATCTCAGTGCGTTTACATAAAATATTGCTTACAAAAGATGCTCAAAATGCCCAAAAAGGACAAAAAACTGTAAATACATGAAGAACAACAAAAAATGAAGCATTCCATGCAAACAAGAAGTTCCCAAGAGCTAATATGTCCAGGTAATTCACTAGAGTGTGAAAACATAGAAAAATGAATAAAATATACTTGGAGTAAAATCTAGAAAAATTACATAGATGAAACTGAAGAGCTTTGAAATATGGTTCCAACACCCCTGAGATCATGAAAAATGGAGAAACTGGTCAAAAGTTATGAGCTCAGGACTGAAAATAGCTCTTTTGACTTCAACTGGCTGTAAAATGCACTAACAAAAAAATGAAGCGATGAGACCCACACCACTAGAAATTTGATGGAATCAGCTTTCTGACAATATCTTGTTTTCCAAAAAGTGATATCGTATGTCCAAGTTACGGCCTTTGGAAGAAAACAACTCCAAAGGGAAAAAACACAGTGATGGATTAAATTTGACGGCTGTATGGCCGTCGCAGCAAAAATTTGGGCCTAAATTTGATGGCTAAATGGTCATCGCCGCACATGGATAATTGGACTTATTTTGTAAAAATTGTTTTTAAAAAAAAAACAATAAAAAATTTACATGTATATTTTTTGTTAAAAAAATATATAAAAAACATTGATTTTCTTAAAAAAAATCATAAAAATAGGTGGCCATGGGAAGGTACGCCTGCACAGGTCTGTGCAGGTTAGTACCTACATAGTACCTGCACAGGGTACGTACCCGCACAGTACTTGCACAGGGTACGTACCCGCACAGTACCTGCACAGGGTACGTACCCCTTCCTTTTGTCTTTTGTTTTTAAAAACAAAAAAAGCTTTGTAAAGCTTTTAATTTTTTTTTAAAGCTTTGTAAAAACAAAAAAAAATTGCAATGAATTTTTTTGAAAAATTTCTTCCATAATTTTTTTTTTTGGACGATTTTTTTTAAATACCTCGATTCGTGTGCAAACGGGGCAAATTTTTTTGCCTCTTAGATCAACTTTGTCCAAAATAGATGAATGAACAGTCGATTTTGGGGTTTGGACGACTGCGGACGCAATGGCGAGGTTCATTTGGACTCAAAAAGATCTGATCAAATAGGTATGCCCTGGATCAAAAGAGACAATCCCCAAACCCTTGAAGCTCCAAAAATCCTTCAAAACACGAACAAAAAGCAGCAGGTCTGGAGCTCTAATACCATGTAGAAGTTGAGAAAGCCAAGTTCAAAGACCCCAAAGATCACCTGCATGCAAATAACCTATCATAGAAAGGAAGAGATGGAGAAAAAAAAGAAAGGGTGCTCTGCAAGCTTCAAGAGAGATTGCATTGACTGAATTGGAATAATTACAAAGATTAATCCTTAAAAGGAGATCATGCAAAACCTAAAAGTAACCCTAATAGGTAGACATTTAATAATTAATATAATTATTAAATGTCACAATATGTAAACTAAAGTGAAATCTTAAGAGAGGAATAAAGGTAACTTAATTAACATAATTAAGTTAAAACCTTTACTCTAACAAAAAGTTCCCCAAGCGCATGTGAAAGTTGTCTTTAGTTGATCTTTAGGAGCAATTCTTATATGGTTATAGCCCGAGAATCCATCCATGAGTGATAGCATTTTGTATCCAACAGTAAGGTCTACTATGATGTCAATGTTTGGTAAAGGAAAATCATCTTTGGGACAAGCTTTGTTGAGATCTTTGAAATCTGTACATACTCTGATTTGACCATTTGGTTTGGTGACAAGAACAAGGTTTGATATCCAATCCGCATAATCAATTGAGTGAATGAATCCAACATCCAAGAGCTTCTTCAATTCCACCTTGACAAGGAGTGCAATTTGTGGGCGCATTTTTCTTAACTTCTATTTATATGGCTTAGCATTCGGTAACAATGGCAAGTGATGTAAGACCAGTTCGGGATCCAATCTAGGCATATTGGCATATGACCATGTGAAATTGACTTGTATCTCTAAAAAGAATGCTATAAACTTAGGCTTTTCCTTTATGGTCAATGATGTTGCCAATTGTATAATTCTAGAATTGTCTTGTGTACCAATGTTTACTTTTTTTTCTTCTATAAGCAATGATGATCTTTCTTGGTCTATAGGGAGACAATCCAGTCCTCCATCCTCACACACCTTAGAGATGTTTTCACCTTCGGATACATCCTTTATTTTTACTTTTTCATGGTCAGCAGGCGCCTTTTGGTTTTCACCTGAAGACCTATTATTTTGATTTATACTTTTTTCATTCTCACTTCTATGACTAGAGGATAGGACGTCCTCACCAAAGTATGCTGCATAATTGAGTTCTATGGAAAATACAACCTTATGATCCCCACTTGGTATTCCTTGATGAAGTCCCTTGAACTCAATGATTGCTTTTTCATTCTTGAAAGTGTCCAAACTTGGTGGTTCTTGTTGATCCCAATCTATGAGTTGAGGCTAGACAAGGGGTAATCCATCATCGGTATTGTTAAGGGTCATGGTGTAGGAAGATAGGGTAAAGACATAAGTAGAGTCATCAGGTTCTCAGGAGGTAGAATCAATAGTTTCCCAAAAATTTTTTATTCATTCTTCTCTTTTCAGTGGGAATCTTGGATGAGGACTTGGTGGGATTGGTGGGGAACTGATGGTAAGCATTTGGATGAATGTGTCTTCAAGGGAAGGCTCGTTAAGTTTTCCAAATAGTTTTTCAAGGTCCGTGAAGGTAGTGGAGGATAGGGAATCCCATTCATATTTGTTGGAATTGTCATCATATCCCAAGAGTCCTTGTATGTCTCAATATCACCTGAAGCATCAACAAACTCACTCGAAGGTAACTTGATACCCTGAATAGTCACTTTTACTGGTACAAACCCTAACCCTTGATTATTTAGTAATTTAGCAAGTTGTAATGGCTCCAAAATTCCTTATTTATTTGGGCGAAGGCCGCTGTGTCCATCATATTCGTGTCATTTCATTATTTGGAACCCTTTTGGATACTGTTCAATTGGAAATTTCTTAGTTTCAGTGTCCTCCTCTTCTTTGTACAACCATGTGAGAATGTGATCATCTAGAGATTCTTCAGAAAGTTCCCCCCATTTAGTGAAGGTGGTAGGGGGATTATAGATGATGACTTTAGGCTATATGGGATTTGGTTTTCCATAAGACTTTGGTGATTTAGGTAATTTTCTAATGAAAAAGAGACTCTTCATGTTGTATTCTCTTCATCCTTTGTCTTGAACCTGGATTTTTGGTGTGGAAGGTGTGGTGAATGGAGTGGATGATTTGACAAGGGTAGATGGATCAATGTAGTTAGATGGAGTGGTGGATAAAGTGGAAGATGAGGCCTCTCGATTGATGGGAACTTGATGTTCAACAATTCCTTTTAGGTTTGAACAATACTAAAAAGGATTAGGGTTGCCTAGAATAGTAATTTCAGTGCCATTGTGTGGGAACTTGAGGCATTGATGGTAGGTGGAAAAAATAGCCCTCATGGCATGAATCCATGGGTGGCCAAGGAGAATATTGTAGTGCAAATCTAGATTCAAGACATGAAATACTGTGTCCTACATTGCGGGGCCAACTCTTACAGGAAGTGAAATTACGCCTTCAAAAGAAGGCTCAACATAATCATAAGCTTTGATTACAATTTTCTTGGTTTGGTCAATACAATTCTTAGAGTATCCCAATGTTTTCATTAATTTTAGTGAGAAAATATTCAGACTCGCTTCACTGTCTACTAGGATTCGTTTAATCTTGTGTTTATTAACACATACTTCAAGGTGTAGGGGGTCGTTATGATCAGATTTTGGTGTAGAAAAGTCTTGCTCAAAGAAGGTGACATGGTGCGACATAGCTAGGTATCCAACCATGGTCTGAAATTCATTGACATCTAGGTTAGCGAGGACAAACACTTCTTGTAATGCTTTATCAAGGATGGATCTGTGCTATGGGGATATGCAAAGGAGTTCCAAGATAGAAATTTGTGTGGGGGTTTTTCCCAACTAATCCAGGAGACTGTATTGGCCTTTAGGTTGTGGATTGGAAGGAGGTCCTAAAATAGTTGTTTTAGTTTGGCGGGTGGTAACAACACATTATGAACTTGGCTTGTTTGTTGTGATAGTGGAAATGTGATCATCAATGGGTCTCACATTAAGGGTGATAATGTTGTAATCATGTTTGAGGGCGACATAATTGGCATTATTGTTGTTCACTAAATTGGAGGCTTTTCCTTTGTCATGGTCTTGCAAGGGAGTTTTGAATATGGTATGATCAACATTGGTTTTTCCTTGTGAATATCCTACTGATATGGTCCCATTTTCAATGAGGTCTTGAATAAAATTCTTGAGTGTCCAACATATAGCTATTTTGTGTCCTTTTCCACAATGGTATTCACAGTATTCATCTTCTTTCCACCAAGTAGTTTTGATCAATGAGGGCTCATAGTTTTTGGTGTCTTGTAGTGTGATGAAATTAGTCTGCAAAAGTTGTTTGAGAATTGATTCGATAGGTTCACCCAAGGGGGTGTATGTTCTTTTAGGATGGGGAGGGCCTCTTCATTGTTGATTATTTTGGACTGCATTTAGTGTTTGGTTTTGACCTTATGTTTGGGTGTTTGGTGTATTGGATGTATTTGATGAGGAAGGACCTTTAAGTTGAATGGTTGGACCTTTGGTTATCTGTTTGGCATCAAGAACTCCAACATTTGTGACATTTTTGTTTCGAGACCAGTATTTGCTCTTGTCATTGTTGGGTTTTGGATTTTCTTTGTTTACCTTGACTAGTTCTTTTGCGAGAAGACCTTTCTCAATAAGGAGACCTTTCTCAAGAATCTCCTCAAAGGTTGTGCAACATGGGATTTGAATTCGACTCATTAGTTCACCGCTAATATTTTCCACAAACATGATGAAAAGTTATTTTTTAGGAATGTGATAAGGGAACTTGCTAACCAAACCTTGCCATCTCTAGTAAAACAAGGTAAGTGATTCCCCTTCTTCTTGTTTGGTTGTGCTCAATGTTGCAAGGGTGACATCATTTTTAATGTTGAAGGAAAAATGATTGATGAATTTGTTGACCAGTTCACCCCATGTTCTAATTCTTGGAGGAAGGTGTGCAAACAAAACTAGAGCTGGCCCTGTAAGGCTTCACGAGAATAGTCTCATTAAATAGGTAGGATCATATGAGACTTCCATACATGATGTGTTGAATTCTATAATGTGCTCTATTGGATCCCCTATCCCCTTATACTTAGGCAAAGGTGGCGTTGTGAAATGAGGGGGAAAGGGTGGCATGTACAAATTTCCGTCAAATGGAAAGGGGCACAATTCCTCCATGGAATAGGTTTTCTTGTTGGTCCCTAATTGTATGTTTGTTATTTGTTGTTGGAGGGCCTGCACTTGTTGTATCAAAGTACCTACAAGAGATGGTATTGCATTGTTTTGGTTTGGTGTCATGATGTTGGTATTAAGGTCATATGTTGGATTTGAATTAGGATTGACAATTTGTGGCATGGGTCCATATTGATGTGTGTTGTTTTGATTTGGGGTGAAATTGGAATTTAGGTTTGTTCCAAAGGTCATGTTTGCATGTGTTATGGTGTTTTGGAATTGAGGTGTAGACCCTTGATTTGTTCCTTGATTAGCATTTTGAAATGAAGGTGTAGGTCCTTGATTGATGTTTTGACATGAAGGTGTAGGCCCTTGATTGACATTTTGAAATAAAGGTGTAGGCCCTTGATTGGTATTTTGAAATGAAGGCGTAAGTCCTTGATTGGTATTTTTAAATAAGGGTGTAGGCCCTTGATTGGTATTTTGAAATGAGGGTGTAGGCCCTTGATTGATGTTTTGAAATGAAGGAATAGGTCCTTGATTGGTATTTTGAAATGAAGGTGTAGGTCCTTGATTGGTATTTTAAAATGTTGGTGTAGGCCCTTGATTGGTATTTTGAAATGAGGGTGTAGGCCCTTGATTGGTATTTTGAAATGAGGGTGTAGGTCCTTGATTGGTGTTTTGATTTGGGATCATTCGTGAGACAATGTGAAATTTTCTAGATTTATTTGGTGGGTGTTGAATTGATGGAGGTGTGCTTTGAAATTGGATAAGGATCCTTGATTTGTGTTTTGAAGTGTGGGTATAGGACCTTTATTTTCATTTTGGAACAAAGGTGTGGGACCTTGTGACATAAAACCTTGAGTTGTGTTTTGGAAAAGGGGATTTGTAAAGGTCTTACCCATGGCATTTGAGGAACTTCCAAGTGTTAAAATTTGTCCTTGTGTAGTAGTATGGGTTATCTTGTTTGTAAGTGTTGAGATGATTGGGATGTGTGTGGTAGTGGTATTCATGTGTGTAGTTGTCCCAAGGGGTATGTTGGATATTTGTTGTGATGAGGGCATGCCAAGTGCAAATGGATTTTGGGTTTCTTCTTCTACAATAGTTGATACGTCAAAGCCTTGAGGTAGTTTGGTACCCTTTTTAGCTAGTGAATAGAATAATATGTTGGGGTCAACACTAACAAGTTGATCAACCATGCTCAAAACCCTAGGATCTTGGTAAGCTTTTTCAATTTCTTGAGGAGTCAATCTCTTGTTGAATTCTTCTAGGCTTAGGTTTTCCCATGTGTCATTTTGGTCTCTTTGTGGTGTCTCTCTTTGAGGTGTGGAATGATTTGAATTTATCCCAAGGGTAGTGTCATGAAAAGGGTCACTTGAAAAATCCATGTCCTTTCTTTTGGTTTGTGACCTTGTTTCAACCATGTGAAACTTTTGCAAGTTGGAGGATAATGCAAGGTGGTGATGAAACTAAAATATGTTTTTTTGGATTTTTCTTGAATATAAGGATGCAAGGATAATGAGACTAATGAATGCAAAAGGATATGAAAGGTTGACTAATTGATAATTTAAGGAAAAATTATATGATTCCAATACTAAGGTGAAAATGAACTAGTTTTTTGTGTTTTTGGGGATAAAGGTGCAAAGTGCAATCTAGGTTCAAGGTCAAAAATTGGCAAGATGACGATAAAAGTTATGATCAAAGGGATGTAATATGAATGTAAATGGGGTCAATTTAATGCAAAGGAATCCTAAAATTTCAAACAAAGGATGGCAATCAAGCTAATGTGAATCTAAGGTAACAATTCCAAGAGTCATTGACCTTTATGATAATTGAGAGGATGATTTTGACAAGGTTGAGTCAAGGCTAGGACACAAGCTTAAGACTCAAATTTGATAAAGGTTACAAAGGTTGATAATATGATGGTTTAAGGTCAATGAAAAATAGAATATAAAACCAAGGATTTTCCAAAATATTAATGGTCTTCCTATGTTCAAAATATGAAAGTCTAAATGCAACCTAAGGGTCCAAGTTTAATTTATGCAATGCAAAGGATGGAGGAATGTAACCTATAATGCAATGTATCCCTAAATAGAAATGCTAGAATGAACTGGTATAGGCCTGCAAGTCTCTGGTTTAGCAGTCAAAGGTCACTTTAAAATGAGTTGATCAGATTTTGGACAAAGATTTTGAAAGTTTCTAGTTATCAAAAAATTGTGGCTTTGTTTTTTGCAAATGCGTCGTTTTAGGTTGAGGGTTTCTAGATTACAGTTGTGGTTCAGTATAATAGTTTCATTTCTATTTTTTGCAAATGTGTTTTAAGATGACAATTGTGATTTTCTAGTTATTAGTTGCAGTGCAAAGTATCAGTTGCGGCTCTATTTTTGACAGTTGTGGTTCACAAAATGTTCTTTTTGACAGTTTGATGGTTTTTGAGTGGATTTTAACTGTTTTTGATGAAATTTGATTGGAAAAGATAGAATACAGTATCAAGCACTTGTTTTTGGTCTGGTTTTGGATGTGAAAATGTTTGATTTCAAAATAAAGCACACATAGACAATAATGCACAAGCCCTATGGTTGGCAAGGAAACCATTGGTTGATATCCCCACTTGGATTTCTCTAGCCACTTGAACAAGGAAGAAAACTAGAGACTTGGTGGCATTGGCTTCCCTACACGACACTCACTTCTCAGGCTCACCAAGTATCATTCCCCCAAGGAGGAATTCCTATCTCTACACATGCTCAGTGAAGACTTAAGGCACCTTCAAAGGTCTAATCTCTTGCAATCAACAAGTGTATAAAAAGGGTTTTTGGAAACTAACATAAATTAGCTCTTAGTAAGGGCATTCATTTAGAGTGGCCATACATGCGGAAAGATTAGCTCAAGACTATGGTGAGTTGAGAGGTTTCCCAATCCTTTGCATAGACAAGACTTTCACGTAGCTCATGGGGCTATTGAGGGTGGCACTTTTTAGTATGACACATCCGCACCTGTTGCTAACTGACTTTCGTCAAGAAGCAAATTTATTTATAGTGGCTTGGAAGAGCTTGGCCTTAGCTTTTTTACCACTTGGGTCATTCCCACCATTCAAAGCGGGGTGTCAGGCCCTCTAATAAAAGGTAAACAATAGCGAGGAAGTACACTTATTTATGATCATCCCAGATCGCATGAAGCATAAGGAGAGAGCATATTTCGTGCCTTTTCCTCACACTCACATGGGGTTCAGTTTAAGCACCAAATCCAAATGTTTGGTGTGATTATACAAATGAAAAAGAGGTACTTTTTGTCACTCAAGATCGCTGAATGGCACAAGAGGAGAGAATACGCACTCTATGATATTTGCAAATCACCAAACACTAAAGACACTTATTGATTTTACCCTTTGCTTATGATTTGAAGACACTTGTGAATTTTAAACCAATGATGATTTATGCATGTTCATTTTAATGCCCATGAGTGAAATATGCAAATTTTTATTCTTTTTAAATCCTTATGAGTGAAAAATGCAGATTCATTTTAACCTTTATGATCTTGATGCAAGTTGTAGTTGGAAAACAAACAAAAGAAAAATTGCTTAAAACTGAAATAAAAGAGCTCAATTTTTTTGTTTGTTTCTAAAGAAACAATTTTTTTGGGAGCTCCAATCCAAAACCACACACTAAAAATAGAAAGTTAGTAACCAAAAACCCTACTCTACTTGAAAACCCAAAAGAAAAATTGAAAAAAATCTGAAAAAAATAAATTTTATACTAGATAGGTAGTTGCATCATTCTTTTTAGCAAATGTGTCGCTGTGTTTCATCACACCAAAACAATTGTGTCATGATTGGAATTCAAATTTTCTTGCCTATCATTTCATTCTATAGATGCATCGTTCTTTTCATCAAATGTGTTGTTTCCTATCAAATGCATTGTTGTTTTGAGAAAATGCGTCGTTTCGCACTGGAAACCTACAAAAACAAAAAAGAAGGCCATACGAAATCTTGCAAAATTTTGTCTTCACGTCAGGTTCACCAATGTAAGATGAGGGAAAACATTCTAGCCTAGATAAAGTGACAGCCACAACACTTCTAAGCTATAAACCTCATCTAAAACAAGAGAATACAAGCAAAGAGGAAATCAAAATGAAAACAAATGAAATAGAGCACTCCCCATTGCAATTGATTCCCTCTCTTGTCTCTCCTATTTCTTATTTTGCAAATATTTCCCTCATATTTGTAGTTGGAGTTGTGCAAATACCTACAAATAATAGCAAGAAAGTTGGAGATAATGGTTGTTAAGGAAAAAATGGAGGAGAAAGGCTTCTTTTATAGATAGCCATTCAAATGCACAGATGAGATCGATCATCTAGAAATATTCCAAGATCGATGGATGAGGATTCATGAGATGGAGGTTAGAAAATGGGTAGTCAAGATTGAAAAGAGACTAGAGGAAATCAACGAACGAGATTCAAAATTGAGATAGTGGAGGGATAATGGTCAAATTAAAAATTGGAAATCATTAATTCATGAGAAATGAATATTTGACCAAGTGGAGAATAAATAATTCATTTGAATTGTTTATTTGAGAAAAAGAGGAAATGGACAAGTGGAGATTCAATTAAAATAATTTGCATAATTATTTTAATTGAATGAGAGGAAATGTGAAAAGAAGCATTAATAATTAAATTAATTTAATTATTTAATACAAGAGACACATGGACAATTCAATAATTTTGACAATTATTTAATAAATGGAAGAATTAAAAGGGGGAGTGAATAGGTAAATAGATAATAATAATTATTTAACCATAGAAGAAAGATGACAAGCAAATAATTAAATAAATAGTAATTTATTTAATTATTGAAGAAAGGGAGATATTAGTGATGCAATTAATTTATTTAATTGATCAGGATAGAATAGAGATTAGAAAGTGAATTAATTAAATAATTAAAAATTATTTAATTAATATAGGAATATGATCAAGGATAATCAAATAATTACATTTATTTAATTATCGAAGGATGACGACCAAGAAAAATGATGCTCGCAAGCTTAGGGCATTTTTCAGTGTCTACAATATGAACTGATAGGATATACCTTTCTTGTGTACGATTCAGTTCCAATGAAGCTCATAATATGAAGTACTACCTCACACAACAGTCGCTTAACAAATCGACATTGATCCACAACTGATAAAACATTTAGGCTTAAGTCTTCACATAACCCTTAATCCTTTTCACACTCATCTTTCACTCTTTCTTCACACATATAATCATTCGATTCAAAACATCTTATATATGATTCATGCAATACACCATATTAGGTTAGATAAGATCTATACAAAACATCCCAAGGTAATTTCAATCTTCTTAATACATAACTTGTGTTAGGTCGGCCAAGACTAGGACCCAAAACAAAAAACAACTATACCGAACAGAGAAACAACTATAGTGTACAAAGTTAGACTCTATCATTGATAACTTATTACTCCCAACACAAAACATCTCAAGATCCCAAATATAGTTGTCTGAGTGAATCATAATGACATAGTTAAGATATCAAAGTCATAGCTTGTCTTGTAATAGAATTCAGACCAAAAAAATAGCACACCGATTCATTGATAAAGAACATCTTTGATAGGAAATAGCTTTTGGTAAACACCTCATACATTTGGTACTATGTTGACATCAATAACAACCATTTAATGAAATCCAATTTCCAACAATCTCCCCCTTTTTCATTGATGGCAACACAAGATGTGAAAATCCAACAACAACATCCTTTGTAGTTTTCTCTTTTTGCTAAGCTGTAATGATTTTCATTTTTCACATGTTCTCTATCCCCATTTGACAACAATGGAAAAGGAAGGATGATTTATCTCCCACTTATTTTAAATTTTTTATACAAAAATAGTCTTAAAAAATGATATAAAAAATGGTTTTTTACCTCAATCCCTCTTATCCTAAAATATCTCCTTGTATTTTTCTTTTAGTTCTAGAAGAAATGTCTTCCAGGAATTCACTACCATTATGATGTTTAAAAAAATACTTTTGTTCATCACTATCAAATCAATTGTTTCTAGAAGAGTATATGGGATAGTGATATTTTGTTCATTTTTATCAGCTTCCACTAGAAGACCAAAAATTTGTTCCAATCTTAATTCAATTATCTCTTTGAATTTCCAAAAATACTTCACAATATTATCCCTCTATACCAGTATGTTTGCTAGTTCAGACTGTAAGGAATTGATCCTTTTCTTCTGCACTCCATCCCTGTCATTAAGGATATCATATATATTTCCAATAGAATCCAGCTCAAGCTCAATAACATTGATATTTGTTTTGTAGTTTTTGATAGCATTAGGCCACTGGAGACAATACCTATACAAAATGTTTATGCTTTTGATGCATGTCTTTAATTCATTTATTCTCTTAGTCAATTTCTTCTGTGCATTCCCACATTTTTCTTCCATAGCCAATTAAATCTCATCTTTTTCTTCGGTTTCCTTAGGTAACAATACCTTTAGTCTGTCTTCAATTTGCTCAACCAATACTTCCGGTAAGACATTTTTCAATTTTCTTAGATCAATATCATTATGAATTAAGTAGCCAAGGTGTCTGTGATCTCATCCTATTCGTATGTTGGTCGGGACAACCAAGCATCTCCAATTTTCTTTAGTCCATCAAATTGCACAAGAATCATCATCCGTTGATACCAGATCAATTTCCTTTGTATTCTTTGCTTCCTTTTCTTCTTTCTTCTCCTTTGTCTTCAACTTCTTTATTTTCAGAGGGAAACTTGAAATGATTCTTCTTGCTTTCCATTTTTTGGAGGATGATCCTACCTCATATATCCCAACTAGACTAGAAACCATGCTAGAGCTCCTGCCTTTATTTTGTTTACAAAGTATTCTTTACAAATATTTTCCTTTTCTGCTAGACATTCCAGATATCAGTAGACCTACTTACCAACTGATACAATTGACTTCCACACAACATTCTCTTTTAATGGTAATGACTTCAGAAAATACATCATCAAACATATAACCATAGATCCAAAATGAAAGGGTAATTGCCTTCCTTTTTCATAGTAATGTTTTCCATTAATTGATTCCTTAATAACTCACACAAGTCAAAATCCTCATTCTTTTCAACCATTTGATGTGCAACATAAACAATAATCGCAAAATTAGAACCTTCCCTATTTCTAAAATAAACCTTATATGAAATTTCATATGCCACATACCTTATCACAGGGTCGACTATAGTCTGAATTTGAAGTGCCCTTTGGTCTCTTGTCACTCTAGTTAGGGCTTCAACCTCTTTGTTCTTTCCTGAATATTTCACTGGAACAGGTCCGTTATTACATAATCCTGTAATTGTTGCAATTGCTTCCTTTGTAATCCTATAGGGTTTGTCGAAGATCATCTGATCACCTTGAATTCTACTTAGGACAAACCGAATAGCATCTGTATCCAAGAAGTATGGAAATTCACTCCAAATGTCTAAACCTTGTGCCTTAGACTCTTGACCTTTTGTATTTTCTCAATTGAAAGGAAACCTTCAAAATTTCAAATCTTTTCATGGTTAAATTCATCAATTTTTAACTTAATTTCTACAATTCATCGCAACATAGATCAAATACCACCATTTACATTTGACTCCATTGTTTCAACTTTGTTCTCTGTACTTTTGCTTGCCACAACCCTAACTCCTTATTTCTCAGCTGCACTTTACTCCTTAGGTCGTTCAATTTACAATGTGAAAAAGAATGACCACTCAACTTCCTCATTTAACTCATCACTTTTAGGGTTTTATCATGAAAATTAGTTTATCACTTATGACATCATCATTAGTACTTTACTCTGTTAGTATCTTCCCCTCAACCAAAGTTGCCAGATCAACTTCCAAATGATGAAACCATTATACTGGAACCTAATTCAACAGACTCATTTCCACAATCTTCCCTTTTCTCCAAGTCATGATACTTTTCTTGAATTCATCTAATTTTTCCTTAATTCTGCATTCATTTCTTTTCACCTTTTAAGTTGCCAGATACACTGTAAACCAAGAAAAGCTCTACAATTTTATTGATTTGCATCTTTTCTGCTAGAATTTTCTCCAATACCTTCAAAATAATGTTTTACATTACTTATCCTTGTGTCATTTCATTACACCTCATATATTGGGGGCATGTTAGATTTTTCTATGACTGCTCCCCCTGAAACCATTACTAGGTTTAGTATTTGAAAGAGGTATCTACACCAGATGTAGATACAAGGTTGTTTGATTCATCCTTATTCTCAGGTTCTTCCTTCTTCCTCCAAATTTTTGACATCTCTATCCTTACTTCTTCTGGATCTACCTTGTTCATAAGTTTTATCTTCTATTTTGAATTAGTTTTCTTCCCAACTTTTCTCCTACAAGATTTTGAGATATGTCCTGGTATGTTACAAGTGTAGCACATAATATATCTTTGATCAAATGGATTTGTATTTATCTTTGACTTGCACTGATTAGGCTTGTGTTCAAAGATATTGCATGTGTAATAGTAGCCTTAAAAAAATGAATTCTTCTACTAGTATTAAACCTACTCATCATCAACTAGATTCTACATTCAGTAGCTCTATGTCCAATTTTTTTGCAAATATAACATTGTCCAACAAAGAATCCAACATTCTGACTCATTCTATTCTGGTTCATCCTACTTTTGCATTTTGTTGCTCTATGTCTGAATTTACTGCATGAGAAACAAAAACCATTAAAGGATGGGTACCTTTGAGAATTAGGTTGTCATATGGGAAACCTTTTGTTATTGTTCCTTTAGTTCTTGTTTTGATAAGTATTGCCTTGAAATTTCCTTTGATTGTTCACTTCATTTAAAACTAGTTTAGTATTTGAGCTTTTCCCTTCTTCAAGTCAATCTGAATTAGGGCGATCCGCTTCTCGACCAGTCGACTACCATAGCCCTACTGTTCTAAGGGAGGGGCCCTCCCAAAGATCTCAAGCTCTCACTCGATCCATTCAAGTAAGGAATGGTCCAGGCAGGAGGTGTAAGTCGATCCACAACTATAGATAGAAAGATAGTTGACCGGCCAGGCTCTGCTCCATAGAATAGTAGGGCCAACCAGCCCTAGATCACCTTTATCCTTTGTAGGTTTCTGAGATGAAATCATCTTATCAAGCATTATAGAACTTGTCTTGAACCTTTCTTCATGAGCTTTTGATTTTTCCAGATCAGTTGTTAGGGTTACTACTTCTTGTTCAAGCTTATCACATTTTTTTGTCTTTTGATTGATAATCTCTTTCAAGCATCCTTCCTCTATATTGCTTTGTCCAATTGCCAATTTTAGATTTTCTTCCATACTTTTGTTTTCTTCAAGTTTCATTCTTAGATTCTCAACAGTCTCCTTTGCTTCCTTTAGTTCTTGATTAACTTCTTTATGTTTTAATTTGAACTTTTAGATCTGATTCCTTATTTTCTGAATGCATTCATTTTCTTTCAGATCTTCATTTTCAAACTCTAAAGTATTTGTTCTTAATTCTTCATCCAAGTCAGATCCCTTCACCATTTTTTTCAACCTACCAAGATCTCCTCCAAGCTATTAAACTTAATCCAAAGGACCGAGCTCTAATACCAATTTTTGAATAGGACAATTGATAGGGGGTTGAATTAGTTATCACATAATTAAACCTTTAATTCAATCATGAAACTAATACTTAATACTACTTGAATGATTAATCATCAAATGTCAATGCAAAAACTCAAATCCAACATATACACATAGTAACACTAGATTTACGTGGAAAACCCAATGAGGGAAAAACCATGGTGAGGAATAACTCACACTATAGAGAATATCAAAACTGATTACAAAAAGGCTCACTGCCTAAAATATGGACTCACTATCCAGAACAAGGACTTACTACCACATAGATACAAAAGATGGCTTTCTGCCAGAATATAAAAGTTACGGCTCACTACTAGAAGTATGAACTTATAGGATACACCTTCCTTGTGTAGGATTCAATTCCAATGAAGCTTAGAATATGAAGTACTACCTCACACAATAGTCGCTCAACAAATATGCATTGATCCACAACTGATAAATCATTTAGGATCAAGTCTTCACATACCCCTTAATCCTTTTCGCACTCATATTTCACTCTTTCTTCACACACATAATCATTCACTTCAAAACATCTTATATATGATTCATGTAATACACCATATTAGGTTAGCTAATATCTACAAAAAACATCCCAAGGTAATTTCAATCTTCTTAATACATAACTTGTGTTAGGTTGGCCAAGATTGAGACCCAAAAAAAACAACTGTATCGAATAGAGAACAACTGTAGTGTACAGAGATAGACTTTGTCATTGATAACTTACTGCTCCCAACACAAAACATCTCAAGATCTTGAATATAGTTGTATGAGTGAATCATAATGACACAGTTAAGATATCTGAGTCATAACTTGTCTTGTGGTAGAATCTAGACCAAAACACTAATACACTGATTCATTGATAAAGAACATCTTTGATAGGAAATATCTTCCAGTAAACGCCTCATACATTTGGTACTGTGTTGACATTGATGACAACCATTTGATGCAATTCAATTTCCAACAAAATACTAGTTTGAAAATGACTTAGACATATGTTAAATCACTTATAAACCACTTTTGAAAATAACCTAATTTGTATTGAATGCATTGATTTGGAGTTAGGAAAAAAAGATGATAAGCCCTAATTGTAATGCATAATCACCATCGATTGCTTCACAAACTTCTGCATCTTGATACTTTCCATCGGTGTTTTCACCAATAGGTCAAGCATATCGACCTACATCTCATATCCACATGTTGAAAGCATCAACACCATATCTTTGGTAGGGGCTTAATGATTGTCTGTTAAAACTCCCCTTGAGCGAAATATATTAAGTTAGTTTCCAGAGGAAACATGATCACTAGAATCTAACACATACTAATCCTTAACCTCATTATCCTCTTTATTTTCCAAATCTTATTCATCTCTTTCTTCATCTGTACTAGATCAACCTTTTTCATTGGATAATTCTTCTTTATTGGATCAACCTTTGCATTCTCACTTCTGCAAAACTTAGCAACATGTCCTAAGTTATTGTATTTGTGGCATTTGAAATTTTGAACAAGCTTACTTCCACCCATTCTGGATTTGCATTGATTAGCTTTGTGCCCACATCTATTGCATGTATAACAGTAGTCATTGAAAGATTGAAACATCATACCATTGTTATAGCTATTCATCATTTGATTTTTGCATTCACTAGCTCTATGACCAAATATTTTGCAAGTAAAACACTGACAAAGAAATGATTAAACATTCTGATTCATTATGCTTCTACATTCCATAGCCGTATGTCTAAATTTATTGTAGGAATAAAAAACCTATTAAAAGATGGGTACCTTTGTGCATTTGGTTGTCTAATTGGTGGTATTTTGAAGTCTTTCCTTTGATTTTGGACCTGGACTTGCTTTCCATTTCTCTTCTTATCCTCAATATTCTTTTCAATATTTTCTAGAGTTTGATATGTCTTTGATGTTTCACCTTTCTCAAACCATTATCCTTCTTTGTCTTTAGATCCCTTTTGGTTTACAATCATCTCATCAAGCATTAAAGTACTCTTCTTGAATATTTGTTTTCTCCAGATCTGATCTCAAGGTTACAACTTCTTATTCAAGCTTTGAGCATTCTTCATATTTATCTTTTAACTTAGCATTCAAGCAATCTTCAACTCTTTTACTTTCTTCAATCTACAATTTCAGGCTGGAAATGATCTCATTTGATTGCTTGAGCTCTTTGATCATGTTTGTAGCTTTCTTGAGTTTCTCTCTCAATGTATTAGTGAATTCATTTGTATCACAAAGATCCTTTTTCATATCTCTATCTCAGATTCTAGTTAAATATCCAAATCATCTAGGGCAGATTTGAGTACTCCTTCCATATCAACAATGTAGTCTTCCTCAGTAAATACTACCATAGGAATTTATTTTGGAGTAGGATACTTCCTTATAGCCATTTGTTCAACACCAAGATCTACCTCAATGATCAATCCAAATGAAGGAACCAAGATCTGATACCAATTTTTGAACACCTAGAATACTGAGAGGAGGGTGAATCAATATTCTCTGAAACCACTTAAACATTTAAACATTCATTCCATATATCATATTCTATTTTCAGTAAGGAAATAAACGATGAAAGAAATCATCAAAGCATATAACACATGGACAACATATTTTTATGTGGAAAACCCAAAAAGGGAAAAACCACGATGAGGATTAGCTCACAATCTACTATAACCGATCATAAGATATTATAGAAAGGCTCACTACTAGGTGGAATCATTGTCTGATGGGCACACTATTCAACGAATAAGAGAAATAAAAGAGAGGGGTGGCTCACTACCAAGATTTGAACTACTACAAATGCATCTACAATATACAGGAAATATAGTTCCAATGAATCTCATAATATTGAATCAACACACTTCATATTACTCTACTTTAACACTCTACTCTACTCTGCATTCACATCACATTCACATGCTCTACTTAGGAATTCACACCGCACCACTTAATCATCACATCATCATGTCATCCTCACAACACCAGAAATTAAACTTACATTTATATCCTTTACATTCGTAATCACCTACAACATCAATAAGGTCGACCTAATTAGATGTATCATACAAAATAATAACTTATCGGCTCAAGATAAAACATACATGCTTCACACCTTATTCCAAAACTTGTAACACATAAAATAGATCAAAATGGACCTATAATAGCTCCACATAACTGATCAAAAATTCCTTTAACTCCACATGACCCTAAACATAATAGGTCAACACTGCTAGTGAACAACACCAAAATACTCCAACTGATTATCCACAAACTGACATGCGGACTTCTAAAATACACACCACTTGGAACTTAGATGCAACTGACACCTATAAACACTTCCAAAAATCTGCAAGACCAAATTTTATTCCGCAGAGTAATGCAAACCAATCCAAACAAGTACTCTATACAAGAAACACTATCATTGGAGAACCTAATATACTGTCATCCATAACTTCGGCACTGGAGGTCAAAACAACATGAAACTTTGGATTTAGACTCCTTTGACATCAAATAAAATTTCCTTAGAACCACAAACTAAAATACTTCAAGGTGGACCAATGTAGACCAAAAACCAAATGCAATGTATACTAAAACTTGATGTTCTGGCACTTAGCCATATAAACAACTCATCTATTCTGCACTAGAGAAAAAAATCCACATCTCTATACTAGATTTCCATCATTTCAAACACATATGCACATTAGATAACCTGATCATCAATATAGACCGCAAACCACAATGTTGATTTCAATCAAAACACTATATTTGCATACTATATATATCATCCTCATGCTCATGTTGCCAACAACCATGTCAGTGAAATTATCCTCAAACTTACAATATACTGAACATAATATTTTCATCAACTTGATTGTTCTTCATTCTACATAGGTGGAAAAATAGTAAACGATTGAAAAAATTCCAAAAAATACCTTTGCACTACGTATTAATGTCCTTGTTTCACCAAAAAAAATTGAATTTTGATTATACACAACAAGTTATTCTTGATGACATACACCCATGTCCAAATTATAGTTATAGTGACTTCAAAAAATAATTTAAAAAAATAATAATAACAAATTATTAAAATATATCCATGTACTAGATATTAATGTTAAAAATCTATATTTTAAAAATTAGAATTTTATCCTTTCTAGAAAAAAGTTATGTTGGACACTGTAAATTTTTTTTGAAAATTTTGTTTACTATTAAAAACTATATATTAAAGGATATGTTGAAAGATTCACAATTTATTTCAAAAAGAATTAAAAAATTATATTTAGAATCTACACACAAATTTCCATAAATCACTAGTTTGCTTCATCTTCAAATTCTTAATGGTTTAGCTGCTATAGGTCTCAGAAAGTAAAGATTTAGTTAAAAATGTTGATATGAATGCCCATTTTGGTCAAAAAGTGGGACTCATTATTGTGGTATTACCCAATACAAAACAAAAAAATCAAAATACTAAAGATAAAAAAATCGTCCTCTAGTGAAAGAAACTTCGGTGGTGCTTTAGGACAGGTACCTTGGTGAAAACCTAGTAAACAAATGCCATGTGTAAATAATCTCCATCCACCATCTATCAAAGCTTTCTACCCAACTTCTCATTCCATCCATAATAAATTCAATTTTTTATCCACACCCATATATCTGTTTCACTCATAATAAAAAGTCCCCTCTATTTACCCACTTATTGTTGAATAGGAAAACTGAGAGGGGGGGGGTGAATCAGTTGTCACAGAATTAAACCTTTAATTCAATCACTAAAACTAATACTTAATATTGCTTGAATGATTAATCATCAAATGCCAATGCAGAAACTCAAATCCAACACATAAACACAGTAACACCAGATTTACATGGAAAACCCAATGAGGGAAAAACCACGGTGAGGATTAAATCACACTATAGAGAATATCAAACCGATTACAAAAAGGCTCACTACTTGAAATAAGGAATCACTGTCCAGAACAAGGAATCACTATCCAAATGGGCTACAATCCCAATGCAACAAAGGATTCCACCACAGTCACTTGATCAACTTGCATGAATGATAGAGTTCACCTTCTACTCACTGCACCCAAAAACTCAACATTAAGATTCACACTGATCTCCTACACTCTCAACACACACTCTTGTTGAATAGAATCAATGTCACACATGTTGGGTGAAAATTATGTAATCAGCTTATCGATAGATTACACAACTTGGACTTCAGCCACAGCTATGTGAGATGTGAATCTCTCCTCTCGGAAAGGGGAGGCACCCTTTTTACTGCTAACAGAAGCTATAGTAAATCAAACAAATAATTACAAAATGTACACAAAAACTACGGAGTGGGGGGGTGTGTTACATTCATCCTTCTCTCTTTTTTCAGAGAAGATGTTTACAATGCTTCACCGTTGGAAGTTCAGAATTCTTAATAACCTAAAACTAACAACTAGCAGTAATACCAATATCTCTATCTCGTCAAAGCGAAGCGTAGAGATACTAGAAGTGATTAATAACAAAATAAAGTAAAAAAGGGAAAGCTCACGAAGGCACAAAGTCGTTCCGTAGCTTTATCAGTGTTGGATCTATATAGACGTACCGTTCGCTACGTTAGAAGCACAAAGTCTTCTTAGACGCAACAATTCTTCGAACAACATGAACGATTACAAGCACAAAGTCTTGTAGATCATCCAACAAAAGTATCAAATAGCATGAACGATTACAAGCACAAAGTCTTGTAGATCCTTCGACAAGAGTATCCAAGAGTATGAATAATTACAAGCACAAAGTCTTGTAGATCACTCAACCAGAACATGCATGAGCATGAATGATTACAAGCACAAAGTCTTGTAGATCATTCAACCAATGATAAACATAAATAACAATGCAATCTAAATAATAAATGTAACACAAAGTTTACATAAACTACTTAGAGTCCTTTAGATTCTTCAAACTAATCACCACCAAATAAGATCAACTCACAAAAGTATCGAATCCAACGCAAAGTTTGGCTTGCAATCCTTTTCTTTATTAATCGAATCTCATTCACAAAGCATGAACGCAAAGTTTCACAAATTTGTTTCAAAAAGGGCAGTACTTCGTTGCAAAACACTAAAGGATCCCTTTACAATGAAAATCCCTCACATTATATAGAAAGAGGGATGATCAAAAGAAGGAAAGAGATTGAGAAAATCAGGGAAAGTTAGGTGAGCGATTTTAGGAGATCTCACCTAACTTTGACCAAAATCAAAGTGTAATTTGTTTTGAAAATATTACATCTTTGGACTTGGTGTAATTACAATTTACAAAATGACATTCGAAAATGTCGAGAAATATTTACAAGATGCATAAAGGGATGGACCAGAAATGTCTAACACTGGAGAACATGAAGCTTCTTCATGTTTCTTTGCTTGGGCGCGGAGTCTTCATACTTCTTCCTGGTCTCCTGCATGAACTTTTTATTTGGAAGAACCAAGATCAAAGGACATCACCTTCGGGATCACTTGACGAGATCTAGAGAGAAACTGCAAGGATGATGAATCAACAAGTGTTAGCAGAAAAAGTAGCATTGGGAAGCGTGAAGCGAGCAACAATGATGGGAAAGTGTGGAGCGGATGACAAGGCACGCAAAACGATGCACAAAATGGAGGGAACAAGGTGTCGGAGTGCACTGGTAAAAAATGAAGCTCATCTGGAAAAGATTGTAAAAAACTGGAAAAAGTGTAAGGGCGCCAAAATTTAGCACCCTTACATTTTGGAGATTTTACTTTTAATGCAAGAGCGCTAAATTTTAGCGCTCTTACATCTCTCAGAGTTAGAATTTATTTTGACATATTTAGCATGTCAGGGCGCTAAAATTTAGCTCTTCTGCATCTTTGGCACATTTTTGGGTAAAACAAATGTAGAAGCACATGGAAACGGCGCTCGAAGTTGGAAAAGTTTGTTTACATGGAGTTGCCATTGAAATTGGAGAATAAAGAGAAAGCAAGGGTAACAACTTACCAAAATGAAACGCGAAGAGTGCTGAAGAAGAAATGGCGAAATTCTCAGAAAAACGTGTTTGCAATTTGAAGAAAACTCGCTCAGCATGAAGAGAGGAAGAACAAAAATCATAACAATGAAAATGGCGAATTAAAACACTTTAAGTGAAAAAGGAAATTGAAAAACCTAACTTAAGTCGAGCAATAAATTTAGGCACGAAAAGTGGCACGATTGACGAAAAACGCGAAAATCATGAAGAAACGTGCCAGGGCCAAAAAAGTTTAAGTGTCAGGAAAAAGTGTAATGGCGCTAAAATTTAGAGCTATTACATTTTGGAAAAAGTTCACTTTCATGCAGGGCACTAAATTTTAGCACCCTTGCACTTTTCAGACTTAGCCAAATTTTGGCCTTCAGAGCAGGAGCGCACTTTTTCAGTGCCACTGCATTTTTTGTAATTTGCTAAGTATGAACAGTGAAACTTCGCGAAAGATCTCGTTTCGAAGGTCTTCGCGAGGTGAACATGGGGGAATGCTCGAATTGACTATTCGAGGCTTGGGAATGAATTTTGAGGTGGCTTTAAAATCACTTCGTTATGCATGCTTGAACTTCACGAATCCTAGGAAACGAACAAGTTTCGTAGGGGGGTTGTCCATGGAACGAGCGCTACTAGATTCCGTGATAACAACACAAAACTGCACTTTCTCTTTTCTCTTATCACACTCCTTCGCTCTTGTATATTTTCCATTACTAACTCATCTTGTATTTATACCATATTCAACTTTGAATCATATCCAAAGTTGGCTATCCAAATCCAAATTCAAATTAGGTTGGTTCTAAGACATCCTAAGGCAGAATTAGAATGAGGGTGACCCAAACACATGCTTCATCATTCTCGAAAGTAATGTTTCAAACAAGGTCGACCACAATAGTGTAAAACACATAACCATTAAGCATGAACTTTCCAAATGCAAAAATTAACTTCAATACAATCATGTCAACTCAAATTTAGAACCATACATCATAAGAATTCACCAAAGAGAAATCCCAACCAACACCATTTCTCCTAGACCTCAATCAAAATCAAAGAGAACCACAGTTCACAACTGGTGAACACAAGTTGCATTGTACCATGAACTAGCAACCAAGGTTTGAATATATCACCTTCTCACAACCATGAACAACATATCTGAACCACCCAACCATAGGAGAAAATTCAAACAAAAAATTGGAGAAACCACAAAACACCTGCAACATATCTTTATTACAATTTTCTCAATATCCTCGACATATACAACCAACAACAACTAGTAGATAACCAACTAACCGGTTGAAATCAATGAAAACACCTTCAATCTTTCCATTCTTGCAACAATCTCCCCCTTTTTCATTGATGTCAACACATGATGTGAAAAACAATCAAAGACAACATACAAGCTTTGAATACATTTTTCTATTTCTCCCCTTTAGAAGATAGTTCCGTATATGCTTCTTCTCCCAAACTTTATTTCCTTTTTTCACATGAATCTTCTCCCTCTTTGACATCAATGGTAAAGGAAAAAGAATACTTTACATTGATTTCTCCTTTGACAAGAAAAAAAAATACTCATAATGACACACCTAATACTACATACTCCCCCTGAGAGGTAGCCACCAAAACATCAACCCAGAAGAAAGATAGATCCATAGATCCATAGGAATGATGCATCTCCATATGCATCTAGTTCAAGAAAGGAGGGTCAATAACCCCCAACTTCTCTCAAAGATACTCAAAAGTATCTTTAGAAAGAGCCTTCAAAAAAATATTAGCAACCTAATCCTTCGTCGGAACATACTCAAGCTTTACGTCATTCTCCATGACCTTCTCTCTTAAGAAATGATATTTAATAGATATATGCTTTGTCCTCCAGTGCATCATAGGATTATTTGAAATTTTAATTGCACTTGTATTATCACAGAAAATAGAAATGGGATCATCATATGCCATTGTGATATCTTTCAATGTCTGTTTCATCCATAGAACTTGTGTACAACAAGATGCAGCAACAATATACTTAGCTTCAACAGTAGAAAAGGAGACCGAATCTTGCTTCTTACTCAACCATGCCACCAATCTGCATCTATATAGGCACTAAGTGTAAAATCAGTATCTTTAGGATACCATAATCCATAATCTGAAGTTCCATTCAAATATTTAAAAATTCTTTTAACAACAACATGTGTTTCCTTAGGGTCTTCTTGAAATCTAGCCACAAGATAGACAACATGCATTATATCCAGTCTAGTAGCAGTCAAATACAATAGTTCGCCAATCATAGATCTATACTTGCTCTAATAAGTATTAGGTGAATCGTCATCTTTTCCCAATTTTCATCCAGTCACCATAGGAGTACTTACCGATTTGGAACCATCCATCCCAAACTTCTTCAACATTTCTCTCACATACTTAGATTTTGAAATGAAAATTCCCTTCTTTGTTTGATTAATCTGTATCCCAAGAAAGAAATTCATCTCGCCAAACATAGACATTTCAAATTTCTTCTACAAACCTCTTGCACGTAGTTTCATTTCCTCCAAAGATAATGTCATCAACACACATTACTACAATCAAGATTCTATCATTTTCAATCTTAAAGTATAAATAACTATCCGACGTACCTTTGTCAAAGCCTTATTGAATCAAATACTTATCTAACCTCACATACCATGCTCTAGGAGCTTGCTTCAACCCAGATAAAGCTTTCTTCAATCCATACACCATATCCAGTTCATCTGTTAATTGAAATCCTTTTGATTGTTCCATATAAACTTCCTCTTCTAGTTCACTATTCTAAATGCTGACTTGACATCCATTTGATAGACCTTAAAGTCTTTATGAGAAAAAAATTCCAAGAACATCCTTATAGCTTCCATTCTTGCTACCAAAGAAAAAATTTCCTAAAAATCTATACCTTCTACCTGTGAGTAGCCTTTAGACACAAGCCTTGCTTTGTTTTTGAAAACTTCTCCATTCTCATTCAACTTATTTTTGAATACCCATTTAGATCCAATGGTATTTTTTTCTACCAGTCTTGGAACCAATTCCCAAGTTTGATTCTTCTAATTCTGCATAAGTTCTTCTTTCATAGCTTCCTTCCAATGTTCATCTTTACAAGCTTCACCTACAGCCTTCGGTTCAACCTCAGAAAATAGACATAGATTTACTTCAGTAGCAGCTCTGCTTTTGGTTAATATGCCTTTTGTCTTGTCTCCAATAATCTCTCTTTCTGAATGATTCTTCTGTACATATTTCGGTGTCTTAGGGGACATCACCAGAGCATCTTCTTTTGTTTTATTTTTTTCATCTTGCTTCTTGTGCTCATCATTTTCCTGTTCTTCCATAAATTATTCTCCTCTTACACAATCATGCTCATCAGATACATATTCGTCAATGTTAATAGGATTCTTCATTGTCTCATCAACCTTCACATTCGAGCTCTCTACAACCTTTCTTAGTCTTTTATTGAAATATTTGTATGCCTTGCTATTAGTAGAATATGGAAGAAAATTTCCTTAATCACTTCTTGCATCAAACTTACTCAAAGTTTCCTCATCTCTTTTGATATAGCATTTGCTTCCAAATACTTTGAAATATTTAACAGTAGGAATTCTTCCATGCCATAGCTCGTAGGTACTCTTTGTACTATTATCTCTTGCTTGAACTTGATTGAATAAATAAACAACAATATGAATAGCTTCTTTCCAGTAAACTTTCGATAAACTAGCCTCAATAATCATTGATCTAGCAACCTCTTCAATTGTTCTTTTTTTCCTTTCAACAACTCCATTCTGCTGAGGAGTTCTTGGGGCAGATAACTATCTCTTTATTCTATGCACTTCACAAAAAATTTTAAACTCATGGGAGGTGAATTCTCCACCTCTATCAGATCTTAAGCATTTTATCTTCAAATTCACTTCATTTTCAACCATAGCTTTGAATGCCTTGAATCTATCTAATGCATCTGATTTCTCTCTAAGAAATGTAACCCATGTGTATCTAGAATAATCATCAACTAAAAGCATAAAATACCTTTCACGAAGTAGAATTATTACTCTCATAGGACCACAAAGATTTGTATGAACTAAATGCAGTAGTCTAGTAGTGGACTATTCCTTTGATTTGTAATGATTTCTTGCTTGCTTTCCAAACTGACAATTCCTATAAATAACATTAACATGCTTTGCAATTCTTGGTAAATCTCTCACGACTTGAACAACACTGATCCTTGCCAGGTTATAAAAATTCATGTGACACATTCTCCTATGCCATAACCAACTGTCATTAATCTGAGTCATAAAACATTATCCATCAACACCCTTAAGTTGATAGATAGTCCCTTCAAATTTCTTTCTTGTAGCAATCAATGTTTGGATCCTTTTCAAATCTCACATCTCTCATCCTTAAACACAAAATAATATCCTTTTCTACACATCTGACCAACACTCAACAAATTATGCCTTAAACCCTTGACATAGTAGACATTGTTAGTATGATGCTTTCCATCAAAACTTACTAAACTTATCCCACAGATTTTAGCACCAGTATCATCTCCAAACATAACCAAGCCTCCATCATATTTTTCAAGCTTAAAAAACTTACTCTTATCACCAGTCATGTGATGTGAACAACCACTATCAACTACCCAAAATTTATTTTCTTGCTAAAGCATGTAGGGTAGAGATAACCGTACCTTCATTTTTCTCCTTCTACGGAGGGCTTTATTTTACATGTCTTAAAGAATTAGCAGAAGTAGGTTCATCCTTAAACACCAAGAACAAGCATTCATAGTCATCAAGGTCTTCATATTCTGAATCCTCATCAGATATACTAGAATTCTCATTCACATAATAAGCTTTGTTAATCTTCTTCCCTTTCTTTTCTTTCTCATATCTTTGTTTATTTCTTTTAGCTATTTTCGGACACTTCGCAACATAATGACCTATTTCTCCACAACTAAAGCATTTAAAGGGAAACTTACCTTCATACTTATTTAAGCCTTTTCTCATTGTTCTTACAAAGTTGGATTCAATTTCATTAAAGTTTTCTTCATCCAGATCTTCAACTTTTGTAGCTTTAAAAGCAATCTTTGATTTACACCCATTCCTTAGACTCAACTTCCTCATATCATAAGATATCAAAAATCCCAACAGCAGATCCTTAGTATAGGTCATACAATCTTTAGTCTACTTAATAGCACTCACTTTCTCACTGTAAGCATCAGGAAGAGTTTTGAGAATCTTCTTTACAATCCTGTCTTCATCTATAGTAGCACTGAGTCCTCTCACTTTGGCCACTATATCATCCAATATCTGTACATAAGCTTTAATATTCTCATTTTCAAACATATGTAGAAGATCAAACTGTGTTTCCAAGTTTTGTAATTTTGCTTCTTTAACTCTTTCATTACCATCATGCACTATTTCCAAAGCATCCCAGACTTCCTTAGCCATTTTCAAAATTTGAACCTTAATCAACTCGGAATGTACTAGACTATTCTTCAAGATGAACTTTGCCTTATTGTTCGCTTCATGTGCTTTGATCTCTTCAGGTGTACTCAAACCATTAGCAGGAGGAATGTAAGGATTTTTGTAAGCTTTCCCCACATCATATCCACAATACTCCAGATATTCTTCCATCAATAATTTCCAGATACCATAGTTAGTTCCATCAAACCTTGGATAATCAAAAATTATTTTGCCAGCCATCTCGGACCTTCCTCAAGTGGTTAAGCTCTTCACCAAGGAACCTTGTTCTCTGATACCAATTTTTGAATAGGACAACTGGGAGGGGGGGTGAATTGGTTGTCACAAAATTAAACCTTTAATTCAATCACCAAAACTAATACTTAATAGTGCTTGAATGATTAATTATCAAATTCCAATGCAAAAACTCAAATCCAACACATAAACACAGTAACACCAGATTTACGTGGAAAACCCAATGAGGGAAAAACCATGGTGAGGATTAACTCACACTATAGAGAATATCAAAACTAATTACAAAAAGACTAACTACCTGAAATAAGGACTCACTGTCTAGAACAAGGACTCACTATCCAATAGGGTTACAACTCGTAGGGATCACTGCCATTGAGATACAAAGAAGACAAAGAAGACTTGTTACAGAGAGACTACAATCCTAATGCAACAAAGGATCCCACCATAGTCACTTGATCAACTTGCGTGAATGATAGAGTTCACCTTCTGCTCACTGCATCTAGAAACTCAACATTAAGCTTCACACTAATCTCCTACACTCTCAACACACACTCTTACTAAATATAATCAATGTCGCACAAAACTACACTTTCTCTTTTCTCTTATCACGCTTCTTCTTCACTCTTGTATATTTTCCATTACTAACTCATTTTGTATTTACACCATCTTCAACTTTGAAAGATATCAAAAGTCGTCTATCCAAATCCAAATTCAAATTAGGTTGGCACCAAGACATCCTAGGGTGGAATTAGAATGAGGGTGACCCAAACACACACTTCATCATTCTCAAAAGTAGTATTTCACACGAGTTCGGCCACACCAATGTAAAACACATAGAACCATTAAGAACAAACTTTTCAAATGCCGAAATTAACTTCAATACATTTAGGGAAACTCAACTTTAGAACCATATGTAATAAGACTTCATCAAAGAGAAATCCAGACCAACACCATTTCTCTCCAACCTCAATCAGAATCAAAGAGAACCACAGTTCACAACTGGTGAATACAACATGCATTGTACCATGAACCAACAACCAATAATCTGAATATAGCACCTTCTCACAACCATGAACAACATATCTGAACTGCACAACCATAGGAGCAAATATAGACCAAAAACTGGAGCAACCACATAACACCTACAACATATCTTTATTACAATTTTCTCAATATCCTCGACATATACAACTAATAACTAGTAGATAACCAACTAATCAGTTGACATCAATGACAACACCTTTGAATCTTTCCATTCTTGCAATAATATTTCCCATTGTCATTGATGGCAACAGATGATGTGAAAAACCATCAAAGACAATATACAAGCTCTGAATACATTTTTCTATTTCTCCCCTTTAGAAGATAGTTCCATATATGCTTTTTCTCCCAAAATTTCTTTCCTTTTTCACATGCATCTTCTCCCCCTTTGACATCAATGGCAAAGGAAAAAGTATACTTTACATTGATTTCTCCTTTGACATGAAAAACAAAATACTCATAATGACAACACCTGATACTATTTGCTCCCCCTTAGAGGTATCCACCAAAACATTAGCCCAAAAGAAAGAGAGATCCATAGATCCAAAGGATTGATGCATCTCCATATGCATCTAGTTTAGGAAAGGAGGGGAAATGACTCCCAACTTTTCCCAGAGATACTCAAAAGTATCTTTAGGAAGAGCCTTCGTGAAAATATCGGCAACTAGATCCTTCGTCGGAACATACTCAAGCTTTACTTCATTCTCTATGATCTTCTCTCTCAATAAATGATATTTGATATATATATGCTTTGTCCTCCAGTGCATCACATGATTCTTTGAAATGCTAATTGCACTTGTATTATCACAAAAAATAGAAATGGGATCATCATATACCACAATGATATCTTTCAATGTCTATTTCATCCATAAAACTTGTGTACAACAAGATGCAATTGCAATATACTCAGCTTCAACAGTAGAAAAGGAGACTAAATCTTGCTTCTTGCTTGACCATGCCACTAATCTACATCCAAGAAAGAATGCACCACCACTTGTACTTTTCCTGTCATCTACACATCTAACCCAATATGCATCTGTATAGGCACTAAGTGTAAAATCAATATCTTTAGGATGCCATAATCCATAATCCGAAGTGCCATTCAAATAGCTGAAAATTATTTTAACAACAGCATGTGTTTCTTTAGGGTCTTATTTAAATCTAGCCACAAGAGAGACAACATGCATTATATCTAGTTTAGTACCAATCGAATACAATAGTCTGCCAATCATACATCTATACTTGCTTTGATCAGTCTTAGGTGAATCATCAACTTTTCCCAATTTGCATCAAGTCACCATAGGAGTACTTACCGGTTCGGAACCATCCATCCCAAACTTCTTCAACATTTCTCTCACATACTTAGATTGTGAAATAAAAATTCCCTTCTCTGTTTGATTAATCTATAACCCAAGAAAGAAATTCATCTCACCAAACATAGAAATTTCAAATTTCTTCCGCAAACCTCTTGCACATAGTTTCATTTCCTCCAAAGATAATGTCATCAACATACACTACTACAATAAAGATTCTGTCATTTTCAATCTTAAAGTACAAATTACTATCCGTCATACCTTTGTTAAAGCCTCGCTGAATCAAATACTTATCTAACCTCACATACCATTCTCTAGGAGCTTTCTTCAACCCACATAAAGCTTTCTTCAATATGCACACCATATCTAGTTGATCTATTAACTGAAATCCTTTCAATTGTTCCATATAAAATTCCTCTTCTAGTTCACCATTCAAAAATACTGACTTGACATCCATCTGATAGACCTTAAAGTCCTTATGAGCAGCAAATGCCAAGAACATCCTTATAGCTTCCATTCTTGCTACCAAAGAATTTTTTTCTTGAAAATCTATACCTTCTACCTGTGAGTAGCCTTTACACAAAAGCCTCGCTTTGTTTCTGACAACTTCTCCATTCTCATTTAACTTATTTCTAAATAGCCATTTTGATCCAATGATGTTTTTGTCTAACGGTCTTGGGAGCAATTCCCAAGTTTGATTCTTCTCAATCTGCATAATTTCTTCTTTCATAGCTTCCTTCCAATGTTCATCTTTACAAGATTCACCTATAGTCTTCGGTACAACCTCATAAAATAGACATAAATTTACTTCAATAGTAGCTCTACTTCTGGTTAACACGCCTTTTTTCTTGTCTCCAATAATCTCTCTTTCTGGATGATTCTTCTGTACATATTTCGGTGTCTTAGGGGACATCACCAGAGCATCTTCTTTTGTTTTATTTTGTTCATCCTACTTCCCTTGCTCATCTTTTTCCTATTCTTCCACAAATTATTCTATTCTTACACAATCATGCTCATTAGATACATATATGTCAATGTCAATAGGATTCTTCATTGTCTCATCAACCTTCACATTCGAGCTCTCTACAATATTTATTAGTCTTTTATTGAAACATCTGTATGCCTTACTATTAGTAGAATATCCAAGAAGAATTCCTTCATCACTTCTTGCATCAAACTTACTCAAAGTTTCCTCATCTCTTTTGATATAGCATTTGCTTCCAAATAACAATAGGAATTCTTCCATATCGTAGCTTATAGGGAGTCTTTGTACTATTTTCTCTTGCTTGAACTCAATTGAATACATAAATAGCAGTATGAATAACTTCTTTCTAGTAAACTTTCCATAAACCAGCCTCAGTAATCATTGATCTAGTAGCCTCTTTAACTGTTTTGTTTTTCCTTTCAACAACTCCATTCTATTGAGGAGTTCTTGGGGCAGATAACTATCTCTTTATTGCATTCACTTCACAAAATATTTTAAACTCATGGGAGGTGAATTCTCCACCTCTGTTATATCTTAAGCATTTTATCTTCAAATTCACTTCATTTTCAACCATAGCTTTGAATGCCTTGAATCTATCTAATGCATCTGATTTCTCTCTAAGAAATGTAACCCATGGATATCTAGAATAATCATCAATTAAAAGCATAAAGTACCTTTCACGAAGTAGAATTATTACTCTCATAGGACTACAAAGATCTATATGAACTAAATCCAGTAGTCTGGTAGTGGATTGTTCCTTCGATCTGTAATGATTTCTCGCTCGCATTCCAAACTGATAATTCCTGCAAATAGCATTAACAGGCTTTACAATTCTTGGTAAATCTCTCATGACCTGAACAACACAGATCCTTTCCAGGCTATCAAAATTCATGTGACACATTCTCCTATGCCATAACCAACTGTCATTAATTTGAGTCATAAAACATCGTCCACCAGCACCCTTAAGTTGATAGATAGTCCCTTCAGATTTCTTTCCTATAGCAATCAATATTTTGGATCCTTTTTGGATCTCACATATCTCATCCTTAAACACAAGATCATATCCTTTTTTTGCACATCTGACCAACACTCAACAAATTATGCCTTAAACCCTTAACATAGTAGACATCGTTAGTATAATGCTAGCCATCAAAACTTATTGATCCAATCCCATAGATTTTAGCACTAATATCATCTCCAAACATAATCAAGCCTCCATCGTATTTTTCAAGCTTAACAAACTTACTCTTATCACTAGCCATGTGATGTGAACAACCACTATCAACTACCCAAAAATTCTTTTCTTACTTAGCATGTAGGGTAGAGATAATCATACCTTCATTTTGTCTTAAAGAATTAGTAGAACTAAGTTCATCCTTAATTGCCAAGAAAAAGCATTCATAGTAATTAGGGTCTTCATATTTTGAATCCTCATCAGATATACTAGCATTATCATTCACATAATAAGCTCTATTAATCTTCTTCCCTTTCTTTTCTTTCTCATATCTTTGTTTATTTCTTTTAGCTCTTTTCGGACACTTCGCAATATAATGACCTATTTCTCCACAACTAAAGCATATAAAGGGCAACTTATCTTCATACTTATTAGAGCCTTTTCTCATTCTTCTTACAAATTTGGCTTCTATTTCATCAAAGTTTTCTTCATCCAAATCTTCAACTTTTGTAGCTTTAAAAGCAGTCTCTGATTTGTACCCATTCCTTAGACTCAGCTTCCTCATCTCATAAGATATCAAAAATCCCAACAAAATATCCTTATTACATTTCTTATAATCTATAAATTGCTCAATAGCACTTACTTTCTCACTATAAGCATCAAGAAGAGTTCTGAGAATCTTCTTTACAATCCTGTCTTCATCTATAGTAGCACCAAGTCCTCTCATTTTGACCACTATCCAATCCAATCTCTGTACATAAACTTTAATATTATCATCTTCAGACATATGTAGAAGATCAAATTGTGTTTCCAAGTTCTATAATTTCACTTCTTTAACTCTTTCATCACCATCATGCACTCTTTCCAAAGCATCCTAGATTTCCTTAGCCGTTTTCAAATTCTGAACCTTAATCAACTCAGAATGTACCTGACTATTCTTCAAGATGAACTTCTCCATATTGTATGCTTCATGTGTTTTGATCTCTTTAGGTGTACTCGTACCATTAGCAGGAGGAGTGTAAGGATTTTTGTAAGCTTTCTCCACATCATATCCATAATACTCCAGATATTCTTCCATCAATACTTTCCAGATACCATAGTTATTTCCATCAAACCTTGGATAATCAAAAATCATTTTTCCAACTATCCCAGACCTTCCTCAAGTGGTTAATCTCTTCACCAAGGAACCTTTTGCTCTGATACCAATTGTTGAATAGGACAATTGAGAGGGGGTGAATTAATTGTCATAGAATTAAGCCTTTAATTCAATCACCGAAACTAATACTTAATACTGCTTGAATGATTAATCATCAAATGCCAATGCATAAACTCAAATCCAACACATAAATATAGTAACACAAGATTTATGTGGAAAAACCAATGAGGGAAAAACCACAATGAGGATTAACTCACACTATAGAGAATATCAAAATCGATTACAAAAAGGCTCACTGCCTGAAATAAGGACGCATTGTCTAGAACAAGGATTCATTGTCCAATAGGGCTACAACCCAAAGGACTCGTTTCCACAAAGATACAAAGAAGACAAAGAAGAATTGTTACAGAGAGACTACAATCCCATTGCAACGAAGGATTCCACCACAGTCACTTGATCAACTTGCACGAATGATAGAGTTTTCCTTCTTCTCACTGCATCTAGAAACTTGACATTTAGCTTCACACTAATCTCCCACACTCTTAACACACACTCTTACTAAATAGAATCAATGTTGCACAAAACTCCACTTTCTCTTTTCTATTATTGTGTTTCTTCTTCGCTCTTGTATATTTTCTATTACTAGCTAATCTTGTCTTTATACCATCTTCAACTTTGAAACATATCCAAAGTCAGCTATCCAAATCCAAATTCAAATTAGGTCGGCGCCAAGACATCCTAGGGTGGAATTAGATGAGGGCGACCCAAACACACACTTCATCATTCTTGAAAGTAGTATTTCACACAAGGTTAGCCACACCAGTGTAAAACACATATAACCATTAAGCACGAACTTTCCAAATTCCAAAATTAACTTCAATACAATCAAGGAAACTCAACTTTAGAACCATACATCATAAGATTTCATCAAAGAAAAATTCGGACCAACACCATTTCTGCTAGACCTCAATCAGAATCAAAGAGAACCACAGGTCACAATTGGTGAACACAACTTGCATTGTACCATGAACTAGCAACCAAGAATCTAAATATAGCACCTTCTCACAACCATGAACAACATATCTAAACCGTACAACCATAGGAGAAACCACAAAACACCTGCAACATATCTTTATTACAATTTTCTCAATATCCTCGACATATACAACCAACAACAACTAGTAGATAACCAACTAACCGGTTGAAATCAATGAAAACACCTTCAATCTTTCCATTCTTGCAACAATCTCCCCCTTTTTCATTGATGTCAACACATGATGTGAAAAACAATCAAAGACAACATACAAGCTTTGAATACATTTTTCTATTTCTCCCCTTTAGAAGATAGTTCCGTATATGCTTCTTCTCCCAAACTTTATTTCCTTTTTTCACATGAATCTTCTCCCTCTTTGACATCAATGGTAAAGGAAAAAGAATACTTTACATTGATTTCTCCTTTGACAAGAAAAAAAAATACTCATAATGACACACCTAATACTACATACTCCCCCTGAGAGGTAGCCACCAAAACATCAACCCAGAAGAAAGATAGATCCATAGATCCATAGGACTAATGCATCTCCATATGCATCTAGTTCAAGAAATGAGGGGCAATAACCCCTGACTTCTCCCAGAGATACTCAAAAGTATCTTTAGGAAGACTCTTCGTGAAAATATGAACAACCTAATCCTTTGTCGGAACGTACTCAACCTTTACTTCATTCTCCATGACCTTCTCTCTCAAGAAATGATATTTGATAGATATATGCTTTGTCCTTGAGTGCATCACATGATTCTTTGAAATTTTAATTGCACTTGTATTATCACATAAAATAGCAATGGGATAATCATATACCATTGTTATATCTTTCAATGTTTGTTTCATCTATAGAACTTGTGTACAACAAGATGTAGCAACAATATACTTAGCTTCAGCAGTAGACAAGGAGACTGAATCTTTCATCTTACTCGACCATTCCACCAATGTACATCCAAGAAATAATGCACCACCACTTGTACTTTTCCTGTCATCTACACATCCAACCCAATCTGCATCTGTATAGGCACTAAGTGTAAAATTAGTTTCTTTAGGATACCATAATCCATAATCTGGAGTGTTATTCAAATATTTGAAAATTCTTTTAACAACAGAAACATGTGTTTCCTTAGGGTCTTCTTGAAATCTAGCCACAATACATACATCATGCATTATATCCGGTCTAGTCGCAGCCAAATACAATAGTCCACCAATCATAGATCTATACTTGCTTTGATCAGTCTTATGTGAATCATTAGCTTTTCCCAATTTGCATCCAGTCACCATAGGAGTACTTACCATTTTGGAACTATCCATCCCAAAATTCTTCAATATTTTTCTCATATACTTAGATTGTGAAATGAAAATTCCCTTATCTGTTTGATTAATCTATAGCCCAAGAAGGAAATTCATCTCACCAAACATAGAAGTTTCAAATTCTTTCTGCACTTCTTCCACAAACCTCTTGCACATAGTTTCATTTCCTCCAAAGATAATGTCATCAACATACACTACTACAATCAAGATTCTATTATTTTCAATCTTAAAGTACAAATTACTATCCATCGTACCTTTGTTAAAGCCTTTCTGAATCAAATACTTATCTAACCTCACATACCATGCTCTAGGAGCTTGCTTCAACCCATATAAAGCTTTCTTCAATCTGCACACCATATCTAGTTGATTTGTTAACTTAAATCCTTTTGATTGTTCCATATAAACTTCCTCTTCTAGTTCACCATTCAAAAATGCTGACTCGACATCCATCTGATAGACCTTAAAGTCTTTATGAGCAGAAAATTCCAAGAATATCCTTATAGCTTCCATTCTAGCTACCAGAGAAAGTTTCCTAAAAATCTATACCTTCTACCTGTGAGTAGCCTTTACACCATAGCCTTGCTTTGTTTCTGACAACTCCTTTCTCATTCAACTTATTTCTAAATACCCATTTTGATCCAATGTTATTTTTATCTACCGATCTTGGGACCAACTCCCAATTTCGATTCTTCTCAATCTAAATAAGTTCTTCTTTCATAGCTTCCTTCCAATGTTCATCTCTACAAGCTTCACCTACAGTCTTTGGTTCAACCTCAGAAAATAGACATAGATTTACTTCAGCAACAAATTTGCTTCTGGTTAAAACACCTTTTGTCTTGTTCCTATAATAGGCATCATCACTAGATAACATCTATAACAAAACTCTTTGGAAAGAGATATGATAGCTTTTTTTTGTTTGTCTTTTGGTCTTTTCTTTTGATTTATCTTATTATCTTATTCTAATGTCTCTCAAGAATATCTAAAAATAAAATGATTAGAGGGGAAGGAATGGGGCATTGTCATTATTTTCGTATACCATATTTTTTCAATTTTTTTACAATATTACCATGGAAAATACTTCCCTTGTGTGTGTAGAATTTATTTCAGGCAATACAAAATAACACTTATATAGTAGGTTCTTTATACCTTTTTGTGCTTTGGCCTAATTTTCTTTGAACTTCTTGTAGACATGCAAAATTTCTTATCTTGTATCACACATCATTAATCTTACATTTTTATCATATCCATCCCCGACATTGCATAAATAATTTTTGTCACTTGCATCACTAATTCCCCTTTTAACATCATTTTCTATCGTTTTATCCTAATTTCCTCTATTAATTAAGTTTGAATTATTTAATTAATTCATCACATTTCATTAAATTTCCTCTTATCTCCCTTAATTGAATAATTTTAATTATTTAATTATCCATAAATGTAATTTTCTTCTAATGTCCCATGATTAAATAATCTTGGATTATTTGATTATCTAACTCCCATCCCACTTGCATGGAATATTCCTTTTTAATAAAGAATATACTAATACTTTATAATTAAATAATCTTGAATTATTTGATTGTTCTAATTTCACTCTCAAAGGGATATTCCCATGAAATATTATTCTTCAAAATATCTTGAAATATCTAAATCTTCTCATTCATCCTCAACCCTTCATTTCTTGATCTAATCTTCACCCTTCATTTCAAAATATATTAAACCAATTTCCTTAAATTGTGGAGATATTTTGAGTTCAAATTGATCTTAAGATCTAATCTCAACTGTTGATCACGATTTTGGAAATCTATAAAACATCCTTCATTCCTTCATTATTGACACCTAGAAACTTTGAATTCTTGAGCACATTCATATTATTGAGCATTTGAGAAATTATCATTATCTAGGTCATCATTTCATGCTTTTGAAATCATGGGATCTATTGATTGAAGCAATCCAACATACCATCAACCATTTAAAATGGAATGAGATGTTTGCACTTGTTTTTTTCATGTTTTGATTCTGATTTTCATTACTATATGTTGATTTCTAACCATGTTTTCATTCAATTTAATTTATAAGTGGGATTTGATCATTTCTTGATTTAGGTATTGTGAATTCTAACCCTTATTTGATAATCCATGTTTCATTTCCATTTTTCACTAACCCCACTTCACATTAGGGCACACTCAATGGGACCCATATCCTTGATTCGATGAAATATTGTTGAGTTTTTTATGCTTCACAAATTTTTGGCATGATCACATTTTACAGAGCCATGTCCAAGAATGAATTTCCATGTTTGACATTCATGAACTAGTCACTTCTGATAATCTTTTCATGTTTGCTTGTTTCCTGTGTAGGTTTTTCCATGATTGATTGAGAAAACTGGTCACTTCTACAAATTTTGTTGCTTATGCTAGTTACACAAGGTCACTTCTACAAAGTATATCGTGTATGTTTGGATTACACAAAGCCACCTATGTAGGTATTATCATGTTTGATTGTTCTTTTTGCATATTAGTTTTCTGATAGTGATTTTCTCTAATTTCAGATTTTGGCCTAACCTTAACTGTAATCTCTACTATTTGTTTATATGCTTTTTTTATCTAACCTATTTGTGCAACATTCATTGGGGAAAGACACATTCTCAAACTGCTAATACATTTGTGTTTGTAGGGTTTCAATCAGTCCAAGGCAAAGCACTTGAAACTACTAATACATTTCTTGCAAGTTCCTTATCAAAGATTTTAATTCAAACGTGTTTGGTTGCTTGCTTTCTACATTAGAAAACATTTATGTTTAGTGCTTTAAAATCAATTTGTTTGTTGTGTTTGGTAGGCTAGAGAGTACATATCCTCTCCCCTTACACTTTTTATGATTTTGGGTGAAGATAAATACCTCTAGTTTACACTTCTTTTTAAACTAGGGTTATCTAGTTATCTTGGGTGATGATAAATAGCAACATGAATCCTTCCCTTATTGTTGGAGGGCTGCCTAAGGATTTTATCACCTTAGGGTTCAACCTTAAGAACATTTTTTTCTGGTGGGCTATATCAAAGGGATGAGAGTGAAAGCTATAGTTCTATCCACTTGTGCTATATAGGGCATCCCTTAGTAGTCCTGAGTGATTCCGGACATGGGATTAGAGACTTTGGGCTTGCAATGGTGTATGCCATGGTGTTCACAGATTTCTACCCACTTTAAACCATTTTTATTAGAAGCCTAAGACCTATTTGGACATAAAACTAGAGTAGTGCAGTGTATAGTATCATGAGTGAAGTTACTCACCATGTTCAGTCCTTGGTCGAGGTGATAAGGTGTCTTGTTAGGACTTAGTCCTTTCAAGGTGAGGGGTGTCAAGGTGGTACATGACTTTGGCATACCCTACTTACCCATTCCTTGGATTTGGATTAACACACAAGTGTGGTGAGCCTACTATGGGGCAATTCACCCATTTCAAATACTAGCTAGGTTGTTCTTATCTTATTCTTAATTGATCTATACTAGTGAGATTTGTAGAAGAAAGCGTACAAAAACATCTTCCCACCTTAGAGTGATTCCTAAATTGTATGTTGTTCATATCACTTGCTTTCAAAACATAAAATCAGACTTTGATGTATCAAACTTTCAAAAAAATTCATGAAACATAGAAATAGTTACAAAAACTCACATTTTCTTGTTATAGTTTACCGCTTTTGTATAGATTTTTGCTTCTGCTTTGGTACATTCACTAGTAGAATTTAGAAAATAAATGATTAGGTGACTGAAACTTTAAGTCACAACAACTAAAAATTACTAAATTCGACTATTTTTTTGCAACTGAGCTATAAATGAGTAAATAAATGACTAATTTGGTCATTGACTAAAAAATTATTTAGTCCCAGAAATAAAAATGACTAAATAGTTAGTCACCAAATACAAATTAGACAAAAATTTTAAAACACTTCAGCCAATTATTGGCATGATGTATTGGCATGATTCATGAATTCATGTTTATTCGTGTTCATTGCAGACTGTGCTTCATTCTTCATTCATTAGTTTTAGCTAGTTAGCCTGGCATTGAGGTGCCTCATTTTGAGTTACAACAGCTGGGTGCACGAACTACACTAGGTGTTTTGAGTTACAACACTTGCATGGGCGATAAGGATTGTTTGGAGAGGACTTGGAGAATTCTGAAAAGGTAGGCAAGGACTTCATTATTTGAATTCTTCAATGAAGTTGGATTTGGGGACGCCCTCTATAGCAAATTTAGAGGTAATTCAAAACCCTTCTGACATTAAACACAAAATCTATAGCTTTTTGATTGGCAACTTATAGTAGTTACAATCTACTACTCTTAATAATGTTCTTTTACAATCTTTCCACTATTCTACTTCATAATGTGTTTGAGCTAAATATAATAAAATTTGGGTGTTAGCACCAAAATAGAATCTCCTCAAATAATTTTGATGCATTTTCATTGCAAGCACAAACTGTCCTTATGCAAAGTAAACATGTGCTAGATTTACCCACACATCAGGCTTATGAACAAAGATGTTTCCTGCAACAACTTCTTGTACCTGTGTAAAAATTTCATTTACAATATCAAATGAACCCTTTCAGCTAGCACAATGGCTGCCCCATTTACAACATAAACATTTCCTGGTCTCTGTACGAACACTTTACAATGGCTGTCCCATTTGTAGCATAAAAATTTTCACTACAAGCGCAAATTGTCCTTATACAAAGTAAACATGTGCTAGATTTACCCACACATCAGGGATCTAAACAAAGATGTTTCCTGCAATAGCTTCTTGTACCTGTGTAAAAATTTCCTTTGCAATATCAAATTGACCCCTTTTAGCTAGCACAATGGCTGCCCTATTTGTAGCATAAACATTTCTTGATCTCTGTGCTAACACTTAAGTGGCCCCTTTTATGACATTAAGATCCTCTTGAGTTATTATTATACTTCTATTTTCCAAGAGAAAAATCCCCAAGGCCCATGGGAAATGAATGATGAGCATTTGAGTTTTAACTTGGTTTCATTTCGAAAAGGGGACATTACATTGTACAAGATTTGTTTAACAGTAGAATAATTTAATCCACCTATTTGGGACTATAAAATAAAAATAGGCGAATTAATCTATTTTCAATTATAGGTTCTTTTAATCTAGAATATGAGAGAAAGATAAAGCACAATACATTGAAGGACACACAAAATGTTCTAAAATAAAGACTAAAATAGGTTGCCCATAAAAAATAAGAAAGAGGAAAAATGAAAAGATAACATACAAATGATTCATTTGAGGTTTTTGATAAGATCTCATTTAACTATGTCAAATGGATTTGGAAGGGACAAAGCATATTTGATTGACTATAATTATGAAGTAGCTTATCCATCATCATTTTATGCATCATTTTCTTTTGGAATCTGTTTCTACAATGCACTAAGAGAAGATGATGCATACAATGACGATGGATAAGCTACCTCAAAATTTTAGTCAATCAAATATGCTCTATGGTGCAGGGCACCTATGAGACTTCATGCACTATTTTGGTTTTTCTGTTTCCTTGATTTAATAAGGTCCTTTGGACCATTTTTGATGTTTTTAAGGGTCTGAATAGGGTATTAGGGGGTCTAGGTTTAGTCAAGTGGTCGAAATGTAAAAGTTGCTCTATGTTGCAAAAAGTTGCACAAGCAACTTTGCATTTTTGGGTTATGTTGGAAGTTGAACGGTTGGATTTCAAAATTCAGTTGTGAACGGTTGGGTTTTGTTTTGTAAATGATTAAATAAGCCTTGTGAAGGCCGAGGCAAGGTTTTGGTGTGAGTTTTGGTGATAAGCAATAAAGAAATACTATGTTTTCTACGTTTTTCCATTGATTTTTGCTGCTACATAGTCTTGTATGGCTCTGTACGGCTTGTGAGTGATCAAAAATTCATTTTAATTGATGATTCAATGAATCTATGTTCTGTTGCAATTGATTTCATTTGATTTCATCAAGTTTTGAATTCTTAGACTAGTTAGAAACCCTGGGTTTATTGCTTTGAAGGGAAGAAAAATGCAAATTCCACCATTCCACTAGTGAAACCTTATGAAACTTGGTGGAATGGATGGAATAAAGGTTTTTTGGTGTCCACAAGTTTACAAGAGCATGGGATGAAGGTTGGTGCAAATTTGGTGATGCCCTAGCTTGAAAACCTCGTGAATTTGGCATAAAAGTTGCATAGGAGTTAGGGTTTGTAGAAAAAATTTAAAGAAATTGTTTGAAGTGAGTGGAAATGTTTGAGACAGACCATTTGTGACATGTATGAGCCATTGGCATGAAGGTTTGAGGTCTAGGTTTTGAAAACATTGTTGTGACACATTCAAACAAGCCTAATTAGGCCTAATTGGAATGATTGCAACCAATTTTTGAAGGTTTTGTTTCAAAGTAACCCTACTTGAAATTTAGATATGTTATCAAATTCCTTAAAGGGTACTCAAAATTGTGTTCATATTTTGGGTATGAGGTCTGGTTTTGGAGTATTACTAGGGGAATAGGAAGATTTGTGAGAGAAACACACCAAATTAGGGTTCTAAGATTGAAAAGTTTGATTTGTTGAGTTAGTTATGAGTTAGTTTGTGATCATCCACCCTGCTTTGCATCAAACTGGTATCAAATCATAGGTTTGGTCAATAAGAGAGAAAGGTTGAAATGAGAAAGAGAAAAAGATGCCTCCAAAGGGTAACCCTATGGCTAGGGAAATGAATGAGATGAAAGAAAAGACTACAAAAGAGATTAGGAGATTGAAAGAACTACAAGAGATGGTGGTAGCAAGGCTCGAGGCTATTGAAACCAGTCAGAGAAGAGGTATGGTCATGGGTGATGTGAGTGACCCTGAAGAAGAAGGGGAGAGGAGAATGATGAAGAAGAAGAGGAAGAATTAGATCTTGATGAGCAGAGGATGGCCAAACTACTGAAGGTAGTCAAGGAAGATAAACACAATGTAAAGATGGATGTACCTATGTATGGAGGGAACTTGAATGATGAAGAGATTCTGGATTGGATTGCAACACTTGATAATTATTTTGAATGTGAAGACATACCGGAGGAACAAAGGGTCAAGTTGGAAAGAATAAAATTGAAGGGTCATGCCCTATTATGGTGGGATTATGAGAAAAATGAAAGGAGGAAGAAAGACAAGTCAAAAATTGTCTCTTGGGACAAAATGGTGGCCAAGCTTAATGGTAAGTTCTTACCAGATGATTATGTAATTCAATTGTACAAGAAACTTCAAAATCTGAAACAAAGAGATATGGATGTCAAAGCCTGTACAGATGAGTTTTATAAGCTGAGTATAATAGCAGGTCACATGGAGGATGATGCGGAGAAGGTGGCTAGATATCTCGGTGGGTTAAAATTTAACATTCAATATGAGTTGAGTTTGACAAACCTAAGGATAGTAGATAAATGCTATCAATTGGAAATTAGGTCTGAAGAAAAGCTAAAGAGAAGGAAAGACAAACAAAATAGGGGAAGAGGCAACAATTCCAGAGGAAGAGGGTCATTTTCTAATCCAAGGCAGTCATATGAGATCCAAGAAGATACAAGCAAAGTCCAAGACCAAGTTGTAGATTCAAGAGGTGGATTTAGAGGAGGTAGATCAGACTTTAGAGACAGATTTGGAGGTCAAGGAAGAGGATCTAGTGGGTTCATAGGAAGGTGTTACCAATGCAACAAGTTTGGACATCAAGTATGGCAATGCAATGAGAATTAGGCCACTACTTCAGCTAGTGGAGAAAGGAGAAATCAGATTGTTCAAGGAGATGATTGTGAGAGTGTGAACTCAACATCACAACATGATGCTCTAGAGGTTGGTGAATCACTCATGGTAAGGAGAACCCTCATCAAGGTACCAGTAGAGAAGGAGCCACCACAAAGGAAGACTCTTTTCAAGACAAATTTTAAGTGCTTGGGTAAGGTTTGTAAAGTTGTAATTGATTCAGGTAGTACAGATAATATGGTTTCAGTTAAGATGGTTGAAAAACTTAAGTTGCAAAGGATACCACATACTACTCCTTACAAAGTCTCTTGGTTAAATGAGGGTCAATATGTTTTGGTGAATGAACAATTTTGGGTGGAATTAAACATAAGAGGGTATAAGGACAAAATTTTTTGTGACATACTACCCATGGATGTGTGCCATTTGCTGCTAGGGAGGCCTTGGAAATTTGATATACATGCTATGTATGATGGAAGGAGGAATAGTTATGAGATAGAAAAAGATGGGGTCTCCTATACCTTGACACCATTGAAGGAGGAGGAAAAAGGAAAAACCATGGGATCTAATGTGATGATGGTAGGTAGAAAGGAGTTCATAAAGGTAGAAGAAGAGAAGCACATAGACCTTGCAACCACTCCTAAACCTAGAAATATTGTGACAACAGAAATGAAGAATGACTTGATTGTGGAGATCCAAGATTAGCTCAAGAAGTATGTTTCCATGATGGTAGAAATGTTCCACTTGTTGTTTTCAAAAGGGGATATTGGCCATTCCATTCCTTTCATGTTAGAGGTTAGTATGCATGATCAAGCAATAGTCATAGGGACACAACAACAAATGGAAGAGGTGAGCAGCAAAGGTGAAGAGGTCAAGGATAAACTACAAGAGAATGTGGGCAAGTCCAAGCATACACCTAAAGTGAGGAACAATGAATTTCATTACAAGGATGGGGGAGATATGGTAGTAGGTAATGATGCATATTCAACAACATTATCAAGTGAAGAACATTTCAAAGATCATCCATCAAGTAGGCCTCTAAAGTTGGAACATATCCTAGGTGCTAAAGAATTCAAAAAGTCAAGGGATAATGACTATTTACAGTATTTGGTCCATTGGAAGGGTTTACCAAATGGAGATGTTACTTGGAGGTCAGAGAATGACATGATCAAACATGTATCTACTGTTGCAGCACTATCCTCAAGGGGACTTGAGTTCATTTTTTGGTGCAGGGGCACCATGGTAGCTTAATTTTGCAAGTTCAAGGTCAAGGTATAATGTTAGGTGTTTTTGTCTTTTTGTTCAAACAATAAGGTCAATAATACCATTTTATGATGTATTGAGTCCATTAGAGGTCACTAGGAGGTTAGAGGGATAAAATTGCAAAATATTGCAAATTATGTCAAAGTTGTCATGTTAAAAAGTTGCTAATGTGCAAACTTGGAATCCCAATGGTCATGGGAGTTGAAAGTTAGTTTTAGTGGTTGGTTTTAGGAGGGAAATGGTCGATATAAGTTTGGTATCTCATTGTAAATAGGGATTGGAAGTTTTGAAGAAGAAATCAATAAATAATCATTGTTTCCAAATCAATTTTCTATATTTTCTCTGAAATTTGTTGTTGCAGGCCCTCATTCTTGGCCGTACGGTTTTGTTTTTGATTTATAACCCTTTGGAGTTGGTGGGAAGTAGAGATAGCTTCAATTTGGAGGTAAATTGATCAAATTTCATCAAGAAACAAAAAAATTACAGTCAAATTTCTGACTGGAAGTCAGATTTTCTGAACTAGAGGGTTTTGAAGGTGAAAACATGATATAGTGCCACATTCCACCTATTGTTTCTTCTGTGTCTCTATGGAATGGGCACTAATAGTGTAGGTTTAGGTTTAGGAGCAAGGTTTTAGTATTGGGTAAGTCATTTGAGGAGTTTTTCCATGCTGCCCTAGTGGAAAATATTGAGTTTTGGCCAAAAAGGCATAGCTAGAAGAGGTAGTTTGAGGAATTTGTTTTGGTAAAGGCTGTTGGTGTAATTAATTATTTAATTACACTTTAGCATAAGTTTACTTAGGAATATTCTTTTTCCTAGGTTATTATTATCTTTATCTTATTGAGCTATCTTTTTTCTCAAAATAGGATTAGGGTTGTGCATGTCTTGCTTTTTGCATGATTGTCTTTTTGAAGGCTTTTGTATTATTTGTAAGACAATTTCATTCAATATCATAATGCTGATTTTTTCTTGCACACATTGGCTTTAAGGGTTTACAGAACAATTTTTTTTTTTTTTGTTCTGAATATCTGTTGCATGTGATAGGTGATTGCTTGCAGGTGATTCTTGGGGACTGTGAAGTTGGTTTTTCAACTTCTACATGGTATTAGAGCTCCAGACCTGTTGCTGTCTGTTTGTGTTTTGAAGATATTCTCTCATAGCTTTTTTCTGTGTAAGGGATTGAAGTCATTTTTCACTTTTGCTTCAGAAATCTAGCTTCCACTTAGTTTTAGGAAAAACAATTTCTGGGTTTTGTATCCAGTGTCGAAATCTGAACTGGGTATCTTTTAGATTTTTGATATCTTATACGGATCTAGAGAAAATTGATGTACAAAAATTGGCATTCGTCATTTTTCTCTTGGCTAAAGGTTAATTTTTTTTATTTTTTTCATCTCCCGCTTACTGGATCAAAAAACAGTTTCTAGGTTTTGTTTTTAGCTTCAAAATATTTCTGGGTTTCTATTTTTGTCCACTCATTGTGAACAAATTTTGTAAAAATCAAATCAGAAGTAAACTTTTTCTGCTAGAAAACCCATTTCCTGCAAGCTAAATTCATTTTTTTTGAAAAAATCATAACTTTTGGCCATGGCGTCGGATTTTCACAAATGAGATATCATCAGAAATCTGGTTCCGACCTCTACATAGATCTGAGGTCCTTTTAATCATGGAGGCAGATGTGAACATTGGTTTGTGCATGCACTCAGTTTTTTTTTCATGCACTAGGTTTACATTTTCTTTGTAGGTTATGCATGTTTTGCATTCTCTCCTTTTACAATCATTGAGTATTGTAATAAATGAACTGAGATAAAGTTCCATCAGGGGTGTTTCTTGCATAATAATTTGATTAAAGTGTGTATGCACTTTGATCTCCATATTCATCTTGATTTGATGATAGCTCGCATGGGTTTTCTGGTTTTCCTAGTTTCTTTTGGCCATTTTTTGCTTTAGCTTGACACATATTGGATTTATCGGTTCACACTTCAGTTGAGAGATTATGTTTCTTGATCCTCATTGGTTCAGATACTTCTCAGTTTGAGGGCCATGTTTTTATGGTAAATGTTCCAGAGTCTTCTTGGTACTCCTTCCCATGGAAGAGTTTTAGTCACAGTTTGGAATCGACATCGAGATACACGGTTTCCAGATTCTGTCATCATCTCATCTACTGTTGCTTCAAAGATTCTAGGGTTGTTTCAGTTTGTGAGTTTTCCAGTGTTCCGTGGCATCGGGTCTGCTGTCGCATTATCATGATTCCGGTTTTGGTTTCAATTGTAGACAAAAGTATCTTTCCTTGCTTGTCAGATTGCGGTTCCAGTGTTACTCCACAGTGTTCTTTCAGTGCTTCTTTGCAACAATCATCTCATTGTAGGGGGGTTTTGTCCTACTGGGTTTTCCTTCTCTATCTCATCATTGCATTTGTAAATGAGTACCTGATTAGGCCTTGTTGCCAGGACTCATCTCTTGCATAATAATTTGCTTCTCCTTAAGTTGCACTTATGAGGGAGTGTTGGTGTAATTAATTATTTAATTACACTTTAGCATAAGTTTACTTAGGAATATTCTTTTTCCTAGGTTATTATTATCCTTATCTTATTGAGCTGTCTTTTTGCTCAAAATAGGATTAGGGTTGTGCGTGTCTTGCTTTTTGCATGATTGACTTTTGAAGGCTTTTGTATTATTTGTAAGACAATTTCATTCAATATCATAATGCTAATTTTTGCTTGCACACATTGGCTTTGAGGGTTTACAGAACAATTTTTTTTTTTCTTTTTTTCTTTTTTTCTGAATATCTGTTGCATGTGATAGGTGATTGCTTGTAGGTGATTCTTGGGGACTGTGAAGTTGGTTTTTCAACTTCTACAAAGGCTAGAACATGTTTGTTTTAGTGTGATCAGGTGGAGTTTGATGTGTTTGAATTTTTTCAAGGGTAGGGAAGGTCGTTTGCAAGATTGGGCATGATGCCCTAGTTGGGAATAGTGCATTTTTTAGCAAGAAAGAGTAGTTGAAGGGGTAAAATGTGAGAAATATTTGGGGGAAATAGATTATGAAGTTGTTTTAGGTATGTGTAGACATAAAGAGACTTGTTTGAAGTTGTGGTAGAGTTTCTAGAGATCTAGATTAAGGTTTTTCAATAAACCCTCCTTGGAAGGGCATGAAATGAGGGTTTTCTTGTTTTGGAGGCTTAAAGAGTTTTCCCTTATCAAAGAATTATGGAATCAGAGGTTTTGAGACTTGTTCCAAGACTTTTTGGAGGAATTTTGTGTTGGAAGCAACTTTTAAGGGGTGTTCCTTTGTAAAAGTGGGCTAATTGGAGCCCTTTTCAGCATAAAAACTCAATTTTAGTGGAGTTGGTCCAAAGTGACCATATGTGATTTTGTGATATGTTTTGAATGGGCATAATGGGTGCTCAAAATGGTGCATAGTTTGTGGGTTTGTCAAATAGATTGAGAGATAAAATCAAAAAGCAAGGTTTGGACACGTACTGGGCAAGTAGGGTAGTTGTAAAAGAGTAAACCCTTGAGAGGGGTTTGAATATTTCAAAAGTGGTTAAAACATCTTAAATTGTGTTGATTAGTGGAAGGACCTCCCTGTCATTGCATCATTTTCCTGAGGAGTATGGTGCAGGGCACCCATATACTTTATGCATTGTTTTGCTTTTTGTGTTTCCTTGATGTAATAAGGCCCTTTGGACCATTTTTCATGTTGTAAGGGTCTGAATAGGGTATTAGGGGGTCTAGGTTTGGTCAAGTGGTTGAAATGTAAAAGTTTCTCTATGTTGCAAAAAGTTGCAAAAGTTGCTCAAGCAACTTTGCATTTTTGGGTTATGTTGGAAGTTGAACGGTTGGATTTCAAAAGTCAGTTGTGAACGGTTGGGTTTTATTTTCTAAATGATTAAATAATCCTTGCAAAGGCTGAGGCAAGGTTTTGGTGTGAGTTTTGGTGATAAGCAATAAAGAAATACTCTGTTTTCTACGTTTTTCCATTGATTTTTGCTGCTACACATTCTTGTATGGATTTGTATGGCCTATGAGTGATCACACATTAATTGGAATTGATGATGCAATGAATCTATGTTTTGTGACAATTGATTTCATTTGATTTCACCAAGTTTTGAGCATTTTATAGTAAATTTTCTTAGACAGGTCAGAAACCCTAGGTTTATTGCTTTGAAGGGAAGAAAAATGCAAATTCCACCATTCCACAAGTGAAACCTTATGAAAATTGGTGGAATGGATGGAATAAAAGTGTTTTTAGTGTCCACAAGTTTGCAAGAGTAGGGGATGAAGATTGGTGCAAATTTGGTGATGCCCTAGCTTGAAAACCTCATGAATTTGGCATAAAAGTTGCATAGGAGTTAGGGTTTGTAGAAAAAATTTAAAGAAATTATTTGTAGTGAGTGGAAATGTTGAGGCAGACCATTTGTGAGATGATTTCTCAGACATTGGCATGAAGGTTTGAGGTTCAGGTTTTGAAAACGTTGTTGTGACACATTCAAACAAGCTTAATTAGGTCTAATTGGAATGGTAGCAGTCAAATTTTGAAGGTATTGTTTCAAAGTAACCCTACCTACAATTTAGATATATTATCAAATACCTTAAAGGGTACTCAAAACTGTGTTCATATTCTAGGTATGAGGTTTGGCTTGGAAATTATGTTGGAAAAATTGGTTGTGGAGTACTACTAGGGGAATATGAAGATTTGTGAGAGAAACCCACCAAATTAGGGTTCTAAGATTGAAAATTTTGATTTGTTGAGTTAGTTTTGAGCTAGTTTGTGATCATCCACCCCACTCCACATCACTTTGTCCCTTCCAAATCCATTTGATATAGTTAAATGAGATCTTATCAAAAACTTCAAATGAATCATTTATATGCTATCTTTTCATTTTTCCTCTTTCTTGTTTTTTATGGGAAACCTATTTTAGTCTTTGTTGATGTGTTTTTTATGCACCTCTCAACATAGGCAGTGTGTAGGTGCACTACCTCTCTTGACAGACAATCTTCCACAATCAGATTGCAGAACACTATCCCAAGGTCTCTAATGTCAGGTCTTGATAGTGCTTGGAATATCTCAGTTGTTTGATGTGATTTGTTGGAATCACAATGCGGTCTTATGGATGGATTACAAAGTGGGGAAGTTGGATCTTGAAATGGAGTTCTTAAGATGGGAGAGTTGTTACGCATTTACGGTAGGTTCAAACAACAATCTTGAACTCCATTTTACCATTGGATTTAGCTTTACAATGTGCAGCGAACCTTAGCATATGTTACTCATTAAATAAAATGAAAAAGGGCAGGGAAGAGAGGAGGTTCCTGGATCTGCAACTAATTGTGAATAGTAATGATGAAGTTCCTGCAATGGACAACTTCTTGGAAACAATATTCCACTTAACCAGAGATCTCACAGTCTCATGGAATTTGTGCTATCTTCTAAGGTTTGCAAATGTTTTGTCTTTCATTCACCATATACATGCATGAACAAAGATAAAAGTTTTGGAGCAGCTTTGAATTCAAGCCCAGACTAACTTTACACAGCTATCTGACATTAGCAAACAACAAAAAGTATGGACTAAGAAGTCATCTACACAGCAGGAATTTTCATGATCACAGGACAACATTCCTAAAATCTACCAAAGCAAGAAAACTGTTAACTAGAACAACAATAAAACCTAAGTTAAACATCTAACAATGGAGATTGAATCAAGCAACATGTGAGAAACTCAGAAAATGCACCAAGTCAATGTCTTTTCCTTATAAATTTCTGCAGCATGTATTTACAACAACTCAACTCTCTTTGCAAATGAGAGGAGAGCCCTATTTATAGTGACCAAAAAGTCAAATGAATGGCCAAGATTAATTCTCATTGTGTGGCCAAGATTCATTACAAAATAGGGTTTCACCTACCCCCAATATATCATAATTTAAAATTACATTTTGTCCCTTCCCTACTTTGTCCTCTACGGACGGCACTGTAACACTTTTGTCTTTTAGTTGATTGTTGTTATGCTGTAGCTACTCTTTAGGGAGCTCTTTATCATCAACAGGGCTGTCCTCCTACTTCTTGGACGCTGCATATTCTATGAACTTGAGGATGACTGCCTAGAGCTTGTCCACTTCAATAATCTCATACCTTAGCACTTGGTAGCTCCATTCCTTCATGTTATCTTCTAGCCTTTTCCAGTCCTCATCATACTTTGCGCCCTGGTCTCTGAATAGCTCTGATTGGTCGAATGCATGGGCAAAAAAAATCATAAATTCCACCGTGATTTTGTTAGACATCCCGTCCTCCATTTTCTTTTGGAAATAAGGCTTCACCTTTTCTGGATCCATTTGCACTGCGGACATATCGTATTCCGTTATTAGCTTGAGATAACGAGCGCATTCTGCCCTGATTTCCTTTATCCATTCCATATCTAGATCCACCTTGCTCATTATTTGCTCCAACCTTTCCTTCCTATTGCCAAAGTCCTGCCGCCATACATCCATTAGCCAATGATCATCCTTCTTAAACGCAAGCTCCTCTTCCCACATGGCTTCTGGCAATTGAAGGATAGCCTTGATCTTTGGAAAGGTGGAGTCGTATGCTGCAGGGAAGTCAGTGCATAGCCTCTTGGTGCCCTCCAAGGATTGCTGCAGGTCCAAGAACTTGTTGGCTATCCGAACAGCCCAGCCAATTCCCATGTTTCCAACATGTAAGACTTGTCGGAACCAGTCTTCCATAGTCTTTTCCAAGTTCTTTCTTCTTTCCATCTTATTGATTTTCTCTTTGGAAAATAGTTGGGGTGCAGTTGTGGATGTGGTAGGTAGGTCATCCATCGATGACCACTGCTGAATGTAATCTGTTAAAGCAACCACTTGTGCTTTGAGCTCATCTTTTGAAATCTTATCCTGCCTTATCAACTATACCACCGTGGCCACTGAATCCTCAAGATACCCCACCTTCTGTTCTCTAGTGGCGGTCCCCAAGTTGATGGTGGAGATGTAAGTTATCCCTTCCTGACCTACCACAGGCATGGCTACTTGGACAGCTCGAGACCCAGAAGCATCCATCGTTACCTTGGATCGGATCTTAAGCTTCTTTTCCTTCTTTGTTGTGATTTGAGATCGGGCTAAGATAGCTTCTAGTCTCTCTCTCGGGTCCTTTAGTACGGGAGTTTTCTTTTCAAGCTACTTTTCCAACCATTTTGGTATGGCAGATTTTCCCTTAGGTGAATCATGGCCACCCTTTCCCCTCTCGGCCAAGGCCAAGGTTTCCGCTCTCTTATCTTCTGGGGACTTTTCTTTTTCCTTGGCAGCATCTCCTTCTTCTTCATCAGAGTCTTGGATGAACACAATGTGCTTAATAGGAGGCTTGGCCAACGATTGCTATAGGGGACTTTCTTTCTTTTCCACTTGCTCCCTTTCCTTTCCTTTAACTTGTTTAACCTCGTGCGCATGTTCTTTGAATTGCTCGATCTCGAGGCCCTTGACAGCTTGGGCTTCTCCCTCAATTTTGTCTTCTTGCTGCTGTGCTTCCTCTTCAAGGAGTAGCCTTTCTACCTCTGATTTGGTGTCCTTTTGCTACCGGGCCAGTTCTTCTTCAAGATCATCGTCAAAGGCTTGCATGATTACCTTTCCACCAGTGTTATCTTCGTCGTCCCCGCTCTCTGAGGAACCAGTTCCCTCCTCCTCGTAGGCAACCCTGTCAATAATGCGATGTTCAAACTCTGGGTGCTCGTGATATTTATTGGCCTCCTCCTTAAAGGGCTTTGAGGCCTCTTGTTCACACTCTTCACACTCCTTGGAAATTAGCATGGTGGCTTCCATGGCAGGTGGCCCTGTCGGAGGTTGTGAAATTTGGGCAGTGGCGAGGACCTGAGCCAAGGCTGCCTAAAGCGTAGGATCCATGAGGATCTGGGAGAGCTCAGAAGGGATATTCTGCATGTGCTTCGAGAAGGCCTCAGGCAAGGTGGGAGTGGGCATTGGTGCAGCCACCGTAGGTAATGAAAGTGACGTAGTGGGTGACATGGTAGCAAAGGAAGGAGGCGTTTTCAAGGTGGAAGAAGAGTCAATTACAATCACAGGCTCGATCGGGGGTGAAGAGGCAAGATGGACAGAGATGTCCACCGCTGGTGGGGAAGCGGTGACCATAGCCAGGGAGGTAGGTGGTGCGACAGTCGGGGCAGGAAGAGCCAAGACAGGCTTGATTTGATCAGTACTTTCTACTTCTTCTTGCGTCAAGAGTTGTTCCGTCGTACCCCCTATTTGCTTAAGTCTTTTGGAGGGTGAGCCCCCCGAATCCTTCCTTGTATAGACCTTTGGGTCAGGAGACTGTTCTGTTTCTATCTCCTTTCTCTTATTAGATCTGTTGGCCGGAGGAAACTTGGATGTCTCGCTAGTTGAAGTGGTGGCAGCAGCATCCTCTGTGGCGCTTGGCTCACTTTTGAGTCCTTCATAAGTCAGAATCACTTCCTGATGTTTCAATTGGGCTATCCATCCATCAAGCCACTCCTTAGTATGAGCCAGGATTGGCTTGGTTATAATATCAAGGTCATTGACCTCCTTCTCGTCCTAGTCTATTGTTGGTAGCAGAAAATTGGCAATTGCAAGGTACCTGGGATCCATTAAGGTGCTCTCGTCCTCTTGAACTTGATCCGGGATGGGAAAGGGCTACACCTTTCTTATGAAATATGTTGTCATTCGCATGTAGTGCCTTGCACGTACCTCTTTGTCATCTTGACAATCCCCCCAAAAGTCTTCAATGTGGTGGAGATGAGCGAACCATGGCCCCAATGCTTTCCTTATGTGTCCATATGGGTCCATCCGTGGGCGAACAGTATGTAGGTGAAAATGGTAATCCTTTAGTTCTTTCTCAGAATTAGCAGTGCATTAGGAGGTTTGCAGTCTATACATGCCTTAGCCAAGAGTCATGGGATAAGAGATCCCTACTATGTGTTTGCCACTGAAGACTGCCTGTATGTGTTGGAGCTGTCGAGAAAGCTCCAATAAGATGATTCGGTCATTGGGGTATCGAGGAACCTTGTTTGGCCTTTCAGTGAAGCCCTGGGCATGGATGTATGTGAACTTTGGGTATTGAATGAAGAGGAAGGCATACTGCTTCAAAATGCGTTGGCACTATGGGAAACCCTCCTCTCGAAGTCTCCGACAATCATTCTGACAATATGGCCGATGAAGGCATCATTCACCCTGCAATACTCCCTCTTGAAGTTTCTGTACTGGAGCTGGGGGTATCTATCATAGACCTTGAGTCTTCACCCTTGCTCCTGATCAGGTGCTACAAACAATCCATTGTACTGCCTCCAATCCACCAAGGAATAGACGAAATAGGAAGTCATATAGAACATGGAGCTCTTCTTTACATTGACGAACTGCTTATGGAAGCAGTTGCTAATTATACCTCCCCAATCAAATGAAGTCTTTGTTGTCACATCATCATTCGCCCAAAGGATCTGCTCGACGAAGTACACATCCACTCCTGAAATAAGGTGGCCATAGGGAGGCCCATCACTCTACTTAGCATCATGACCAAGTCACGATAATCTTCGTGGAAGTCATTGCGGAAGAGTTCGTGAGGAACCTTCACAACGCTGCCCCACTTTTCCTTAAGCCAATGCTGATTTATTAACCTTTTACACCCCACCAGATTATCATCCCATGCTTCCTGACATTCTTTAATGGTGGGCATTTCCATTTCTTGAAAAGTAGGGATATGGAAGGTTTTTGTGATTCCTTCAGTCGACATGTCGGCGAGAACGTTACCATCGTTGTCGACAATTGTTCTTGTATCTGATTGATATGCCTGTCGACAAGCCATGACGAGCTCCAGGGCTACAAGAGATGGAGGGAAGCCAATTTCCTTTGCTATTCTGCTCTGCCTTATCAGTCTTGCATTCTTGGTTGTTGGATTGACCCTGACCCTTTGTTTGAATTCGTCAATATTGACGTGGCCGATGTTAGTATCGGTGATCTCTTTCCAATCTATGGTGACCTTCGAGTGCAGTGGCTCACCCTGGAATTGGTACTTCATTTGGTCCTTGTCCTTTCCCTCGAGGAGTCTTGCCTGACTTTCTTCCTTTGTCCTTTTCGACGGCCGCCCCCGAAGGTCCCGCACCCAATTCCATATATTCTACAAGCAAAAGCGTAGTGAGTGCAATTGATCACAAAAACACTCATGTTAGCCGAAATCCTAAAGATGAAATCCATTTGAATAATCTATCAAGCATAACATGGCACTTTATCCCCCGATGCCATCGGTCTTTTGGTTAAGGGCATTTGGACAGTCCGGGCCCAGAAGGCCGGACTTCCCTGGTAGGAATGCCGTTTTGAAAGGGAAAATAGGGTGGAGTGCTCCCGTTGATTCTCCTTGATCGAATTTGATAATTTAAAAGGTTGGCAATGAAGAAGACCAAGATTAAGCACATGAGTCGAGATCAGATTTTGAATTGGGCTCATTTGGATTAGTTTAGGGGCATTCAGAGGTACAAGGTCAGAAAGCTATTAGGAGATGGCTATCTGGTAACGGTAGATCAGAAATGGAATTCCAGAGGCGGAACTCCTGTGTCCGGGGTCCAAAAAATCAAAGGGTAGCCAGGTGCATTCATCATTTGGGATGACAATCGCCGAACGGAAGTCAGGAGCCTCAGGCCCGGCAGGGGGGGAAGCCACCACTTCATTTTAGCTTCCAATCGATGTGAGCGTCCACCTCAGAGAAAGGTCTCGGTGAAAACCTTGTGTCTTGCCGACTATGTGCATCAGCAGGAGGAGTTGATCTTCGGTGTGAAGTCTCGGTGACTTCCGAATGTCTGGCCGACCGCGAAGAGGTGAATCGGGCCTGACGTCAGTGTTGGCTGTCACAGGGGAAGGCAAGTCGGCATAAGGTCTTCGCGGCGGGGTGAGGTCTTGGTGAGAGATGAATGTCTCACCGACAGCTGAGAGCAAGACCAGACCCAGCATGAGGGTCTGCCGTTCAATTTCATTTTCAGTCCTGCGGCGGTTGGAAGGGCGGAGCTCAGAAGTCGGAGTGGCGGGCGAGATTTTCCCTTCGAAATGACGGATGAGGGAAGGAGTTCCGGTCAGCATAGCCTAGCGGATTGAGGGTGTTCATTGTTCAAGTTCGATCCCAGCGGAAAACAGAGGTTCGGAGCCCGCAGGTTGGAAGGACGTCGAGCATTCGCCAAGAGGAAAGGGATGTCGCTGTGAGGTCTTGGCGAACACAAAGGGTCCTGCCGACAAGAGGAGGCTTTGGTATAAGTTTTCACGTCGGAGAAAGGTCCTAGCGAATCAGCGACGTCTCCCCGACTAGGTTCGTGTTCGCCCAAAGATGAGGGGTCAGCGTAACCTCTTGCCGACCTCACGAAATCATCCCGACAGGGGAGCCGGGCTCGCCAAGACAAAGGGTTTCACTAGGAAGTCTTGGCAACAGTTAGGGGGTCTCACCGAAAGCGAAGACATCGCCAAGAGGAAGGGAGCTCGTGGTGAGGTCTTGGCGATAGATAAATGTCTCCTTGATAGGCCATTCGACAAGAGCAGGATACGCTTGGTGAAAGGTCTTACCGAATCGGGGAGGCCTTAGCGACAGCAAACGAGGGGTGGAATCTCGCGTACCCAGGCCCGAGAGAGCCAAAAGCTATTTTGACATCTTGATTTTGCTAAGTCTTACGCGGCCAAGGGAGCGTCCGGGCTCTAGGGTCACGAATGCCTCTGTGAAGAATGACCGCGCGGAGATAAAGCTTTGAGTTGGTCATGGGAATGTCGTGTTGGTTTTCTCAATTTTCGAGGACATGGGTTTTGTTCAACGTGCCATATTTTATCCTTCTCATGTTGTTTTGATCATTTTTGCTCACTTTAATCCCTAGAAATCATGAAAACAATGTTCGGGAGGGTGAACGGAGAGCCTACCTCGAACACTCCATGCGGGGAGGTGCGGGATCCACTGATGATCGATGAGGTGATGGCGAGGGTGAGGAGTGTGATGGTCTCGAAAATGGTGGGCTCCTCCAGCGAGTTCCGACCACTCTTTGCAATACTGTCAAGTGAAAATGATGGGCTTGAGCGGGTTTTTTATACCGTAATCACCATTAATGCCCTCATTGAATGCAGGTACGGCTGGACAAAGGTTGGTGGTTTGAATTCAGCAACGACAGCGGGAGACCCGGGGTCCGAGGGCCGGTAGGGCACAGGATGTCGGCCGTTTGATAAGTTCCTCTTGGAAATTCACTAGTGGAAAATGGGAGGTCGGTGCCCGGAAGGCGGAACTCCACCAGAGGTTTGCCGTGAGGAACAACGAAACACTCACGGAACCCCGGGAGTGGAACTTTGGAGTCCCGGGTCCGGAAGGTCGGACAGCTGGGAGATTTTTTTGATTTTAGTAGACGACAAATGGGGGTCTGGATGCCGAGGTCTGGGAGGACGTGAGCCGAACGCCATTGGGAACAGTGGGTGCAACGGGGAAACTCGGCAAGGGAAACCCAAACACCCGGGTCCGGCAGGGCCCGAGACCGCTGGCAGGGGCAAACTGCGAGAGAGACTCCACGAGGCACCAGAACATGACAAAATTAAAAGGGGAAGGAACGGTCAACTTATGGTGAGACTTTGAAGGAACATTGACCATCTGGAACACCAAAAATGGGGCACACAAAATGAGGCGATGATAAAAAATGACCCGACAAGGCGTAAGAAAAGAGGGTCCCCATTCCGAACGGGGCGTGTGTGCCAAAGGCACAACAAATGGCGACTCCGCTGGGAAACGCTCCTGAGCGTTCTAAGGATAAATATTCATTCAAGACCCAGAATCTCCAGTTTCGCAGACCAAGAGTGGCTCCCAAAGATGAATTTGGGAGAACGAGATCCTTAATTGGGTCAGTTTATAGGACATCTCAGAAGTGTGTGCAGTGAATTCAATCCTTTCCTCAAGATGGTGACTAGGGGCTACTAATCCAACCAAGCAAGTTACATAAATCATCTAGCACCAAAAGTAACCTGGACATTGCTCCGCTGCCAGTCAGACATCCATAGCCTCGACGGAGTTGTCACTGCAATCCCATGGATATTGCTCTACTACCGGCCGGGCGTCCATAGCCCCGGTAGAGTTATCCGCACACCCATACGGTCATTTATTTTTCTTGAATTCCTTTTTCCTTATTTTGATATTTCTTTCGATGTTCAATTTGAGATAATTTTCTTGCTCGACCGGGTAAGCACCGAAACCTACAATGGGCTTAGGACTGTAGTGGTCACTGGAGCAAACTTAAGATTTTTCACTCACTAGGGTGTCATAGCAGCCATAGTACAGTCCTTTAGAAATAATTATTATATGTCTTGTGCGAGATCTGAGATGTGCGTAAAGAGATCCAACCAAGAGTCGAGTTCTAAGCAAAGTTTAGACAAGGAAATCATTCATGGGCGTTCTTTAGAGAAGGAGGGTCGAGAGTGAATGTTTAGCCGAAAAACACCAAGGACGGACAACAAAGTAAACCGTTCGTCAAGCAAGCACAGCCACCGCTAAGGGGCGGGGAACATCCTTTCGAAACAAAACAACTGGGGAACAAAGCAAAAAGAGCGACACAAAACAGAAAGACGCAAGCAAAATAGAAGAGCAATCTACCCTAACCTATGTACAAATATTTACAAAGAAGAGGTCGAACGAACTCAAGCCTGGAAATAATGCTTCAAGTGCTGCCCGTTGACCGGCAATGGGATGTTCTCACCAGTTAAGGTCTTTAGGAGGAAGACATTGTCTCCCAAAATCTCAGCTATTTGAAAGGGGCCAAGCTAGAGCTTGTCAAATTTGTTATGTCTCCCTTTCTTTTTATGGGCCTTGTCCCAATACAGGACCAGATCGACAATCCTAAAGGCCTTAATTTTGGTTCGACGATCGAACCATCTCTTAACTACACCCTGATGTTTGGCAAAATTTTCTATTGCATGGTCTCAGACTTCCTCTAAATGTAGAAGCTCAGCTAACCAAGCTTCCCTATGATCTCCTCCCTCATAAAAGTCGTTGATAAACTGAAGAGTATGAATCTTCAGATGGATAGGAAATATAGGTTCTAGGCCATAAATGAGGTGGAATGGGGAATCGCCAAGGGCAGCCTTATGGCGAGTGTGATCAGCCCAAAGGGCGAAACAGAGCTGGGTATGCCAGTCCTTAGGATTCCTATCCAGCAGTTTCTTGATCATGGTAATCAGGTTCTTATTTATGGACTCAGCGAGGCCATTGCCTTAGGGGTAGTAATTGGATGAAAACTTAAGGGCAATCTCCTAGTCAAATGCCCAACTAGAAAATTTCAATGAAGCGAAAGCAGGTCCATTGTCACATACCAAAGCATAGGGACAACCAAAGCGAGTTAAAATGAAACTTTCTAAAAAGTTAGTAACTACTTCAGTTGTGCATTGCTTACATACAATTGCTTCTATCCATCTAGTGCAGTAATCAGTCACGGTAAGAATGTACCTGTGTCCCATGGATGATGGAGGGCTTACCAGACTGATGAAATCGAGACCCCATTGCGCAAACGGCCTTACCTCCAGCACAGACTGCAATGGGATAGCAGTATTCTTTTCCTTGGTGGTAGTGGTTTGACATGTGTGACATGAGCGAACATGGCAATGGGCATCCTTGAAGATAGTTGGCCAATAATACCCTGCTCTCAATATCTGGTGTGTTGTGGAAGAACCAGAACCATGGCCCATGCCAAATTTGTCATGGAACTCTTTTAAGACTCGGTCTGCTTCCTCCTTACCAAGGCATCTTAAGTAAATGCCTTCATGATTCTTCTTGTAGAGAATGAACCCTTGTAGCATGTAACCATTGCTTTTCAATCTAAGGGCGTGCTTTTGGAATCCCTGAAAGTGTGGCAGAAACTTGTGGTTCAGCAGATAATAAACAACATTCTTGTACCACTCTCCCGGGGAGACATCCTTAAGCTGGTACTGCTGCACAATGAGTTCAGGTCCAGCTTCTGCTGCTGCTTCAGCAATCGTGCGGGTGAGTGCCTGCCCTCTCACCAGCTTCATCGATTGGATCTCCATGTCATATTCTTGGAGCAGGGTGACCCATTTAGCTCTTCGTTCACCCAATTCATTTTGCATGAGTAGCGTTTTTATTACTGGGTCGGGGACAATGGCAAATACCTTATTGCGTAGGATGTAGTGTCTAAATTTCTTCCCCCCTCTGATGAGAGCATATGCCTGTTTTTCAACGTTGTGATATCGCAATTCAACATCCTTCAGGGGAGCACTCATGAAGGTGATCGGATGCTCATTTCCTTCATCGTCTTTCTGGGTCAACATGTTAGCACAAGAATGCTCTGAGACGAACGAGTAGATGTAGAAAGGCTTCAAATAATCTGGGCTAACTAACACAGCTGCCTAAGCGATGGCCCATTTGATTTCTTCAAAAGCTCATTTGGCATCAGGAGTCCACTCAATTTTGGCATCTTGCTTCAACATAGCATTGAGAGGTTTAACAATCTCCGTGAAACCCGTGATGAATTTCCTGACGAAGTTGATCTTTCCAAAGAAGGATTTTAATTCTTTCTTGCTGCCTGGTGGTGGGATTTTCAGCAATGACTGGATGCATTCAGGATCTATGGAGATGCCCTATTCTGAAATGATGTGTCCAAGCAATCTGCCTTCAGTCACACCGAAAATGCACTTCTTGGGGTTAAGGGAAATCCCAAATTCCCTACACCTCTGAAACACTTTGCGTAAATTGGAGACATGATCACTCCACCTTTTAGAAAACACAGTTAAATCATCCATGTAGATGATTATGCACTTGCCGATCAGGTCCTTGAAGGCGATGTCCATGGCGCATTGGAAGGTAGCGTCGGCGTTGATGAGCCCAAAAGGCATTATCCTATACGCAAACGTCCCCCACTTAGTGGTGAATGCCATTTTATGATGATCTTCATACTGTACTCACTTTTTTATACTCAGAGTATCCATCGAGGAAAGACATCATCTGGGAGTCGTTGACGATCTGCAACACCTCATCTAATGAAGGTACTGGATAATTATCTTTCTCCGAAGCTCGATTCAAATTGCGGAAGTCCACACACAATCTAATCTCCCCATTCTTTTTTCTGACCGGAACTAGGTTGGTGACCCATGTGGAATGCCTGACTGGGAAAATAATCTTTGCCGAGAGCAACTTTTGTACTTCTTTGTAAATGACAGGTTCCAACAAGGCATTGATAGGACGCTGCCGCTGACGAAATGGCCTCACTTCTGTCTTGAGAGGGATAGTGTACGTAATGACAAAAGTGTCATATGTATTTAGATCTTCATAGCTCCATGCCACCACATCATGGTACTTCCGCAACGCATATGTAATTCCCTTCTTTTCCTCTGGTGTGCACACCTTGCCAATAAAAACATTCTTGATTTCCTCAGCTGTCCCGAGGTTATAAGCATCGCACTGGTTGCTTATCGCCTCCTTATTTGTTTATCGATTATGATCTCTGATCTGATCCAAATCGAATATACGTTCTAACTGAACCATGCCTCTAGGGATTGTATTGGTTTTGAGATTAATAACTCCCTCTATGTTTAGTTCGGCTTCTTGCGGATCAGCTTCATCAATTATTTGGGCTGCGAAGGCATCAGAATTTGTGATGAATTCGAGAATATGTTTGTCATCATTGAAGACCTGCAAGTGAGTAACATTATCTGGGACCGATGGCGTAGATATCAGCTCAACTATGAATTTCTTGAGCCCAGATAAAGAGAGGGGTTGCAAAGTGCTGGCCGCTTGTGCTAAGGCATCAACTGTACGATTTTGAGCGCGGGGAATCAATTGTATATTGAATGCATCTAAGCCTTCCAAGAGATCCCAAACCCTGTACCTATAGTTGGCAAGCCTTCTATTATGGCAGGAATACAATTTCCTAACTTGTTTAACTACGAGTTCCGAATCCCCAAAAACTTGCAGCATCTTGACATTTTTCTTTAAGGCCATGAGAAGGCCATGGACCAAAGCCTCATATTTTGCTACATTATTGGTGCAATAAAACTACAATCTGTGGGCAACAAGAAAGGTCTTACCCATTAGACTGATGAGTTTGAACCCAGCTCCAGCTCCTTGCTTGGACTTGGATCCATCAAATCGGAGTGTCCAGCATGTGGAAAGTTCTTCAACTTCGGGTCCAACTAAGTTTTTGGTCCCTTTCAGCTGGAGGACTGTCTCTGTGATCTTAGGGGAGTTTTCTAGCTCGATGTATTGATCAACGGGTGGTTCTGTTGGGGCCTCCTTTGGCGTTTCAATCTGAGGAGCAATTAATTTTTTAACATGTTTGACTGTCATTTGACATAAGCAACAGTCAAACTCAGAATGGGCAGCATTGTGAATCCTGCACCAATTTGACAACAAGAGATCCTAGAAATTCATCCGGGAGCCCAAGCTGAGTTGGTTGCTAACATACTTTTCCATGAACCCCTGAAAATCACTGTGTAATTCCCAGTTTTTGTCTTCATCAGGCCTATCATCTGGTTCTACCAGCCCTTTTGTACTCAGAGATATTTGAGTGGAATCTGTCAGAGGACTGCACAACACTAGGAGTACTTCATCAGCACATTCTTCCTGGAGCTCGACCTTGTTTTGGTAGGCGAAAGGATGGTAATTCCCCAGGTCGGTCTCGACAAACAACACTTCATTAATATTATTGTACTTCGTGATCATGTATTTCATACAGGGTTCACGGTCGATACGGATTTGATTTGGCAGCCCCTTCCATGGTAGCCACATGTGAGAAAGGTCTGTGGCGGTATATCCATTCAGTGCCTTGGTGAACTCCCTTCCCAAGATGATTCCATATGCATCGGGAATGTCCGCCACTTGAATATCAATGACTTGTTGTATTCTTGGGTCTATGGAAATTTGCATCGGGATCTGATTTATTTCTCCCACAATGTTGATTTTTGTTTTGTCTAGCTGAGTCACTTTTCTTCTTGAAGGCGTGGGAGTGATGCCAAGAGCCTTGCATACTGCCAAGGGCATGACATTGGCAGACGCTCCTGAGTCGAGCAAGCAGTTATGCAGGTTCTTCCCAAAGATCCTAATGGTGGTCAGGAAAGGGGGAGTTTCCAATCTCCCTTGGAAGATGCCCATAGGCATATCCACGTGAGCTACTTGACCCTTATTCTTATCACTGCCTTTATCCCTGGTCTGCCTAAACGGTTGGTCCTTGAAAAACTTCCTATTACTCTGCTCTGGTTCCTTTCCAATTTGTTTACTCGCAGATTGATTTACAGGGACATCCTTCCCTTTCCTGGTATTATCCTGCATCTCTGGTTCTTTCCTAGGCTCTTCAAAGGTAACCCTCTTAGCTGGCATTTCTTGTATTGTACTAGAAGATGGGGTCCCATTAAGGACCCTAAAGAAGGCATGCCTTATGGTAGGGACTTTGAGTAACTCAAAGGTGGATAAGCTGATTTTCACCCTTTTGAACTCTTCCGCCACGTATTCACCCATTTGTTCAATCTTCAAACTAAAAGCCTGACCTATTGCAGAGTTAGGGGGTTGAACTTTCATTTGACTAGGCTGATTTTGGGACTACCCTTGAGTTTGATTTTGTGACTGGTTTTGAGACCCATTCTTGTTGAGGTATTGGGAAGGTATATCGGGAAGTCCAGGGTTGTTGCTGGCATTAGGATCAGGCGGGGTGGTGAAATTGTTTGGTGGAGTAGAGGTTGTAAAGGGTCCCCCTGCCTGTCTATTCCTAAGGAAGTAGGGAGTTGACCTTTGATGAAACATGTGGACCTCATCTACAAATGACTCCTCTTCATCTATTGGACCATTATCTATTGAATCAAAGAGCTGAGCCAAAGTTTGTTCATTACTTACCTCTTGCACTTCTTCACCCTCAACAGGAGTAGGCTCGACTTCGGGCTCATTGCGATCACCCCGCGAAAATGGCGCTTGGTTAACCATGAGACAGGAAGAATCATATGGCTCAGACGGGACGATGTCCCTACAACCAGCATTATCGACTGCATTCTGCACTTCTACCTGGAATATATCAGTAGCTATCTGGAATTCAGGGCAATCCAACTCAGAATGTCTGCTGGTTTTGTGAATCCTGCACCATTCAGACAAGGCTGCCTCGGCAAGGTACACTCCACTGGTTGTCTTCTCATTGCTTGTCGGTTGGTCAAAAGGTGTAGGGACACCTTCATTATAAGGCCTAGTGTTCCACGTGCGATTCTGCCTCTAAGAATGTCTTCTTTAAGAACTTTGATTGACATTTGGTCCCTTATCATAATTTTGCATAGAGGAAGTACTTGCCTCTCAGTTGTCCCTACTGTTCCTATTGTCTCGGTTATCTCGGTTGAGATTGGCCTGAAAATTACGCTGGGAGGCTTGTAACTGATTATTTTGATTTTTTAGGTGTGTCATTTCTGTGGACATTTTCCTTATCATCTCTATCAGTTCCTCTAACTTGTCTCTCTTAGTCGCATTCCTAGGCGGCGATGCTAGATTTTGGAGAAAAGCGGGCGGGGCTGTCGGCTAATTCTGATATGCTGGAGGAAATTCTGGCCCTGATAGATATAATGGCGCTTGGGGCTGCTGGGAATATGCCTGTTGTTGTTTGGTGACTTGAGCATGGCTGTGTTGTGGCTGAGGCTACAAATATGAAGGCACTAGAGGCACATAATTCAATGGCTGCCCTAGATGTGGGACGATTGGTAGCTGGGGTATCTGGTTCATAAGAGGGGTCTGATGAGCGAATTCCTGATTCAGTCCTTGAATCTGCATTGGGTGAGCTATGGGCCCCAAGGAAGGCAGCGGGCCGGAGATATTCTGCCCCAAATCTACACTGGTGATAACAACCTCTGTATAGGCGGTCACCAAGGTGGTGAATGGTGGGCGCATCCTTTTCATCAATGTTGATGTAAGGTTGTCCAATGCCGCATAATAGACTGAGAGAGCCGCAACATCATTATGGAGGTACGGGTCCTGGAGCCTTGTAAAGGCATGATGAAAGTGGTCATTGAAGGAACCAATAGGTTCATTTATTTCTCTCCAGACGGACATAAACTGCTAATAGAGTTCTGAATGATTGATGGTGATCTTGTATTTCTGCAGGAAGGCGTCCTTCATTAGGTTCCATGAGGTAATGGATCCCCTCGGTAGGTTGATGTACCAATAAAAAGCTTCTTCTCCCAGCGAATGCGAAAAAAGGTGGCATGCAACATCCTCATGGTCGACTTGCATTTCAGTGATGGTCGTCTTAAATATCTTGATATGTTCTTCAGCTGTTCTTTGTAGGTCGCGAGGATGAAACTTCGAACAAAAGCCCTCCAGATTCTTGGGCATATCATGGTAAGCAACGAAATGAATCAGTGAAGGGTTATGCGCTAACCAAGCCATGACGGGAGGCGGAGGTGGTATTTGCTGTTGAAAAGTAGTAGGTTGGACTTGCACCTGCACTAGAATAGTAGTTTGGGACTGTGCCTGAGTTGCGGCTATTCAGACTGTGCCTTGGGCTGGAAGGGCCGGGAGAGAAGAAACCTCCTGGCTGCAGGAGATAGGAGGTGCAAATGTAGTTTCGGGTGTTCGGATGGAAGATGAAGGCTAGTTGAATGAGGATGAAGGTGGAATGGAAGTGAGGGAAATGGAAGGGGAGGAAGAAACAACAATACTCCCTTTGACGCGTTTCACCCTTGTAGGAGGCTGCAATTCCTCAAATTCTCCCTTGTTTGGTGTTGACCGCAGAACTCTTTGAAATCTTTCCGGGGAGAATGATCTGATTCAATCCAGCTTCACCTTTAACCTTCAACTTTGTATACCCAATGTGTGGCCCTCCTTCTAGCACCAGCTCTATTGATGTTTTTTTTATGCACCTCTCAACACAGGCAGTGCGTAGGTGCACTACCTCTCTTGAAAGACAATCTTCCACAATCAGATTGCAGAACACTATCCCAAGGTCTCTAATGTCAGATCTTGACAGTGCTTAGAATATCTTAGTTGTTTGATGTGATTTGCTGGAATCACAAGGTGGTCTTATGGATGGATTACAAAGTGGGGAAGTTGGATCTTGAAATGGAGTTCTTAAGATGGGAGAGTTGTTACGCATTTGCGGTAGGTTCAAACAACAGTCTTGAACTCCATTTTACCATTGGATTTAGCTTTAGAATGTGCAATGAACCTTAGCATAGGTTACTCATTAAATAAAATGAAAAAAGGGTAGGGAAGAGAGGAGGTTCCTGGATCTACAACTAATTGTGAACAGTGATGATAGAGTTCATGCAATGGACAGCTTCTTGGAAACAATATTCCACTTAACCAGAGATCTCACAGTCTCATAGAATTTGTGCTATCTTCTGAGGTCTACAAATGTTTTGTCTTTCATTCACTATATACATGCATGAACAAAGATAAAAGTTTTGGAGAAACTTTGAATTCAAGCCCAGACTAACTTTACATAGCTATCTACCATCAGCAAATAGCAAAAAGTATGGACTAAGAAGTCATCTACATAGCAGGAATTTTCATGATCACAGGACAACATTCCTAAAATCTACCAAAGCAAGAAAACTGTTAACTAGAATAGCAATAAAACATAAGTTAAACATCTAACAATGGAGATTGAATCAAGCAACATATGAGAAACTCAGAAAATGCACCAAGTCAATGTCTTTTCCTTATAAATTTCAGCAACATGTATTTACAACAACTCAACTCTCTTTGAAAATGAGAGGAGAGCCCTATTTATAGTGACCAAAAAGTCAAATGAATGGCCAAGATTAATTCTCATTGTGTGGCCAAGATTCATTACAAAATAGGGTTTCACCTACCCCCAATATATCACAATTTAAAATTACATTTTGTCCCTTCCCTACTTTGTCCTCTACTGACGGCACTGTAGGACTTTTGTCTTTTAGTTGATTGCTGTTTTACTGTAGCTACTCTTTAGGGAGCTCTTTATCATCAACAAGGTTGTCCTCTTGCTTCTTGGATGCTGCATATTCTATGAACTTGAGGATGATCACCTGGAGCTTGTACACTTCAATAATCTCATACCTTAGCACTTGGTAGCTCCATTCCTTCATGTTATCTTCTAGCCTTTTCCAGTCCTCATCATACTTTGCGCCCTGGTCTCTGAATAGCTCTGATTGGTCAAATGCACGGGCAAAAAAACTCATAAATTCCACCATGATTTCGTTAGACATCCCCTCCTCCATTTTCTTTTGGAAATAAGGCTTCACCTTTTCTGGATCCATTTGCACTACTGGCATATCGTATTTCATCATTAGCTTGAGATAACAAGCGCATTCTGCCCTGATTTCCTTTATCCATTCCATATCTGGATCCACCTTGCTCATTATTTGCTCCAACCTTTCCTTCCTATTGCCAAAGTCCCGCCACCATACAACCATCATCCAGTGATCGTCCTTCTTAAACGTAAGCTCCTCTTCTCATGTGGCTTCTAGCAATTGAAGGATAGCCTCGATCTTTGGAAAGATGGAGTTGTATGCTGCAGGGAAGTCAGTGCATAGCCTCTTGGTGCCCTCCAAGGATTGCTGCAGGTCCAAGAACTTGTTGGCTGTCCGAACAGCCCGACCAATTCCCACGTTTCCAACGTGTAAGACTTGTCAGAACCAGTCTTCTCTAGTCTTTTCCAAGTTCTTTCTTCTTTCCATTTTATCAATTTTATCTTTGGATAGCAGTTGGGGCGCAGTTGTGGATGTGGTAGGCAGGTCATCCATCGATGACCACTGCTGAATGTAATCTGTTAAAGCAGCCACCTGTGCTTTGAGCTCATCTTTTGAAATCTTATCCTGCCTTATCAAATGTACTACCATGGCCACTGACTCCTCAAGATGCCCCACCTTCTATTCTCTAGTGGCGGTCCCCAAGTCGATGGTGGAGATGTTGTAAGTTATCCACCTACCACAGGCGTGGCTACTTGCACAGCTCGAGACCCAGAAGCATCCATCGTTACCTTGGATCGGATCTTAAGCTTCTTTTCCTTCTTTGTTGTGATTTGAGATCGGGCTAAGATAGATTCTAGTCTCGCTCTCGGGTCCTTTAGTATGGGAGTTTTCTTTTCGAGCTACTTTTCCAACAATTCTGGTACGACAGATTTTCCCTTAGGTGAATCATGGCCACCCTCGCCCCTCTCGGCCAAGGCCAAGGTTTCCGCTCTCTTATCTTCTGGGGACTTTTCTTTTTCCTTGGTAGCATCTCCTTCATCGAAGTCTTGGATGAACACAATGCACTTAATAGGAGGCTTGGCCAATGACTGTTGTAGGGAACATTCTTTCTTTTCCACTTCCTCCCTTCCCTTTCCTTTAACTTGTTTAACCTCGTGCGCATGTTCTTTGAATTGCTCGATCTCGAGGCCCTTGATAGCTTGGGCTTCTCCCTCAATTTTTTCTTCTTGCTGCTATGCTTCCTCTTCAAGGAGCGGCCTTTCTACCTCTGATTTGGTGTCCTTTTGCTACCAGGCCAGTTCTTCTTCAAGATCATCATCAAAGGCTTGCATGATTACCTTGCCACCAGTGCTATCTTCCTCATCCCTACTCTCCGAGGAACCAGTTCCCTCCTCCTCGTAGGAAACCCTATGAATAATGCGATGTTCATACTCTGGGAGCTCGTGATATTCATCAGCCTCCTCCTTAAAGGGCTTTGAAGCCTATTGTTCTCATTCTTCCCACTCCTTGGAAATTAGCATGGTGGCTTCCATGGCAGGCGACCCTGTCGGAGGCTGTGAAATTTGGGCAGTGGCGAGGACCTGAGCCAAGGATGCCTGAAGCATAGGATCCATGAGGATCTGGGAGAGCTCAGAAGGGATATCCTGCATGTGCTTCGAGAAGGCCTCAAGCAAGGTGGGAGCGTGCATTGGTGCAACCACCATAGGTAATGGGAGTGACATAGTGGGTGACATGGCAGTAGAGGAAGGAGGCATTGTCAAGGTGGAAGAAGAGTCAATTACAATCATAGGCTCGGTCGGGGGCGAAGATTCAAGATGGACAGAGATGTCCACCATCGGTGGGGAAGCGACGACCATAGCCAGGGAGGTAGGTGGTGCGACAGTCGGGGCAGGAAGAGCCAAGACAGGCTTGATTTGATCAATACCTTCTACTTCTTCTTGCATCAAGAGATGTTCCGTCATACCCCCTATTTGCTCAAGTCTTTTGGAGGGTGAGCCCCCTGAATTCTTCCTTGTATAGACCTTTGGGTCAGGAGACTGTTTTGTTTCTGTCTCCTTTCTCTTCTTAGATCTGGTGGCCGGAGGAGACTTGGATGTCCCGCCAGTTGAAGTGGTGGCAGCGACATCCTCTGTGGCGCTTGGCTCACTTTTGAGTCCTTCATAAGTCAGAATCATTTCCTGTTGTTTCAATTGGGCTATCCGTCCATCAAGCCACTCCTTAGTACAAGCCAGGATTGGCTTGGTTATGATATTGAGGTCATCGACTTCCTGCTCATCCCAGTCTACTGTTGGTAGCGAAAAATTGGCAACTGCAAGGTACCTGGGATCCATTAAGGTGCTCTCGTCCTCTTGAACTTGATCCGGGATGGGAAAGGGCTGCACCTTTCTTATGAAATATGTTGTCATCTGCATGTAGTGCCTTGTACGTACCTCTTTGTCATCTTGACAATCCCCCCAAAATTCTTCAATGTGGTGGAGATGAGCGAACCCTGGCCCCAATGCCTTCCTTATGTGTCCATATGGGTCCATCCATGGGCGAGCAGTATGGAGGTGAAAATGGTAATCCTTCAACTCTTTCTCAGAATTAGCAGCACATTGGGAGGTTTGCAGTTTATACATGCCCTGGCCGAGTGTCATGGGATAAGAGATCCCTGCTATGTGTTTGCCACTGAAGACTGCCTGTATGTGTTGGAGCTGTCGAGAAAGCTCCAATAGGATGATTCAGTTGTTGGGGTATCGAGGCAACTTGTTTGGCCTTTTAGTGAAGCCCTGGGCACGGATGTATGTGAACTTTGGGTATTGAATGAAGAGGAAGGCATACTACTTCAAAATTCCCTAGCACTGTGGGAAACCCTCATCTCGAAGTCTTCGGCAATCATTCTGACAATATGGCCGATGAAAGCATCATTCACCCTACAATACTCCCTCTTGAAGTTTCTATACTGGAGCTGGGGGTATCTGTCATAGACCTTGAGTCTTCGTCCCTACTCCTGATCGGGTGCTACAAACAATCCATTGTACTTCCTCGGATCCGCCAAGGAATAGACGAGATAGGAAGTCATATAGAACTTGGAGCTCTTCTTTACATTGATGAACTGCTTATGGAAGCAGTTGCCAATTATACCTCCCCAACCGAATGAAGTCTTTGTTGTAACATCATCATTCCCCTGAAGGATCTGCTCAACAAAGTACACCATCCACTCCTGAAAGAAGGCGACCGTAGGGAGGCCCATCACTCTGCTTAGCATCGTGACCAAGTCCTGATAATCTTCATGGAAGTCACTGCGGAAGAGTTTGTGAGGAACCTTCGCAACACTGCCCTGCTTTTCCTTAAGCCAATGCTAATTTATTGACCTTTTACACCCAGTCGGATTATCATCCCATGCTGCCTGACATTCTTTAATGGTGGACATTTCCATTTCTTGAAAAGTAGGGATATGGAAGGTTTATGTGATTCCTTCAGCTGACATGTCTGTGAGAACGTTACCATCGTTGTCGACAATTGTTCTTGTATCTGATTGATATGCCTGCTGACAAGCCATGATGAGCTCTGGGGCTATAAGAGATGGAGGGAAGCCAGCTTTCTTTGCTATTCCGCTCTGCCTTATCATTCTTGCATTCTTGGTCATTGGATTTACCCTGACCCTTTGTGTGAATTCATCAATATTGACGTGGCCGATGTTAGTATCGGTGATCTCCTTCCAATCCGTGGTGACCTTCGAGTGCAGTGGCTAACCCTGGAACTGGTACTTCATTTGGTCCTTGTCCTCTTTCCCTCGAGGAGTCTTTCTTGACTTTCTTCCTTTGTCCTTTTCAATGGTTGCCCCCGAAGGTCCCGCACCCAATTCCATATATTTTGCAAGCAAGAGCATAGTGAGTGCAATTGATCACGAAAACACTCATGTTAGCCGAAATCTTAAAGATGAAATCCATTTGAATAATCTATCAAGCATAACATGACACTTTATCCCCTGATGTCATCGGTCTTTTGGTTAAGGGCATTTGGACAGTCCGGGCCCGAAAGGACAGACTTCCCTGGCAGGAATGTTGTTTTGAAAGGGCAAATAGGGCGGAGGGCTCCCGTTGATTCTCCCTGATCGAATTTGATAATTTAAAAGGTTGGAAATGAAGAAGACCAAGATTAAGCACATGGGTTGAGATCAAATTTCGAATTGGGCTCATTTGGATTAGTTTAGGGGCATCCGAAGGTATAAGGTCAGAAAGCTGTCAGGAGATGGCTGTCTGGGAACGACAGATCAAAAACGGAATTCCAGAGGCGGAACTCTGGGCTCCAGGGTCTAGCAAATCAAAGGGTAGCCAGGTGCATTCATTATTTGGGACGGTAATTGCCGGACAGAAGTCCGGAGCCTCGGGCCCGGCAGGGGGGAAGCCACCACTTCGTTTCAACTTCCAATCGGTGTGAGTGTCCGCCTCGGAGAAAGGTCTTAGTGACAACCTTGTGTCTCGCCAACTAAGCGCGTCAGTAGGAGGAGTTGATCTTCGGTGTGAAGTCTCAGCGAGTTTTGAATGTCTGGTCGATCGCCAAGAGGCGAACCGGGCCAAGCGTCAGTGTTGGCTGTCATAGGGGAAGGCAAGTCAGCATAAGGTCTCTACGGTGGGGTGAGGTCTTGGCAAGAGATGAATGTCTCGCCGACAGCTGAGAGGAAGACTGAACCTGACACGAGGGTCCATCGTTCAATTTCATTTTCAGTCCTGTGGCGGTCGGAAGGGTGGAGCCCGAAGCTCGGAGGGGTGGGTGAGATTTTCCCCTTGGAACGGTGGACGAGGGAAGGAGTCTCGGATGGCGGAGCCCGAAGGATTAAGGGTGTTTATTGTTCAAGTTCGATCCCAGCAGCGAATAGAGGTTCGGAGCCCGCAGGTTAGAAGGACATCGGGCATTCGCCAAGAGGAAAGGGATGTCGTTGTGAGGTCTTGGCGTACACGGAGGGTCCTGCCGACAAGAGGTGGCTTCGGTATAAGTTTTCAGGTCAGAGAAAGGTCCTAGCGAACCAGCGACGTCTCCCCGACTAGGTTCGTGTTCGCCCAAAGATGAGGGGTCAGCGTAACCTCTTGCCAACCTTGCAAAGTCATCTCGACAGGGGAGCCGGGCTCGCCAAGATGAAGGGTTTCGCTAGGAAGTCTTGGCGACAGTTAGGGGGTCTCGCCGAAAGCGAAGGCATCGCCAAGAGGAAGGGAGCTCGTGGTGAGGTCTTGGCGATAGATAAATGTCTCCTCGATAGGCCATTCGACAAGAGAAGGATACGCTCGGTGAAAGGTCTTGCCGAATCGGGGAGGCCTTAGCAATAGCAAATGAGGGGTGGAATCTCGGGTACCCGGGCTTGAGAGAGCCAAAAGTTGTTTTGACATCTCAATTTTGCTAAGTCTTCGCTAGCAAAGGGAGCGTCCGAGCCTAAGGGTCACAAATGCCTCTGCAAAGTAAAGCCGCGTGGAGATAAAGCTCTGAATTGGTCATGGGAATGTCATGTTGGTTTTCTCAATTTTTGAGGACATGGGTTTTGTTCGACGTGACATATTTTATCCTTCTCATGTTGTTTTGATCGTTCTTGCTCACTTTAATCCCTAGAAATCATGAAAACAATGTTCGGGAGGGTGAACAATGAGCCTACCTCAAACACTCCATATGGGGAGGTGCGGGATCCACTGACGATCGATGAGGTGATGGTGAGGGCGAGGAGCGTGAAGGTCTCAAAGACGGTTGGCTCCTCCAGCAAGTTCTGACCACTCTCTGCAATACTTTCAAGTGAAAATGACGGGCTTGAGCGGGTTTTTTATACCCCAATCACCATTAATGCCCTCATTGAATGCAGGTATAGCGGGACAAAGGTTGGTGGTTTGAATTCAGCAACGACAGCGGGAGACCCGGGGCCTGACGGCCAGGAGGGCGCAGGATGGCGGCCGTTTGATAAGTTCTTCTTGGAGATTCACCAGCGGCAAATGGGAGGTCGAGGTCCTGAAGGAAAAACTCCGCCAGAGGTTTGTCATGAGGAACGACGAAACACTCACAGAACCCCGGGAGTAGAACTCCAGAGTCCCGGGCCCAGAAGGTTGGACAGCCGAGAGATTTCACTGATTTTAGCAGACAGAAAATGGGGGTCCAGACCCCGAGGTCTGGGAGGATGAGAGCTGAGCACCATTGGGAACGGTGGGTGCAACAGGGAAACCCGGCAAGGGAAACCCGAATGCCCAGGCCCGGCAGGGGCTGGGACCGCTGGCAGGGGCAGACTGCCAGAGAGACTACGCGAGGCACCAAAACATGAAAAAATTAAAAGGGGAAGGAATGGTCAACTTATGGTGAGACTTTGAAGGAACATTGACCATCCGGGACACCAAAAATGGGGCACGCAAAACGAGGCAGCGACAAAAAAATGACCCGACAAGGTGTAAGAAAAGAGGGTCCCCGTTCCAAATGGGCCGTGTGTGCCAAAGGCACAATAGTCTTTATTTTAGAACATTTTTTGTGTCCTTCAATGTATTATGCTTTATCTGTCTATCAAATTCTAGATTAAAAGAACCTATAATTGAAAATAGATTAATTCATCTATTTTTATTTTACAGTCCCAAATAGGTGGATTAAATTATCCTGCTATTAAACAAATCTTGTACAATATAATGTCCTCTTTTCAAAATGAAACCAAGTTGAAAATCAAATGCTCATTGTTCATTTCCCATGGGCCTTGGGGATTTTTCTTTTGGAAAATAGGAGCTAGGTTTGGTTAAAGCTCAAGAAGCCTAGACATCATCATCATATGGATCATCTTCTCTCGGACTCTATTTTTGTAATGGTTCATCATCTTCAGAATCAGAGTATGCATGTCTCCTTCATGATTTTATTGAAACTGGAGAATTTTCCTTGCCATCATCAGAGTCTTCTAGACTTGTAGCAGCAAGAAGATCTTGGGAATTTTCTACATCATCTTGTGCCTTATCACTCATATAATTTTCCTCATCTTCCATGGAAACATTAGGTTCCTCCATATAAGAAGCATAAGCCTTGTGGTCTTTATCCTTCTTCTTTTCCTTCTTTTGTTTCTTCTCAAACTGACCAACCTCATCATCATCATCATCACCATCCTTACACTTACTCTTCCATAATTCCTTCACACATTTGAATTGCTCCTCTTATTGCATCACCTGCCGAAGTTCTTCCTCTTGCATTCTCCTTTCCATCTGAATCCTTTTCTCTTCATCGACTTTTTGTTTTGCTTCATCAACCAAGACAAGTTGGTGTGCTACTTTAATTGTTTCTTTTGCTTTAAGCAGTCATCTATTTTCAATTCCATGTTTCCAAGCATACATAAAGAATTTGATGAGTTTTTATCTACCTTAAGTGCATCCCTAATCAATTCTAGGCTTAGTTGGATCTCATTTTGAGCCTGATCCATGGCTGCAAGACATAGATATGCATCCACATAATCAACAAACTTGAACAATATTAGCCTATATAAAAGATTTTATTTTTCAGTATCATGTAGTTGTTCAAACAACCTAGCAATATTAAATAGTTTTGTGACTTTATCCCATGGTAAATCATGTGAAACACCACCTTCTTCTAGTCGATGGAAGAATTCCATATCCTTAAAGTGCACAAAAAAATTGCAGAATTGGCATTGGGGCTTTTATTTATGAATTCAACCCAAATTCCATTTCCTAATGCCTCCATAAAAGTTTTTTGAGCCAACTCTAGTTCATCACACTCAAAATGAAGAACCCCAATGTTGTTCAACAATTCAATTGGTACTTATTCTTTTCTCTTATTTAGAAGAGACTTTGTTGTCTTAAGAGAATCTAAGGCTGCATTGGGGTCTGTCAATATTAATAACTCACCCATCTTGATAAATGCATGGGCATCACATGGATCTATGAGAGCTTCATTTCTTAAAATTCCCAAAGCCTTCTCTACTTGCCCTTATTGAGCATATATATGGCCTACAACTTTTAAGCTCTCACAGTTCTCAGGGTGGACCTCTAGAACCTTTTAAAATTTGAGAGAGAACTCTTAAGATCTACCAGCTTTAATTGAAACTGTGCTAAATGATTCAATGCCATTGCACAATATAGGTATAATTCAAAGGCTCTACACATCTTTTCCATTCCTTCATGAACACTACCTTTTTCATTAACTGTGAGAATCCTATAATTAAAAAGTGCACAAAACTAACCATAGAGATTTTTCCCCATTTCACAAAGTAAAATTGCCAAATAAAATGCATTTAAAACTTGCAAAAAAATGCAAATAAAATCACCTGATTTTTTGTGCCGAAAAAAAAAAAATGAGACCATAACTTGTTTCTTACTATTATGCTTTGATAGATTTTTTCCAAGCATCCATAGCTTTTTTGAAATCACCTGTTTTAGGCTTTTAGCCATAGCAACAAGGTAGTGAACTTTTTGACAAAATGCTTTGGTAGACATGTATGAAAAGTGTGGTAGCATAGACAAGGCAATGAACTTTGGAAAAAATACCTTAAAGAAATGTGGTCTCATGGTGATGGAATGCCATGATGAATGCTATGACAAGCGAATTGTTATGGATTGTCATGGAATTCCATCACCATGAGACCACATTTCTTTGAGACATTTTTTTCAACTAGTTCACTTACTTGTCTATCTATTGCTTACTATTATGCTTTGATAGATTTTTTCCAAGCATCCATAGCTTGTTCGAAAGCACTTTCTTTAGGATTTTAGCCATACCAACAAGGAAGTGAACTGTTTGATAAAATTCTTCGGTAGACATGTATATGTGGTAGCATAGACAAGGCAATGAGCTTTTTGAAAAATTGCCTAAAAATATGTGGTCTCATGGAATTCCATGACAAACAAATGCAATTAGTAGCTGCTCCTAGTTATTAGTTATGCAATGTGAAGTAATTGCATAACTACTTAGGTTGACTTTGTAAAAGCTATATTGTAATTGAAATTTTGTCATTTATTAGCATCTAGTTATTAGTTATGCAATGTGAAGTAATGCTTTGAGTTTGAAAGATGTGCAATGCACTGTAATCAACAATTTGAATATAAACTACAAAAATCTATTATTTACAATTCATAGTTAAACTCTCTATTTTATTTTCTCTCTATAACTTGATTGCTATGGAAATTCCTTTCAATTAAAAAAAATGGTTTTTATCTCTTATTCTACAATTTTTTACATTTTTTCATCTATCAACATCTAGTTATTAGTTATGCAATATGAAGTAATGCTTTGAGTTTGAAATATGTGCAATGCAATGTCATTAGTAATTTGATTATAAACTACAAAAATATATTTTTTACAATTCATTAGTTAAACTCTATTTTATTTGCTCTCTATAACTTTAGTGCTATGGAAATGCCTTTCAATTAAAAAAAATAGTTTTTTGTCTCTTATTCTTAACTTTTTTACATTTTGTCATCTATCAACATCTAGTTATTAGTTATGCAATGTGAAGTAATACTTTGAGTTTGAAATATGTGTAATGTAATGTAATCAACAATTTGAATATAAACTACAAAAATCTATTTTTTACAATTCATTAATTAAATTCTCTATTTTATTTGCTCTCCATAACTCTTGCTATGGAAATTCCTGATCCGGGGGACATTTTTCAGTGAAATTTGAAGTGTCTCCAATACTCTAGAATTCAACACCATCAGAAAGAGTTCGACATCCTGATTCCAATGCAACTTGAACGGAGCGAAAATGAGTCTATTTGCTCAAGTTACGACTAGTCAAACTTTTAGTCAAACTGCCATCAAGGGTCATCCAGAAGGTGAAAAAAATGATCATCTCAGAAATTGATAGAAGTAGCATCAAATTGAAGGGCTCGTTGAGACGATTCTGGCAATGCTCGTTTCGTCAAAATCCGACATCGTATGATCAAGATATTGGCAGTCAATGTTTGGTTGACTTGAGGGTACAAATGATGACGTCATCAGGATGATGTGTCAGTCCATACTGTACGGATGATGACATGGGCAGCTCTCAACGTGACATGTGGCAGTTGAGTCATATTGTATGTACCAATCATATCGTGACACTTGTCCAACTGTACACCACGGGCATCACAAGTGGCAGTCCAGTCAGCATATGGTTTGCCTTGTCATCATACATGTCAGCAGCTTCGTCAGCATCCTCGATGAATAGGAGCTCGACACATGTCCTCCCACAATCGGTGAGTTCATTTGTTTGTTGAGAAAAAGTTTGTTGGGGTTTTCCCCCGTGACCTCGGCCACAACAGCCGACCATTAAACCATTACACCACCGCTCATATGCCTACTATATTTGGAGGCCGCGTTTCTTTTGTTGTCTAATATTTTGGATTTTGTTATTAAAATGTGGTTGGCCGGTTTGAACCCCGACCATGCGGGTGCTAAAAGAAGAATATGCCGTTAGACCACCGAGCTCTCCTAAAATATAAAGGAGGTTTGTTTGAATTTGTTAACGTTTAGTGGGCCAAGCCTAACCAAATGGGCCTATATGGCCAAGATTCACTCTAACCATCTAAACCAAAAGATTTCAAAGGACAAATTAGTCATGGTATGAGTTGTTTATGGGAGATACGCATTTATTTGATGGTTAGGCCTATTTAGGCATATTTTATGTATAAAAGGAGGGAGGTATAGGTTTGATTTGGAACCAGGTGGTGAGAACGGGAGAATGCTTAGGAGATTCTAAAGACATTTCCACACATCAGAGGAACATCATGCTGCTGTGCTTAAGGGAGATAGTCTTGAAGAAATTGTAACTATTTTTGGAGTATAATCAGATCGGTCACTCCATTGGAGAGGGGCCCAGAGACGTAGTCCTTACGGACGAACTTCGTTATCAATTGCGTTTGTTCTCCTCTTTATTTTCTCTCTTTCTTTTCAGTTCATTATCTTGGAAAGCATATTATGTTAATTTGTTAATTTAAGCATTTCATTAATTTGCCAATTATGTTAAGCATTCTGTAAGCAATTGCCCTAGATCCTAAATAGATCAATTCCTTTCAATTAAAAAATAGTTTTGTCTCTTAGTCTACAATTTTTTTTTGCTATGTGTAGAACATTATAGATGTATCAATGTCAAAGGTTGACTATGAATCGATACCATGCATTTGATGAAAGAATAGCTGATGAGAGGGACATGGAAAAATATCCATGTCCATGTAATGACTGTCTTGGTGGAAAGGTGAAAAGAAGAAGTCAGATTTATCGACATATGATAAGATATGGGCATAGTGGTATAAGCCCTTGGAATGCCAATTATTATGAAGATATGATAGAATGGCAGAGTGTGAGAGATGAAGAGGCAACAAACATAGATGAAGTGGCACCAAAAATAGATGAAGAGGCAACAATGTTAGACAAAGGGTTTAAAGTTGATAGAATGTTGAATGCTGGTCTAAATAATGATTGGGCCAAGTTGATGGAGGATGCTTGCAAGTGGTGTTTGGTTGGACAAATGAGAGTGTAGATCAATTATTGGCATTATTAAGTTCATTGTTACCACTTGACTCCACATTGCCAACAAAATGAGGTCAATGTAGAAAGGAAATCACTAAGCTAGGCTTAGGGTATGAAAACATCCACACATGTGTGAATAGTTGTGTATTATATCACAAGAATCTTGCAAGTGAGAGTACATGTCCAAAATGTCATGAAGCAAGGTATAAACAAGGGTTGAAATCAGCTATGGTTCCTAGAAAGGTTCTTCCCTACTTTTCGATAATCCTACGATTACTCCAAATGTATAGGTGTAGAGACATTGTTGAACTTATGCAATGGCATGCCCAAAATAAGAGCACTGATGGAAAACAACGACATGTGCCTGATTCTAAGACGTGGATGGAATTCGATAACAAATGGCCTAATTTTCTCAAGATCCTTGTAATATAAGGTTGGGTTTGGATCTAGATGGGGTGAACCCATTCTCAGATCAAAGTACTAAATGGTCAACTTGACCAATGTTTTTTAATAAATTATAACTTTCCTCCATGGTTAGAAATTAAACCATTTTTCTTAATAATATCATTGATTATACCAAGAAAGAAAAGTGTGACTTCAAATACAATTGATGCTTATCTAGAGCCATTAAATGATGAGCTTATGGAATTGTGGAAAGGAATTGAAGCAATTCAACCTTTAAGGGATGATCATTCAATCAAATTCACTTTAAGAGCTTCCTTATTGTTTACGATTCATGATCTTCATGCATATGGCACATTATCTGGTCTCAGTGTTCATGGATACCATGGATGTATTGCTTGCAACTTTAAGGATTTTGTGAGGCACTCAAGAAGTTTTCATAAGTGTATTTATTATGGACATCATGCTTACCTTAAAATGGATCATCCATATCATCAACAAAAAACATGGTTCAATGGTCAAGAAGAGAATCGTGAAGCACCATTGCTAATAACAGGTGATTACATTGTTGGGAATGGACAAAAAAGAATGTCATTTATTGAAAATGATGGGATTGCCGGTAGTAGATATGATCCATGTAATGAAAGCAGTGTAAAAAGTCTGTGCATATTCTATAAGTTGCCATACTTTAAGGATATAGCCATTAGGCATACCATTGACTTTATGCATACTGAGAAAAATATAGCCTATTCTATTATAGAAACTCTTTTTGGTGCTTTTGATACTATTTCATCATGTGAAGACTTTTTACAACTAAAGATTCATCGAAATCTCTGGGTTGAAAAATATGATGATGAAAAATATAGAAAACCTAGTTCTCCTTATGTTTGGACAAAGGAACAACGTGCACAATTCTTACAATTGATGTCTCAGACTCACTTTCCCACTATTTATGTAAGTCATAGTATTAGAAACAAAATTGACATTAATGGCTTAAGAGGCCTCAAGACCCATGACTATCATGCAATAATGGATAATATTTTACCTATTGTTATAAATATATTAAGTTTAGCAAGGGGGCCAAGATTGGCAGTTATAAGGTTGGGCCTAATATTAAAGAGAATGAGTTTACATGTATTAGATCCTTTGAACTTTGATAGTTTGAGGGAGGAGGTTGTTAAAGTCCTTTGTCTATTAGAATGGTAATTTACACCAACAATCTTTAACATTTCTATGCATCTTTTGATACATCTACAATATGAACTAAAGCATTGTGGCCCAACAAGAACAAGATGGATGTATCTTATAGAACGATATATGAAGGATTTGAAAAAAAATATTCTTACTAGGGAAAAATCAGAAGGAAACATGTCTGAGGGATATTCAATGCAAGAGGCCGTGGGATTTTGCACAGAATATATGAAGGATTTAAAAAATGTCAGTCGACATGTATGGGATGATGAAGAAGAAGAGATAGTTGTAGGAGAAGTATTAGAAGACAATGCATGCCACTTCAAGCTATCAAATCAAGAAAGAAGTGAAATACATGCCTATATTCTTCAAAACACATCTTCATTAGATAAGTGGCGCTGGTAAAAAAAAATTACACAATAATTATTTACTCAATTGCATTTACACATTTATATTATTAATCTTACTATTTGTACGTTAATATTCTATGTAGAAAATATGAAAAAGACAATCAAGCTTGGATGCAACATTGACCTCAAAAGCGCAGACATCATGCTGATTTGATTGGAGGTGGTTCTTTTCCAAAATTTGAAGAATGGATTGCTAATGTAGTCAGTGATGAAAAATAAGAAGGTCAAGATATAACAATGGAGGAAAGTGAGCTTTCACAATCTCCACATTTATGGGCTATGCGTTTCAGTGGAATGTGGGCCTATGGCAGTCATTTAAGAGTGGAAGAGAAAGACAAAGGAAAGACAAATTGTGATTGTGTTGTTAGTGCTGAATTTCTTCATGAAACTGAGAATAAATTTTATGTTGGATTCATCCAAGAAATTATTCTAGTGGACTATGGTGAAAATAGTCGTATATTATTAAAATTTAAGTTGATCCAACAATCTATAGTACAATTTGATTAGTATGTATTTGTACATGCAAATACAAGACAATTTTTATCAGAGACAGATGAGTTGTATGTTTCCCCTCTTCAAATTATCCAATCATTTCTAATTAATGATGTAATAATCCCAAGATTGTTGTATTTCATTTAAACAGAGTCTCGTTCAAAATGAAAAATTCATGGAAGTTGTTGATATAATGACTGATGGGCAATATGTTAATTTATAAGAAAAATTCAAAGAAGTGGATGAAGATGATGATGGAGTGTTTGAAGAAGACATTTTTATTATCAATGAAGAGATTGGGAGAGAGAATGCATTGCATGTCATAGATGAGGATGGAGAAGAAAATTAAGTAGATGCAGACATGAATGATCAAGATTCTGATCTTGCTGGAAATGTAGATGATTATGATGATGTTTTGTCACCTTAAGAGGTTAGATTGTCACCTAAACTTTGGTTATATGTATGGTGTAATTTATTATTGAATGTAATAAAGATTTGAGTATAGGTATGCTTATTCACTATTGTTTTACTGATACATTTCTGAATGTAATCATCATTATTCTGTTGGTACATTGTGTACAAAACTTGAGATGTTCACTGTTGATTTGAAGTGCATTTAGAGTTAGGTTCAATCATTCTTCGTAGTTTTCTTACTTTGATTGAAAATTTGAAATTCGATACAAGTTTTCAAAGCATTTAATGATTACACCATTCGATTTCCCAATATCAAAGGCATGTATTCAAACTTGAAATATGAGAAGATTCTAAAATATTTTTCATGAATTGAAATTAATAGTGAGGTGACTGAGCTCAGTAGAAAATATTACTTGGGACTTGATGACATTTTGGCAATCATTCACACAACTCAGTGTATTGGAGGAAAGGGAGTTTAAGTGGGAAGACTCTGCAACTATTATTTCACTGGGTAAGTTCACAGAAACCCTCTGTAGCAAGTGTATAAGAATTGAATTTTCTTCTAAAAGTAGACACTTAAAGAAATCAAGTAGGAGTAAATTCATCATCATGCCACCCAAAAGAAGTCAACTTGTGAGTAAAAAGGAAGAGTCCATAGTTTCTAAAAGAGAGAAGAGGTCCCTACAACAATCCATTTTAGATGTGTTACCTAATTTTGTAAACAAAGGATTCAAAAAGGTGTTTAGAGATAAATCCCATGGATGTAGAGACCCAATTATCCCTATCTCAGGGTGGGATCTATTTTAATACTTCTATGAAAAAAGGGATGAAAAGATTCCAGTTTCAAATCCTTGGACCTTAGATCTGGCCAAATTGATAGTCCCAAATGTCTTCCTAGATGTTTATTTTATTAAAGTATTGGCACAATATTATCACATAGCTACTAGGACTATAAGAATGCTAGATGGTTTACCATTAGTGGTGTTGACTAAATAAGCAATTATAGAGTGTTTTATGTTAAAAAAGAAAGCTATCACTAAGAGCAACTTGGACAGAAGTGAGGAGGATTATAGGAGATTGAGAAAAATGTACAAGAGTGATGAACTTCCTTTACAAATGAAAAGGGGTGTAAACAATAGGAGGATACCTATCTCCCCCTCCCAAATTGAGCCATTTTCCACAAAAGACTTCCAAGTATATTTCAAAAGAACTTATTTTTCTTTGTGCCAAGTGCTTGGAATAGATGCTAAAGAGAGGATGCCAACCTATCTCATGATGATGGAAATGAAAATACAAAATCCTGAAGTCAACATTAAGTATGACTTTTCTGTTGAAATTGAGAAAGGGCTACATGAGGGATTTTTGCAAGTAAGAGAGAAATTAGCTCCCATCACTTTCAATAAATACTCTCTGCTGTGTCATTAAATCTTGTACCAAAATAGAAATAGATGGACTAAAATAATGTGTTTGGGAATGACTGATGATGAAGGGAATAGGTTGCCTATACAAAACTGGTGTTACATCTGGGATAGTAGATGTAAAAATAGTGATTATGTAATATTTCATGATGATTTCGTAATAAAGGTCATGGCTGCTCTTGGTCATATTTCACCAAGATTTCCTAATAAAATCATGCAATTATTAAGACCTTTAGCATTGAAGCCAAAGTAGGGACACACTCACAATTTTGGTGACTAGTTCTTCTTAGTAGACCAAATAGTAATAAGGGTCTATGGGTGTCCTCAAGCCCCACATGTTTTACCTACATTTGTTTCTATTCAAATTACATTTTTAGAATTTATGCAGCAAATGTTATGGATGGAGCAAGATGATAAGAAAAGATAGAAAAAAGGCACATTCCTCCTTGACCTAACTGAATGTGAGGAGCTATCCATAGGGTCTGGCGCTCTTGAAGAACTGTAGAACTATTTGAAGATGAGGTATTCATTGAAGTCATGAGGAGAAAGGGTCTTTGATCCTAAAGGAATATTAATTTTATAAAGTAGAAACTCTTCACTAAAGCTAGGATTACCCATGTAATGGATTATGAAGAAGATGTAATAAGAAATTTCTTTACACCTAATGAAGTTTTTCAGAGGAAGAGGAAGTGGAAATCATAAAGAGGCTTGAGAAGGAGAAGAAGAAAAGGGACACTTGATTCTAAGGATTCTATGTTGAAGAAAGGGATCCTATCAAAAGGATGAACTTAATAATTGACAACTTTGAAAGATTATATGTTAAACCAAAAAAGAAACCTGAGGGTCAGTCTTCAAAACCCTCCAAGCTTCCCATCAAACCAAGTGGTATTGTAATCATAGAGCCCCTACTAGAAATTGCCACAATACAATCACAATCAGCCCCTGAGCAACCAAGTCATAAAAGGTAGAAGAAACATGGAGTGGCCCCCTTAGTAGCAGATGAAATAAGTGAAGGATTAGGGGATACTGAAGAGGTAGCTGATGTGATTTTGAATTTTAAAGATGATGAAGTTGATCAACCACCACCCAAGCTTGCAACTAATGCTCACAAACCAGAAGAAAGAGTGGATGTACATGGGCATAATGGTCAAGAAGTGCATGATGATGAAAGGGTCATTGCTACCCTTAGATTTATTGAAGATGACAAAATTATTCAAACTCCCAAGTTTAAGGATTTTTGGTTTAAGATGAAAATGAAAGAATTTGAGGAGAGACTCCACATTAATAAGATGGGCACTGAGGAGTCACAACATGACCAAATTGTTGCCTAGAATTTTGAAGAACTTAGGATTAATGAAATTACTGTTAGCCCCTAAGAAGTAAGAAAATTGGTCTTAGAAAGCAATAACTAATTATTCTTGGGATTGAGTTAAAAAATATATTCTTACTAGATCAAGTAAGAAGCCAAGAAGATCCCATGTTGGTTTCTGAATTCAATTTAGATGAGGGAATGAGTGGCACAGGTTACAATCCAAGACTTGAAACCCTAGCCTTTTGGACAAAGCAAAAAAGAACATAAAAACCAAGATTGCTTGATGTTGTAAAAGAAATGAGAGGGATTGGCATGGTAAAGACACTTCAAGACACATCAGCATTGGAGGAAACTACTATGACAATGGAATCAACGATGTTTACTAGGGATGTGGTTAAAGCTATGGAGCCTAGATTGGTAGAATATGAGAAAGCATAGATTGATCTGAATGATGAATTGAATAGGTTGTTCATAGAAAATGTAAAATTGAAAGAACAATTGAAGGGAGTAGGTGCTTCCCAAAGCACATAATTAACAATATACCAGCCCCATGCCATCTAGATTGATATAGGGGGAATCACTGTTGAAAAAGTGAATGTGCTAAAACAAGAAATTAAGAAGTTGAAAAAGACTAATGAAGAAACAAAGGAAAGAGAAAAGAGAGAAACTCTTAGGGTATTGGAACAAATCTTGGAGCATAGGGTTAAAATAATTATGGATGAATTGGAAAATGTGTATGAATGTTATGTCTCCTTGTCACAAGCAATTGATTAGATAAAGGCCCATGTACCTATATTGGACCCTTTATTCAAGAAATGGCAACCTGTACATCACACCTTAACAAATTTATGCAGAAATAGTTTGAATGGTTACATGTGAATTTCAATACATATCTATAGAAGAAAAAAAGATCAAGGAAATAATGGATTTATTTCACACACTAAAGCAATGGTTCATGCCTAAGATACTAAGAGATGACGATCAACTGAAAGGCTCCAAGGATTGGATAGATGAGTTTATAAAAATTGTTCCCAACTGCCTCACTAATTTGGAGAAGGATGGTGACATAAATATTCATTGCCTCAATTTAACCTTGGATGGAATAATTGCACTGGATGTTGGATACTCAAAATTCATCATGAATAGCAAAGGGTTATTAGACAACAGATAGAAGAGTCACTTGGCCAACACAAAAAAAATCTAGGAGTATAAATGGCCTCATGATTACATAGTGTACCAATGGGAGAAGACATATCTAGCTCCCCCATAAGAATAGGCTTTGTACTGAAGTACCAAGCCTTGCATATACTATCATGGAGAGAGGACCTTGCCAGATCTAAACTATCATGGGTACCTTACAATGAGTAATGAACTTTTGTATCTTGTGAGTGCTTTGGACTTCAACATCTAATCATTTCTCTTCATTTCTCATCTTTCATTGCTTTTATGTAATCCTATGTAAACAACGATAATTAAGACTTTTTGATTTATGTTAAAAGTGGGTAACTGAAAAGACACTTTTTGACATGTCAATTAGGAATTTTTTTTGAAACGTATTGTAAAATATTTTTGAAGATCAATAGAATGAAGTTATAATTGGTGGCCAAATTCTGGTTTAAATTGTTTGTTGAAGCGAATTAGTGAATTCTATCTTGCTATCTCTAGTTTGATCTTTCCTTGTAATTTAAATCAATATATCAAGGGTATATCTGGTTTATCAAAACAAATTTGTTGTCAAACAATTCATTTTGTACTACATTTTGGTGTCAAATCTTTGGTAATTATGGTTAGTTTCATTACATTCAAATTCTAAATTCTGGGAAATCATATACAGTAAATAGATTGATGGTTGTTTGGATAGTGAAATTAGCTCTCTTAGAAATTAACTAAAATATATTATCTTGAAATATCTAGAAAGATTATTTTAATTAAAGAGGATTTTGTGGTTATTTTTCTAACAATGATTAGCAATGATTTTACAATGCAACTAGCTTGCTATTTTCATTCAAGATACAAGTCATGATCAAAGTCAAGCACATACCAAGAAGATGGTACTCTAATTCAAACCCTCAACCTCACTTAGTTTAGTCTACTTACATGGGGATATTAAGGAAGTTGCTAAACAATTAATATATATCATTTGTTGTTTTTGAAGGAGAATAATGTGAGATTAGTAAAGATGATGTCACAGTTGGGAAACTTGTTGTGAAACATTAGGTTAGTAATTTTTGGATGTTAAGGCTTCCCAGTTGGATATCAAAGATCTTTTCTCATCAACTTAATTTGGAATTTACGTATAAATAGATTCTTTCATGGTGCAGGTATTTACTGAGACAACATGGTGCAAGGGCACCTAGTCAAATGATGTAAATATGGTCTAATGTTGAGTTTTGTGTTGTTGAGTCTAATTTTATTGTAATAAGGTTTATTTAGATCATTTCCTATGTAGTTGAGTCTCATGGGGTCAGTTTGAGTACATTTTGTCATGTTTTGTAATTTGTTGCAAAAGTTGCTTTGCAACTTTGTAATTTTGTCATATGTGGAAGGTGAATGGTCATTTGGTTCAAAAAGTGGTTATGAACCATTGTGTTTGGGTTGTGCAAGTTTAAATATTCTTGGAAAATTTTGAGGCAAAGTTTTGTTGGAATATTTGGTGCTCAAGCAATAATAAAAACTTTATTTTTCTATAATTTTTAGTGTTAATCTGCTACTACAGGCATTGGTACAACTCCATACAGTCATCAAATGATATAAGGTGAATTATATTCGATGGTGGAATGAGTTAAGAGTGTTTTGGTTTTGGTTTGAATTGATTCCATAGAGTTTGAAGCATTTTATAGGCAATTTACTGAAAGAGGTCTAAAAACCCTAGGTCGAGAGGGTTTGAACAAGAAAATGGAATAAAGGACCATTCCACTGATGAAATTCTCTATAAATTGGTGGAATTGATTTAGTTAGGTTTTTTTTCATTTTGGGAGTGATTGAGGATGCATGGGATGGAGTTAGGGCTCTAGTTGTGCAAGCCCTAGCCTAATATCTCAATGTATTAGGCTAGAATTGATAGGTAGGAGTAGAGTTTTGTTGATAGGTGAGTTTGTGGATGTAACAATTGATAAAAACTATTGTTTCAGACCCCATGTGATCTGTCTAGAGCCTTGGAGTGAAGATTGGTGATTGGGAGAAGGTTTATCATATAGCTGCTTTGTAAAAGAGGACTAATTAGGCTTAAGGGCAGTGTAGCAGTCCATTTTTGAAGGAGATGTTCTAAAACAAGTCTATGAAAAAAATATATTAGTGAAAAAATGACTAAATCAACGACTAAATATATTAGTGAAAAAAATGACTAAATAAGTGACCAAATTACAACAATCAATGACTAAATCAACAACTAAATATACTATCAAATTGATCAATCAAAACAACCAATAAATGACTAAAAATGGTTTAGTCATCAATCTGGTCACATTATAAATGACTAGAAATAAACTACTAATGGTCACATGACCAAGTTCAATCATTTATAAGCAGTTTTTAGTAGTTTTTTTAGTAGTTTATTGTTGTTTTTGTACTAGTGATTACCACTTTTGCACAAATTTCCACATACGTTCTTTGCATACTATCACCATTGTATATTCTACCACATTTTCCTTTACTATACTCTATCAGCACCTTTTCTACATAGTACCGCTTTTGATTATATTGTCATGTTTACTCTCTACATTTTGTCACTTTTGTCTACATCATCATGTTTGCTTATGGTAGCATGATGTGTTTGCCTAAACTACTACGTTTTCTTGTAACATTTTTCCATATCAGACCTATAGATTCTTTGATCATAAAACTATTATAACTTTTCATCCTAGAACTAAAAAAACATATATCATAACAGTCCTGAACAATCCTTTTCATCCTCACATGTCAAAACTATCTTTTCAACTTTGTTTTCCTAGGAACCGTCATCATAGCCTTTTTGAAAAAATATCAACCTTATCAAACATCCTTGGAAATCAATGACATTAATCAACATTAGTCTTATTAGACCATCCTCATCATCCTTTTGTCAAAACATCCAATCAACCCTTTGACATCAATCTATCATCTTGCTATTATCTTTTGATCTCATCCAGCTGCATCTTGTGAGCTTGTTAACTTAGTGGAACTATCTTACCTCTAGGTTTATAAATCACCATCATCTCCCCTTATTTGTACTCATAAGTCTAGTTCAAGTAAAGGAATCAACCTAAACTTTCATCAAAATATTGAGATCTAGCACAACCTAATTGGTCTTAACATTAAATCCAATCAACTTTGTTATCCTTTTGTCCAAAGGTTAAACATCTAATCCAAATCCAACTTAAACATCTTTTTTGTCCAAAAGACTTATCAACACATCCTTTGAAACTCATTTTGAAATCCAAATCCAAACAACATCATACACCTTCATCTTAATATTTTCATCCTTTAGGGTCTATTGTGACTTTTATGGTAACCACAAGTTCACAACACAAGAAGAAAATGGTAGCTAAACCTAGTGGTTCTAATGTTCCAAACACTACAAGCATTGAAACTACAATTGAAATGACATGGGGATTTCCCTCTAGCACTACTCCTCTTACGTATACCACGCTCAACAGCCAAACATGAACCCACAACAACACAATGGTAATCCTCCTCCACAACCAAACATGAATCCTCAACAACCCAATATAAATCTTCCACACCAACCAAATGTCAATAAGAAAAACCTCACTTCTCAACAAGGAAATCAATCAACTAGAGGACAAGATGGATATGTAGAATCGAATTCCAATGATTAACTCACCGAAGAAAAGATCTTAGAAATGACTCAAAATCCTCAAATGCTAAAGTAATTGATGCATTAATCACTTTTAATCCAAACACTTACTTTTATAGGCTTTCCCAACATGGTGTTGGGATACCATCTAATTTTAACATTGAGGCTCTTAAGGACCCAACTCTCATTCATATGGATGAAGACATGGTAGTCCAAGAAGTCTTTAAACCCACAAGAGAACCAAAATTTATAGATTTCCTTACACAAACAAATAATCCTCCTCATCCAAGATAAGTTGACAATCCCTTGTATAGACAATCATCACAAATGGAACAAGCAATGATATCCCAAAAAAACCAATCAGATCCTAATATCTTGGAAGCCCAAAACCTTTCACAACAAATAACCAACCCTTTCACCACTCCACTTGTACCTCATAATGCTTCAACTAGTACGTGGAGACCAAATGCATCAAGGAGGTTGTATAAAACTTCTTAGTCACAAAATGTACCTCAATAAGGTAAAAAAATTAAGATGCAAAACATGGCAAACCTTCCTCCTAGATCACTAAACTTTGCACCAAATCCACCATTACATGCTAACATTCCACCACAACAACAACATATGGCTTCACCTATCTATATCGTTCCTAATCTAAATAATATATCTCTTCAACCACAACAAACTAATCAACCTCTCCAATCACAACAACCACCCATTTATCAAAATACACAAACTAACCCTCCTCCATAACAAGACATGACACAACAACAAAAACCTCTTTACCAAGAACAACACCCCTCATACAATACTCAATATCAACAAGGGTTGAACTTTCAAAATCCAGATCCTAATACAATGCAATATCAATATGATCCTTCATACACCCAAACTCCATAACAACAAAACATAGATCCCCAATATCAAAATGTCAATCTTGAATGTCAACAAAACACAAATCCCTAACATCAAAACATAAATCCTCATAAAAAAAACATGAATCTTTAACATCAACAAAACCTTATACCTCAACATCAAAACATAAACCATCAACATGAAAACATCAATCCTCAGAATCCAAATTTTTTACTCAATATCAATAAAATGCCCCATAAGGTCCGATGTAATTGTTGTCAATAGATTTGCACCCTATCGAATGCAATATTCAGCAACCTACTGAAACATGGAAACCTTCTTCAGATGTGGGTGATCCGAACAAAGGAGTCTCTAGAGTGAGTTGGTTCTCTGAATGATAAATCCTATCCTAAAACTTTAGAGGAAAAGGGATAGAAAGATGAACTGAAAATGAAACTTGAATCTAAATGATGATTAACTTATTATTTCAGAAAGAAATTAGATCTTTCCACTCACAACAATTTATTTATTACAATAGTTCCTACAATCTCACCAATACATGATTTCATCAATAATTCATATGAAGATTCAGAGACATCGAATACATCATACAACCTGAAAACATGAAACCCTATGCAAAAAAACTCATAAAAGCAGGACATTAAGGCTTCAATTTTGAAAACACAAAGCATCAAACTGCTGTTACCAGTCTTGAGACAAGAAAATGGAAAGAAGAACTCTACTGTATTACTGAAACTGAAAGAGTGTCAATCTGCCAAAAATTGAGTACAAAAGTTCACAAGCTCAAAAATGCATATGAGCAAGAACCGAAATTTGAACTGCCAAGGAGAGCTAAAAAAACTAAGTCTTTTGAAAGGCATAACTCCCAAGAAACCCTAATATGAGCTCAGAAAAAAGCTCAAGGAAAAAAGCTTCAAACTGTCTCAAAAACTTCATAAAAGCAGAAAAAAGCATATTGCTTTTATGATGAACCTGTCAAGCCTCTAAAAATAGGCTGAATCTGCTTTAAAAGCCCAAAAAACACCTTATCTTTCCAAGATAAGACTCAAATCTGACCAAGAGAAGAAGTCAAAACGAATCTGCTAAAAATAGCAAAAAATCATAAAACAACTTATAAAAGGTTGCTTTACGATTCTGCTTTACAGGATTGCAGATCTTATAATTTATCTTTTTTTTTTTTGCAATTAAAGATTAAAAAAAATATTTGTCAAAAAGAAGGCATCTTATTTCTCCATTACAGTGCTTTGATTTTCTCAAAAATCATAAAAATATTAATGTATAATTATCCTCTTATAAAAAACTTCAATTGATTTCTCTAAAATCAATAAAAAATCAGAAACCCTAAGTGAACAATTGACCAAAAGATCCCTAGGCTATAACATATTTCAACATTTATATTCTCATTGTTCCACTAAAACACCTAAAATAGGGTTGCAAGACTTCAAATTTCACTAAGGCACAAAAAATAAGTCTTAAAGACTTAACATATCGACCTAATATATGAATTTTCAGCCTCCCAACATATACATTAGACTTCAGACTTTGAATGAAATTTAATACAAAGCCAAAGTCACCCTAATTCGAATTCTCCCATGTGCTTTTGACCGAATATTCCAGATAATGATAAGACTCGAATTATGGTTTGAACAAAACAAGGTCAAACCCTAATAATGATTCATTTTGCAAATGATCACTGTTGAAGAAAACGAGCTCTGCCAGTGAGCACGCCGCCATGATTGATCTCAGACTGGTATTCATGTGCTTTGAGAATTTCATCATGCTCTTTAGTAGTCGAGCTCTTCAATGGGTAAGCTCGCTTTTTCTATTATTGAGGTTCTTTCACTTCATTTCAAAGCCAGAAAAATACTATGGCCGCAACTTGTATGAATTTGTTCTCTAATTTTTTCTACACTCCTGTGCTTTGCTCTCTATCGGCTGACCTGTATGAGCTCGAGTTTCGTCTGAAAGCTTTATGAGAAAGCTCGCCTAAGGGCTTCATCTTCTTCCGTGCACAAGGTGAATTTCTTGTTTGTCTTTTGAGGCCTTAGCCGCGGCTGAGATAATATCTAATGCATTTGTTTTACTCTCCGTGCTTATTGTTTTATTATCTGGGTCTTTGGTGTTTTCCTCCAGCTGCCATGGTGAAAGCTCTAGAATTTTGAACCTTCTGTGAATGCTCTAGCCGTGGCCTGTGTAATCTCCTTCTTGTACAAAATGGTGAGCCACTATTCTAAGTGTATACTTCTCCTCTTCAAAGGCTCAAAATAATTTCAGTTTTCAAAACTAAAACTGTATTTGAATAAAACTGTATTTTCTCCATTTTGAAGCTTGACCCATCATAGAAAATTCACATTTTGGTTTTCTTGCTATCTCCTACAAAATCTTCACATGGGTTATCGCTACAATTGCATTTTTTGTATTTTGAATGCAAACCCCAAATGTGGGTATTATATATTCACTTTCCATTTAGTTTAAAAAATCGGCCCATAATGGCTGGTGATATTCTTTGATATTTTGTGGCTGTATTTTCAAACCCCACAGTGGGCTTTCCTTGAAATGAAGAAAACTGCTTCTTGAAGATGGGGCTCGAAATGTCTTTTATCTCTCCATTTGTGAAACACATTTCTGAAACCCTCACCATATGAGGTTAGTTGTAATATAGAGAGACCGTATATTTCAATACTCGTATAAAATTGGGCTTCTTTATCATTCAAATTCCTTACTTTTAGCATGCTTCTATATTTGTCTCTTCATGAACCACAGATTCAAGAAATTCTGGAAATGCATCCTTTGTTTGTATTACAACCATATGAGTTCATTTGTAATATGCAGGATTAAGCACTAAAAATTTGAACCCCAATGTGGGTGCATGAAAACAAACTAGAACTATATATTTTAATTTCTGTGCACAACCCTAGCTCCCTTTGGCCTTCGAATTTTCAATAACCAGCATACAAGTATATAGAAAAACTTAGAACAATCTATACCATTCGATCACACATGCACACTAGACTACTGCTCCATGTTGTCTTCCTTGCACATAGAAAATATCCTTTCTGGATTTCTTAACTTTTACCATACAACAACATTGCTTTATGTTCTTGGGCTTTATGTAGAGATTTAACTGAACACTGTAACGTTATGGACTCCATCTTACCTGACTTCTTCAATGCATAATTAACACCTCTGAGACACTTTCTGGAACGAAACTGTTATCATTTCTTGTCATTCTGGAACAATCATATCTCACCTTGTGATTCTTAAAGCTGTATTACTCATCTGTCAACTGGAACTGGTTATTCACTTAACACTTTTAATGCATTGTCTATCTTCGTGCTCTTGAGCTTCAACATGGTACTCTTCATGCATTTTTATGTTCCACTTAGCAAACTGTTCGTTAAATCTGCTCTCTTTCATGATGAAAATTAAAACAAAACTCAAGGCATAATGTATGCCTGTTCACCATCCTTGGCTGTGAAAAGAACACTGATGAATTGAACCTTGCATGACATATATGATCATGATGAACAAATAACACAGAATCATGAACAATGCATCAATGTTTGACATAAATGTACTCAGCTGAATTAATTGAGTGAACTAAACTCAGTGTTCACCTGTAGCTTTCAAAAAACATTAACCTGATTGTTATGAATGCACAGTTGGTTTAGTAGCTCAATAGATAACTATGTTTTACTCTTATAGTTGTATCTCATTTATTTTGATGAATATGATGATGTAATCTTTAAATCAACCCATTTAATGAATAGGGCAGCATGCCGAGCTCTACCCTTGTGGGAGCCCATTTTTGTCCACATGCTTGGTCTTCAAATAATGTTCTACTTCATGATTTTCCCTATACCTGCACAAGGAAACAAACAATGTTAGAATAAAAATAAGATATGATGATCATATTTCTGTTTCTCCTTCAACTCATTCCTTCTGTACTTCTTTGATTGTTTCAATGCATGATTAATAGTAGGCTGCACTATTATGGGTGACTCATATAGGTTACTTCATAATCAGAGCCACTGACACCCCCTCTTTTCTCTTACAAGTCGACGGAGCTCGAGAAGACAAAGGTGCACTATTCATAATCAACCATCGGCCAAAACAGGCAATGATGATTATGTCATTTACTTATGTGATTTCCTTTCGCATCTTTAATAGTGTAGTGTGTTATTAGTGGTACATTGTGACAGTCACATCCACGGCTTGTGTGGATATTTGATTTCAATTCTTGCTTTTCATTTGAAAATAAAATGCATTTAAATGCAATGTTGTAATATCATTCTAATTCTTGCAATCAAATGAAACTATGTAAATATGAATCTTTTCATGAAATAAATGAAAGCATTTAAAAATGCTCTATTGTTTATATGCTCAATTCTATATTTCACTTAATTCTAGAATATCTAAAAAGCACTCTGAAACTCCATTTCTTCTTTTAAATGCACAACCGTCACTTAATGAATAATGATAAAAGATGCAAGCAACACTTAAAATAAATCTACAATTTCACCTCATGATATAATAACATTCAGCTAGCTCCGCCAATTGAGCTGTGGCAAAAATTGGTAACAGTAATCTTAAAACCCATCTTACAACTAAAATTTACCTAATCTTCAAAACACTCAATGTAATGAGTTCACATTGCAAATCCAAAACCTCAATCAAAAGATAGCCGAAATACAACTTGGATAGACTAAGAAGACCTATGCCTTAGAAAACATTTTTCCTTATCCATATTGAAACATTTCCATGATTCCCTTCCCTAAAAACTTCAAAATTCCAAAATTCAACAAGTACAAAGGAAGAGGAGATTCCATTGAACATATATGAGAGTTTTTCGTGGCTTGCATGGAGGTAGCCAACAATGGTTCTTACTTGATGAGACTCTTTCCAAGAAGCCTCAGGGGGCAAGTTATAGAATGGTTTTATCATTTACCTCTTGGAATTAAAACATTCAACAAACACTCATAAAAAATTATCAATCATGATTGGATTAAACTGTGGGCTGAATTTATCCTTGTAATTCTATCTTTTATTAACAAACATGTTTGGACTAATCTTTGGGAACTTCACAATAGTTTCCTCATTTTATCCTTCGAGTGTTGTGGCAATCTACCTAAGGGCTGAAACTAATGAACTGAGGGGGGATGGATGCATTTAAGAATTTAAAACATACTTTTCAATCTGAAATTCAAAAGCACACTTCTTCAAATCACAAATGAATGAAATTCTTTCTTGAATTATAATTACCTATCTACCTCATCCAATCTATCTAGTTTTGATTAAACTTGAATAACAAAAACTCAATATATTATGGTATACATTCTTTAGTATAAATATTAACAACAACCATTACAATAATAAAAGAAAGAATTCGGTTGCCAAATATGTATTGGAAGAGTGTAGGTGACAGGAAGTTTAATTGTGATAGGAGGTTGGAGTGGGACAGGAAGATGAAATGTGATAGGAGGATGGAATACAACCGTAGATAGATGAAAAGCGAATGGAACGCGATAGGAAGCTTTACAGAATGAAACACAACATAATCTGAAATGGGAAACACGGTGATTAACCTACAACAGAAACACACTCCTTGTTCTTCAGATCACAATTACATTCCACATAGAATTCATTGTAATTATTTTAGTACCAAATTAATCACATAGGCTGTATTATCAATAATCTTTAAACTTGAACAAAAATTAAACTGAATCACAACATTCCTAAACAACATACACTCAACAGGAATGAAATTACATGAAATACAAAAGATCTAAGCTAATAAAACATAAAACGATCTCACCAAGCTTCTTGAGAGGGAACCCTTCCTCCGGTTCACGAGGTGAGTAGAAAAGAACTAGTTACTCTAACTCAAACCACAAACAACTGATCAATCATTCAGGAACGAAATAATATTTTTAATCTTCTCAATTTTGTATATATTATATCTATCATTTTCATATCATAGCACACACACAAACACATATGTCCAGTCTTTCAAAGTATCATGAGACAAAACAAAAAGAGCATTGCATTTTTTTATGGTTGATGGCCAACAAACTAGACGATTATAGTTTTTGGGTTGGCCACATGCCACAAACCCAAAACAATTACAAAACAACTAGTTTGAAATAAGATATAAAAATAAAAGTAGGAAGACTTTCATCACATGCAGGAACGTTTCCCATCTTATGCCTTTCAATATTTTTCGTTCACAAAGTCGGTTCCTTCTTCACATTTAGTTCCTATAGCAAACCATCCAAAATACATCATTACCTCAACAATTTCAGCATTTTGAAAGCATTCTCTCCTCTTTGAAAACAAATCAAATATTATTTATTCCCTAACAATTAATGGCAAGGACTTAGGAGAAAGGAAAAATGGGAATGAAATAAGTGAAAATTGAACACATTTGGCACCCATCATTTCCTCCCCAGCTTAAGGAATTTGCATGTCCTCATGCAAATAGTGAATACAAACTAGGTGAATTTTTTTTGCTAGTAGTAGCAGCATCCAAGCCACATTGTAGTTCCCTGGAAGACTCAGGTCCCTGGCATAACCCTATTTTTCCTTCAACAATTGCTTTCCTTTGTTGTGTACTCTGTGCAGCAAATCCCTATAGTTGTGCTTTTATCTGCTCATTTTCCTTTTGCAACTGCATAAGGACTTGGCATAATTGATTAAATGGAATGAGCGAATGATTGCAATCTTCCTTTGGGGTCTCATCGGAAATGAAAATAAGGGAATTTGAAACATTTTCAATAGTAGTGGCCTCACTTTCTAGCTAGGGTAGAGGACATTTTGTAGTGTTAACATCTCCCAAAACATCCTCATTCCCATGAGGATTTGAATCTTCTCCATTGTCCTCCTCCTCCCCTACAATGTGTTCAGCATGACCCAAAGTTTCAACATTAGCATTCAAATTTTCCTCATTATGCTGGACTTCTCCTTTAGGACGAATACCTTCACCTTCTTCATATGCCCTCTCTAGGCTAGTTACAAGGGTTTTATCCTTCCATATGTCCTCCCTAAGGGTCTTTTTCATCTTCAATTCTTTCCTCTACATCTTGCATTTCTTGGTTGGAGATTCCTTCATCAGGGTGCACATGTGGCTGCTTAGGGGTTTCTATATCCTTGGAAGGAAGGGTTTCCCTTTGTTCTTGTTTGGCTCGTTGTTTCTTCCTATGTCATTCTTGACTCCTGAGTTCCCTGGAAACCTTCCCTTTACCCTTATCTAAGGACTTGGTTGTGACTATCTCTACATCGATGATGGAATGAGTAGCTTCCACAAGCTTGTCCAACTAACTAGAAGTCATTCTTTTACTCTGCCTAGTGACAGGTATGGTGTTTTTAGTTTGTGGACTGGAGGCAGCTACAGGGCTAATTTTTTGCTCTTTAGGGTTTGACCAACAGGGGTTTTCTTCAATTTCTTCTTTTTAGAAGATTCCCCAACTAGGGTTTCTTCTGCGACTAGTTTCTTTAGTTTTTTTTCTTTTAGAAGACTCCCCAACTAGGGTTTCTTCTGCAATTTGTTTCATAGGGCTTCTGGGAGGTTCTCTACTCTCTGTTTCATAATTTACAAAGGCATCCCATTCTAGAAAGGGTTTATCAGAGAGAAGGCCATGCATGACTACTAGTTTAATTAACCCATGATGGGTGAGGGAATTCACATGACCCTTGCAAAATTGACTACATGAGCATTTCAGTGAACAATGTAGATAGTAAGGAAGATTAAAAAAGTAGGGAAATTCATAAATGCATCATGAGATGGATATGATGGGCATGCATATACTCATATCTACCTTCACAAGTAATATACTAAATACAAAAATTAGCTACCTCACCCCACGGAGATGGAAAGGACTTTCATTTGTCACCTTGGCCTTGCACATACTCGACAGACTCCCCTCTTTGCAGAAATTGCTTACGGTGGATCTTAAGGTTCATGACCTTCGTGCTGGAGTTAGGAAAGAAAAAATCTCCTATCTAGGGAATGCCAATGACCGAAGCAACCGTATAAATTGTGACTGGGAATTGCAAACCCCTTAAAGTAACACTCTTTTTATGAAACCCTGTAGCAAACTCCATAGCGACCCCTTCATCAAAGCCACATAGTTTCTCAAAGTATGTCATCCATGCAACCTACTTAAAAATATTATACAATTCTTCACTGGCAAGAATCTTTTTCATGTACAAAGGTTCATGCTTGGTATGATCACCTCCCATGGCATTGAGAATGCGGTAGGAGCTTCGACAACAATTACAATGGCAAGTAGAATAGTAGGTAGATGGAGATGGTTAACAAAAATTATCAATGATAGGTTACAAGTAATAATAGGTAAAATATTATCATAACCATGTGAGATGGAAAGTGACACAAAATTACAATTAGGTAAAGCTTGGCCAACTTAGATAATGATGAATAGTTAATCCATACCCCCTAGCTTAATGGTGAACCGTCCTGGTCACACCAAGTAATTATTAGAGAAATAAAAAACATGAAATAAGTTTAAAAAGAGAGAGAATACTCCCTGATACCAATAATCGTGAGGCGAATAGCTAGTGATGTGATGGTGGGAGGAATGACGATGTGCGACTTGAGCTGGAGATGACGTCACAAAAAATACAAAGAGATTGAAACCATGAAGAATGATAATGCAACATCATGGAAGAAGAGAGGCTGATCGGAAGTGGAGAAGATGTGAAAGAAAAGACATTGGTGACAACATCCACGTAGAGGAGATGGTAGGCGGTGACAAGACTACAAGAACCACATAGCCGAACCATCTCGTGGAAGCACTCAGAGGTTAGGCGAAAGGAGCCAGGAAAGTGACAAGAAGAAAAAGTCCTACCGCCAAACCAAAGTGGCACAAAGGGCCCACGAGAAGAAGTCGATCAAAGATAGTGAGAGGATCAACATGAAGCTTTTTTCACATTATAGAATAGGTAGCGACAAGAACAAAGTGAAGCTCCTATTGCACCATAGATATCGTGAAACTGATCGTGGGGTGCTCATGGTGCAATTTTTCTTTGCTTCTCTTTTTTTTTTTTTTTAATTTTTTTTTTTATAATTACACCAATAGACTTTGGTATCTTGATTTTTAGTCTACCAATTCCTAGAAGTTCTAGAAAACTAGTTTTCACCACCAGGTTTATTTAGTAGTTAGTACCTGTCAGATTTTGGTTTTCAAGTAGTAACTGGCCAACAATGCCAATGGGGTTTTCATTGTTGGATCTTTTATTGCTTTTTTTTTTAACAACATTATTTAGAAGGAGAGGAACAAGATTCGGTTCCTCCATCACAGTATAGGAGAACGTTTCCTTTGAAAGGGGTCATTTGTAGAGCTTCAAACAATGCCCATTAACAAGAAGAGTCATGTGTTTAGAATCCACAGTACACAGTCAAACAACACCATTATCATACATAGTTTAAATTTCATAGGGATCGAGCCAACAAGTGTGGAACTTCCCCTTGAAGTCTTGGAACTGTGACTCATAGAGTAATTCCCAATCCCCTGGTTGGAATTTCCATGACTGAATGAAGTGGTCATGCCACTACGCTCTTTGCTTTTGTACCACCTCTATATGGAAAAGATCCTCTTGACGCATTTCATCGAGTGAGTGGAGTTGAGAAATTCTCTCCTTTTGTGCTTCATTGAGACTCATTCCAAGCTGAAGGGCAGTGCATAGAGTCTTCACTTCGAATTCAATTGGCAAGACAACCCTCTTGCCATAAGTGAGCTCATATGGTGTCATCCCTATGGTTGTCTTCCAGGTTGTGCAATAAGCGCAAACTGCTTCAGGAAGTCTTTCTGCCCATTCTTTCTTGTGCAATGCTACTGTCTTCATAAGAATATTTTCCAGTTCTCAGCTGGTTACTTCCACTTGCCCATTGGCTTGCAGATGATATGGGGAAGACTTTCAATGCTTAATTTCATATTCTTGTACCAACACTGCAATCAAGTCAGAGGTGAATTGTGCTCCCTAGTTCATAAAAATTTTGCAAGGCACACTAGACCTGGTAAAAATCTCAAAATAGAAGAAGTTAGCAACCTTAGTATCCCTAGCATGCTTTAAGGCTACTACCTCTATCCATTTAGTGACATAGTTTGTACAAACCAAGATATATTATTTATTTTGAGGAGGATTAATGGGCCCTACAAAATCTAACCCCCATTTTTTAAATGGTTCTATGGATAATTGAGGGTGTAGAGGCATTTCGTCAGAGCGGGTAGGTTGCCCCATATGTTGACATTTGTCACAATGTTGAACATAACACTTACTATCCTTGTGGAGTGTGGGCCAATAACTAGTGGTTAAGATCTTCTAGGTGGTCCTATGGGCAACAAAATGTCCTCCACAAGGTTTTGTGTGGCATGCACACAGAATGTCAAAGAAATCTTTAGGCACACATCGACGCATGATATTATCAAGGCCTCCACAAAAGAGTATCCCATTAATCCATGTGTAATTACCACTTAGTCCCACCAACTTTTGACATTCCCTTGGAGAGAAATGAGGTGGGAACCTACAAGTAACCAAGTATTTTTCCATGTTAGCGTACCACAGACTCTTTGCTAATATAGGAAAAAGATGTTCATCTAGAAAGGTGCCATCAACTGGAGTTGGTTCATCTTCACACTACAGTCTGGAGAGAAAATCAGCCACCACATTCTCTCACCCTGGTTTGTTAAGGATAGTAATATCAAACTCCTACAAAAGAAGTAACCACCAAATCACTCGCCTGGTAACGATAGGTTTTTTCATCAAAAATATAATAGCAGAATGATCTGTATGTACAAATTTTTTATATCCAATGATATAGTGGCAAAATTTATTTATTGCATAAACTACAGCCAAAAACTCTTTTTCAGTAATAGTATAATTTATCTCTGCACCAATAAAATTCTTACTGATATAATAAATAACATAAAAGAGGGTGTCTTCCTTTTGTCCAATGAAAAATCTCATAGAATTATCTGATGCATCAGTATGTATATGAAATGGAAGTTCCCAATTTGGTCCTTTTAGCACAGGTGTTGTGATGAGCTTACCTTTTATTTCTTCGAAATCTTGCTAACATTCCAATGTCCATGAGAAATCTGCATCCTTTCGCAGCAACAAAAAGAAGGGTGAGGAAATCTTGCTGAAATTTTGAATAAACCTGTGATAATAGCCAACATGTCCTAGGAAACTGCGTACATCCTTTGGGCAAGTAGGCATGGGAAAGTCTTGAATAATCTTGATCTTTTTCACATCTACCTCAATTCCCTTTTTAGAAATATAATGACCCAACACAATACCTTCAGTAATTAAGATATGGAATTTTTCATGACTTAAGGAAAGATTAGTATCAATACATTGTTTAAGTACTTTCTCAAGATTTTCCTTAGCTTCATTATATGTGTTACCATAAACAGTAAAGTCATCCATACACACTTCTACGCAATCATGAATTAAATCAAAAAAAATACTTAGAACAACTCATTGGAAAGTAGTGGGTGCATTACACAGTCCGAAAGGTAAGACATTTTAGGACAACGTTCCCTAGGGGCAGGTAAAATTAGTTTGTCTTGGTCTTCTGGGGTAATATGGATTTGGTTAAACCCACTGAACCCATCAAGAAAGGAGAAATTTTTCCCAGCTAAGGTGTCTAAGACTTGGTCAATGAAAGGAAGTGGGAAATTGTCTTTCTTGGTGGCCTTGTTGAGGGCCCAATAATTGACACATATACACCACTTTCCATTATTTTTAGGCACTACTACAAGTGGGGACACCCATTGGCTATTTGATATAGGGTAGATAAATCCGACATTGAGCAACTTCTGAAGTTCTTCTTTAGGCTGGGTGTAACCTTCTTTTGGGTTGTCGCATAGGTCTACTCCCTTCTTCTATATAGATATGGTTTGTACAAGTAGCGGGATGGATACCTCTCATATCTAGATAATCCCAAGCAAAGGCTTCTTTATGGGCAAACAACATCTCGATCAGTTCTTTAATTGGTAGGCATTTAATCAGAGATTGATGTTAAGTGTTTTGCCAGGTAAGATTTCAGTAGCTTGGGACTGTATAAGGGTATCTATGGCAAGTAGTTGTGAATTAGATGAAGATGGATCAGTATCTCTAGACATAAAAAATAGACATTATATACAATCATGTGGTAATAATTGATGCAAAGTAATAAAGTGTTGAACAGACTGTGAACTACCTACGAACGAAAAATTTCTAAATGGGCAATTATCACTTATGCCCGTAGGAAAAATCATTGTCTCAAGATCATTATCAATTAAATAACGATTTTGTAATAAATGATTAATAATAGTGTCTTCTAAAATATCTTCAAATTCCCTACTTTGGTCTATTGTAAAAATAGGTAGAGACTCCTCCATGTCGCTATCAATCCACAAAGGATCCTTCGTTTCCAGTAATGGTTGCACTGGAGGGTACAATGTTAACTGCTTTGTTTTCTCCCCATTCGAGATCACCATGTCTCCAGACCTACAATCAATGAAGGAATTAGCAATAGCTAACCAAGGTCTTCCTAAAATTAGGGGGTATCCTCCTAGCTTAATCTTTGGTTGAAAAATCATAAAATTTGTTGGATACTCCCAAGACTCAATATAAATAATGATGTCTTAAATCATACCTTCTAGTTTTATGAGGGAACGATCAACCATTTGCAAGACTATTGGTGTAGGTCTTAGGCCTTGAAGGGCCAACCTCTCCTTAGTCTCATTAGTCATTACTTTTATAGCTTCTCCTAAATCCATGAGTGTATTTGGAATGGTTACGTCACCAATACGTACCTTAATCATTGGACTATCGGGATCTACATACTTAGGGATTGAAATCTTTCCCAACATCAAGTCTGCAAGTTTTCCAATGACTGGACTGTCTTGGGGTCTTGCTTCTTTTATTGTTTCCTCCCACAAAGTTCTTTAACTGCTTTGGTGTACATAGGAATATCTTGAATAGCCTGCAACAAAGGAATCTTAATGTTAACATTGCGTAACTCATTCATAATATCAAAATCAGATTGAAATACTTCCTGTTGCATTGGTTGCTCCTACAACCTCTCTAGAAATCGATGTTGGATGTTGTGGTGTGTTGTTGATATGTGGTTGTCATTTATGTGAACACTATTAGCATTGTTGCATTAGAAGTTGTATATGTCGAGGATATTGAGAAAATTTTAATAAGAAGTGCTACAGGTTGTTAGTGGTGAAGTGAAGTTCTTTCCATCAGTGTGATCAGTATGTTGTTGTTCAAAGGTTGTGGACTAAAGGGTTTATTTTTTAGTATATCTAGTTTATCCACGTTAGGTTTTAGAGATTCGCGTGAAGATTTGATCAATTATGGAGATCTGTATTCTGACAATTTTTATGCTACTTCAGTTTGTGTTCTTGAATAAAGATCATGTGATTTCAGTAAGTTCAGTCACTGCGAATGCTTCTCTGGTGTTTCATGATGCTTGTGGATGTTTCTAGTTCATACTATATCTGTGTTGCACATCCGCATTGATCATTGTGCTCGTGATCCGAGATTTTCTCTTGCATGTTCATGTTTTTCATGTTCTTGGCTGACAAGGTGTTGAAGTGTGTTGTGGATATTTGAGGAGTAATTAATTATCATGAAGATATGTTAGGAGTAATTATTTATCATGTTGATATGTTAGGTTTCAGAGATTCATGTGAAAATTTGATCAATTATGGAGATCTGTATTCTGACAGTTTTTATGCTACTTCAATTTGTGTTCCTGAATAAAGATCATGTGATTTTAGTAAGTTCAGTCACTGCGAATGCTTCTCTGGTGTTTCATGATGCTTGTGGATGTTTCTAGTTCATGCTATATCTGTGTTGCACGTCCGCATTGATCATTGTGCTCGTGATCCGAGATTTTCTCTTGCATGTTCATGTTTTTCATGTTCTTGGCCGACAAGGTGTTGAAGTGTGTTGTGGATATTTGAGGAGTAATTAATTGAAGTGGTTTGTGTTTGAGGATGTTATTTTTGGTCTTTACTATGTTATGGCCAACCTTGGTTGATTCACATGATTAATCTTTATTTGATTTGAGCCGATTGTTTGTATTCATTTTATTATTTCTTTGGAGCTAACTTATAGTGATGTAATTTCTTGTTGCGGATATATATAAGCGATTGTTTTATCATTTAGAAGTGTATGAGAGTGTGTTGAAGTGTGCAAGTGTGAAGTGTACGAGTCATGTGTGTGAATATTTTTTAGATCATTCGAAGGCAGAGTAGAGAGTGAAGAAGAGTGAAGAAGAGTGAAGAAGTGTTCATGTGCTTAATCGAAACTGTAACCAGGCATTAGCAGATGCTAATTTTTTAGTTCAAAGTCTGATGGATTTAATCAAAACCTTTTTGTACGATAGTGTGTCTTCCTTTGGGCATTAAGCCTATTTGTAATTGAGCAGTGAGCTCTAGGAAGTGTGCCTGAATGCATGTTTATTCTCCATTCATATTTCCTTATACTTTTAACAGGGTATAATCTTGTGGACTAACCTCCACCATGGTTTTCCCCTAACATGGTTTCCACTTAAAAATCTTGGTGTTATGTGTGCTTCTAATGTGTTGTTCATTTATGCTTTCATAATTAATGATTAGATCTGAGAATAAGGTTAATAAGTTGAATAAGTTTGAAATTTGGTGACAATTGATTCACCCCCCCTCTCAGTTATCTGCCCTTGTGTTGACAACAATTGTTATCAAAGCAGTTTCCTTGGAAGAAGTTTTACAACTTGAGGTGATTCGGGATGGTGACTTATAAGAAGGATAGTCCTAGATTTGATGGAACAAATTATTCTTTGTGGAAGACTCAAATGGAGTGCCATCTGAGGTGTATTGGTGAACCCTACTGGAGCATTACAAGTAATAGATATGTTATTCCACTGAATAGTACTTATGATGAGTATAATATTAGGGCTAAGGAGGCATTGTTGAGTGCTTTGACTGATACTGAGATGGAAAATGTGATGGACATAAAGACTGCTTATGAGATTTGGAAAAAGTTAGAGACCTTGTATGAAGGTGATGCTAATGTGAAGATTGCTAAGCTACAAAGTCTGAAAGGGAAATATAAAAAGTTGAAAATGGGTGATGATGAAAATGTTACTACTTTCATGCAAAGAGTGAATGAACTTGTGTGTGGTATCAGATGTGCTAGTGGATAGATAGAAGAATCAAAGATTGTTGCTAAAGTGCTTAGATCCTTGCTTGATTCTTACAAAGTCAAGGCTAGTGCTATTGAAGAGCTCTGAACTGTGACAAATGTTACCAAAGATATGTTGATTGGTAAGCTTATTGCTTTTGAGTTGAGTGAATTTGGTGATGCCCTTCCTAAGGTTGAATCTGCATTCAAGGCCACTACTTCTGGAAGAGATAAACAGAGATATGATCTAGGTGAAAGTTCATCAAGAAAGACATTCAAGTATGAGGATGAAATGAGACAGCTCGATGAAGAAGAAATAGAGCTTGAAGAACTTGAAGCATTGATTGTGAAAAGAGAAGCCAGAGGACAAGGTAAGTATAAGGGGAATTTTCCTATTAAATGTTTCTCTTGCAATAAGATAGGTCATTTTGCATCAAGGTGTCCTGAGAGAGTTTCCAAACTAAGATTTAACAAACCTAAATTCGAAAAGAAGTGTTACTATGTTGCTGATGAAGGTGTGACAGATGATGAATCTAATAGAGGAAATGCAAGTGAAAATGAATTTGTGTTTATTGCTATCAAGGAAAATAATCTTGTGTCTATAGAATCTGCTAGTTGTACAAATGTGGAGAAATCCCTAGGTGCTCGATTTGAAGAGAAAGATGAATGGGTAATTGATAGTAGTTGTTCTCATCACATGATAGGAGATAAAATTAAGTTTGTGAGTTTGGAAAAGCATGATGGTAGTGTTGTGAGATTTGGTGATAATACAACTAGTGTGATCTGTGGAAGAGGATGCATTTCTCTTGATGGTAAGCATAATATTGATGATGTCTTGTATGTTGAAGGTTTGAAGCATAATATTTTAAGTGTTGGATAGATGGTTGATAAGGGATACAATCTCCAGTTCATGGATGGTAAGTACAAAATATTGGGAAATTCTAGAAATGTGATTGCATCAGGTACAAAAACAAAAGGTAATATTTTCCACCTGAGTGTTGCTAGTAAAAGTTGTTTGATTGCTCAAATTGAAGAAATTTGGTTGTGGCATAGGAGAATGTGTTATGTTAACTTTGATAATATTGTCAAGATAAGTTTCACTAAGGTTGTGAGAGATCTTCCTAAGTTGATGAAACCTACTAATGCCATATGCAAAGAATGCCATTTAGGAAAGCAAAAAATAATTTCATTTCGGAGTAAACAAAAAAATTCAAATGGATTGTTGGATCTTATGCATAATGATTTGTGTGGTCCTGATAGAACTAGAAGTTTACAAGGATATAGGTACTTCATGTTTCTTATTGATGACTATTCAAGGATGATGTGGGCTACTTTCTTAAGGGAGAAATCTGAAGCTCTGGAAAAGTTCAAGATCTTTAAGGCTATGGTTGAGACAGAGACAGGTCTAAAGATTAAGTTTTTGAGATCATATAGAGGTGGTGAATTCACTTCTGGTGAGTTTAATTCTTTTTTGTGAAGAACATGGAATAAAGAGACAGTTATCTGCATCGCAGACCCCTCAACAAAATGGAGTTGTGGAAAGGAAGAATAAAACAATTTTAGATGCTGCTATAACCATGATGTTGGAAGGAAATGTACCTCCTATCTACTAGAGATAAGCTATGAATACTGCTATGTACACACTTAACTAGGTACAAATCAAAGGTGATACTGGTAAGACTCATTTTGAGCTATGGACTGGTAAAAAACCTACTATTAGATATTTCAATATCTTTGGAAGCAAGTGTTATATCAAGAGAGATGAAGATATAGGAAAGTTTGATGCTAGGAGTGATGAAGGAATCTTTCTGGGTTATGCTACTAAAAGTAAGGCCTACCGGTGTTACAATAAAAGATTGAAGAAAAAGGTTGAAAGTGCAAATGTTAAGGTTTATGAAGACTTTGGTACACTATCCAGAACCTATGGATATGATTCTGATGATCAGAATGTCATTACAAACAAAGGTCAGACTTCAAGTCAAGTCCAAATCATTTTGGTGAATCAAGAAAATCAAGAGGAAGGAGAAACTAGTGGAAGAACAAAAGAGAGATCAGAAGAGCCTAAAGTTGAAGAACATTCTAAGAAGTGTTGATGTGTTTTTTATGCACTTCTCAACACAGGTAGTGCGTAAGTGCACTACCTCTCTTGAAAGACAATCTTCCACAATCAGATTGCAGAACACTATCCCAAGGTCTCTAATGTCAGGTCTTGACAATGCTTGGAATATCTTAGTTGTTTGATGTGATTTGCTGGAATCACAAGGCGGACTTACAGGTGGATCACAAAGCAAGGGAAGTTGGATCTACAAATGGGGTTCTTAAGATGGACAAGTCACTGTGTGTTTGCTGTAGGTTCAAACAACTGTCTTGAACTCAATTTTGTCATTGGATTTAGCTTTACAATGCGCAATGAACCTTAGCATAGGTCACTCATTAAATAAAATAAAAAAAGGAAGGGAAAAAAGGAGGTTCGTAGATCTGCAACTAATTGTGAACAGTGATGATGGAGTTCCTGCAATGGACAACTTCCTGAAACAATATTCCACTTAACCAGAAATCTCACAGTATCGTGGAACTTGTGCTATCTTCTAAGGTCTGCAAATGTTTTGTCTTTTATTCACCATGTGTATGCATGAATAAAGATAAAAGTTTTGGAGCAACTTTGAATTCAAGCCCAGACTAACTTTACACAGCTATATACCATCAGCAAACAACAAAAAGTATGGACTAAGAAGTCATCAACACAGCAGGAATTTTCATGATCACAGGACAACATTCCTAAAATCCACCAAAGTAAGAAAACAATTAACTAGAATAGCAATAAAACCTAAGTTAAACATCTAACAATGGAGATTGAATCAAGCAACATGTGAGAAACTCAAAAAATACACCATCAATGTCTTTTCCTTATAAATTTCTGTAGCATGTCTTTACAACAACTCAACTCCCTTTGCAAATGAGAGGAGAGCCCTATTTATAGTGACCAAAAAGTCAAATGAATGGCCAAGATTAATTCTCATTGTGTGGCTAAGATTCATTACAAAATAGGGTTTCACCTACCCCCAATATATCACAATTTAAAATTACATTTTGTTCCTTCTCTATTTTGTCCTCTACTGACGGCACTGTAACATTTTGTCTTTTAGCTGATTGCTGTTTTACTGTAGCTACTCTTTAGGGAGCTCTTTATCATCAACAGGGCTGTCCTCCTGCTTCTTGGATGCTGCATACTCTATGAACTTGAGGATGACCACCTAGAGCTTGTCCACTTCAATAATCTCATACCTTAGCACTTGGTAGCTCCACTCCTTCGCGTTATCCTCCAGCCCTTTCCAATCCTCATCGTATTTTATACCTTGATCTATGAATAGCTCTGATTGGTCGAATGCACAGGAAACAAAACTCATAAATTCCATTGTTATTTCGTTAGACATCTCGTCCTCCATTTTCTTCTGGAAGTAAGGCCTCACCTTTTCTGGATCCATTTGCACTGCGGGCATATCGTATTCCATCATTAGCTTGAGATAATGAGCGCACTCTGCCCTGATTTCCTTTATGCATTCCATATCCGGATCCACCTTGCTCATTATTTGCTCCAACCTTTCCTTCCTATTTCCAAAGTCCTGCCGCCATACATCCATCAGCCAGTGATCGTCCTTCTTAAACGCAAACTCCTCTTCCCAAGTGGCTTCTGGTAACTGAAGGATAGCCTCGATCTTTGGGAAGGTGGAGTAGTATACTGTAGGGAAGTCAGTGCATAGCCTCTTTATGCCCTCCAAATATTGTTGCAGGTCTAAGAACTTGTTGGATGTCCGAACAACCCAACCAATTCCCATGTTTCCAACATATAAGACTAATCAGAACCAGTCCTCTGTAGTCTTCTCCAAGTACTTTCTTCTCTCCATCTTATCAATTTTCTCTTTGGACAGCAGTCGAGGCGCAGTTGTGGACGTGGTAGGCAGGTCATCCATCGATGACCACTACTAAATGTAATCTTTTAAAGCAGCCACCTGTGCTTTAAGTTCATCTTTTGAAATATTATCTTGCCTTATCAAGTGTACCACCATGGCCACTGACTCCTCAAGATGCCCCACCTTCTGTTCCCTAGTGGCAGTCCCCAAGTCGATGGTGGAGATGTTGTAAGTTATCCCTTCCTGACTGACCACAGGTGTGGCTACTTGCATAGCTTGAGACCCAAAAGCATCCATCATTACCTTGGATCAGATCTTAAGCTTCTTTGCCTTCTTTGTTGTGATTTGAGATCGGGCTAAGATAGCCTCTAGTCTCGCCCTCGGGTCCTTTAGTACAAGAGTTTTCTTTTCGAGTTGCTTTTCCAACCATTCTGGTATGGCAGATTTTCCCTTAGGTGAATCATGGTCATCTTCCCCCCTCTCGGTCAAGGCTAAGGCTTCCGCTTTCTTATCTTCTGGGGACTTTTCTTTTTCCTCGGCAGCATCTCCTTCTTCTTCATTGGAGTCTTGGATAAACACAATGTGCTTAATAGGAGGCTTGGCCAACGACTAGTATAGGGGACTTTATTTCTTTTCCACTTCCTCCCTTCTCTTTCCTTCAACTTGTTTAACCTCGTGCGCATGTTCTCTGAATTGCTCGATCTCGAGGCCTTTGACAGCTTGGGCTTCTCCCTTAGTTTTGTCTTCTTGCTGCTATTCTTCCTCTTCAAGGAGTAGCCTTTCTACCTCTGATTTGGTGTCCTTTGGCTGTCCAGCCAGTTCTTCTTGAAGATCATCGTCAAAGGCATGCATGATTACCTTGCCACCAGTGATATCTTCCTCATCCCCACTCTCCGAGGAACTAGTTCCCTCCTCCTCGAAGGCGACCTTGTCAATAATGTGATGCTCATACTCTGGGTGTTCGTGATATTCATCGGCCTCCTCCTCAAAGGGCTTTGAGGCCTCTTGTTCTCGCTCCTCCCACTCCTTGGAAATTAACATGGTGGCCTCCATGGCAGGCGGCCCTGTTGGAGGCTGTGAAGGTTGGGCAGTGGCGAGGACCTGACCCAAGGCTGCCTAAAGCGTAGGATCCATGAGGATCTGGGAGAGCTCAAGAGGGATATTCTGCATGTGCTTCGAGAAGGCCTCAGGAAAGGTGGGAGCGGGCATTGGTGCAGCCACCGTAGGTAATGGGAGTGACGTAGTGGGTGACATGGCAGCAGAGGAAGGAGGCGTTGTCAAGGCAGAAGAAGAGTCAATTACAAACACAGGCTCGATCAGGGGCGAAGAGGCAAGATGGACAGAGATGTCCACCGCCGATGGGGAAGCGACGACCATAGCCAGGGAGGTAGGTGGTGCAACAGTCGGGGCAGGAAGAGCCAAGACAGGCTTGATTTGATCAGTACCTTCTACTTCTTCTTCTTGCGTTAAGAGCTGTTTTGTCATACCCCCTATTTGCTTAAGTCTTTTGGAGGGTGAGCCTCCCGGATCTTTCCTTGTATAGACCTTGGGGTCAGGGGACTGTTTTGTTTCTGTCTCCTTTCTCTTCTTAGATTTGGTGACCGGAGGAGACTTGGATGTCCCGCTAGTTGAAGTGGTGGCAGCGGCATCCTCTGTGGCACTTGGCTCGCTTTTGAGTCCTTCATAAGTTAGAATCACTTCCTGTTGTTTCAATTGGGCTATCCGTCCATCAAGCCACTCCTTAGTACGAGCCAAGATTGGCTTGGTTATGATATCGAGGTTATCGACCTCCTGCTCATCCCAGTCTATTGTTGGTAGCGAAAAATTGGCAACTGCAGGGTACCTGGGATCCATCAAGGTGCTCTCGTCCTCTTGAACTTGATCCGGGATGGGAAAGGGCTGCACCTTTCTTATGAAATACGCTGTCATCCGCATGTAGTGCCTCGCACATACCTCTTTGTCATCTTGACAATCCCGCCAAAAGTCTTCAATGTGGTGGAGATGAGCAAACCCTGGCCCCAATGCCTTCCTTATGTGTCCATATGGGTCCATCCGTGGGCGAGCAGTATGCAGGTGAAAATGGTAATCCTTCAGTTCTTTCTTGGAATTAGCAGGGAATTGGGAGGTTTGCAGTCTATACATGCCCTGGCCGAGAGTCATGGGATAAGAGATCCCTGCTATATGTTTGCCACTGAAGACTGCATGTATGTGTTGGAGCTGCTGAGAAAGCTCCAATAGGATGATTCGGTCGTTGGGGTATCGAGGCAACTTGTTTGGCCTTTCGGTGAAGCCCTAGGCACGGATGTATGTGAACTTTGGGTATTGAATGAAGAGGAAGGCATACTACTTCAAAAATGCCCTGGCACTGTGGGACCCTCCTCTTGAAGTCCCTGGCAATCACTCTGACAATATGGCCGATGAAGGCGTCATTCACTCTGCAATACTCCCTCTTGAAGTTTTTGTACTGGAGCTGGGGGTATCTATCATAGACCTTGAGTCTTCACCCCTGCTCTTGATTGGGTGCTCCAAACAACCCATTGTACTTCCTCTGATTCACCAAGGAATAGACGAGATAGGAAGTCATATAAAATTTGGAGCTTTTCTTCACGTTGAGGAGCTGCTCATGAAAGAAATTGCTAATTATACCTCCCCAATCGAATGAGGTCTTTGTTGTAACATCATCATTCCCCCGAAGGATCTGCTCAACGAAGTACACCATCCACTCCTGAAAGAAGGTGGTCGTAGGGAGGCCCATCACTCTGCTTAGCATTGTGACCAAGTCATGATAATCTTCGTGGAAGTCACTGCGGAAGAGTTCGTGAGGAACCTTGGCAGCGCTGCCCCGCTTTTCCTTAAGCCAATACTGATTTATTGACCTTTTACACCCCACCAGATTATCATCCCATGCTTCCTGATATTCTTTAATGGTGGGCGTTTCCATTTCTTGAAAAGTAGGGATATGGAAGGTTTCTGTGATTCCTTCAGCAGACATTTCGGTGAGAACATTACCATCCCTGTCGACAATTGTTCTTGTATTTGATTGGTACACCTACCGACAGGCCATGATGAGCTCTGGGTCTACAAGAGATGGAGGGAAACCAGCTGCCTTTGCTATTCCGCTCTGCCTTATCAGCCTTGCATTCTTGGTCGTTGGATTAATCCTGACCCTTTGTGTGAATTCGTCAATATTGACATGGCCGATGTTAGTATCAGTGATCTCCTTCCAGTCCATGGTAACCTTTGAGTGGAGTGGCTCACCCTGGAATTAGTATTTCATTTGTTCCTTGTCCTCTTTCCCTTGAGGAGCCTTGCCTGACTTCTTTCCCTTGTCCTTTTCAACGGCTGCTGCCGAAGGTCCCGCACTTGATTCCATATATTCTGCAAGCAAGAACATAGTGAGTGCAATTGATCACGAAAACATCCATGTTTGTTGAAATCCCAAAGATAAAATCCATTTCAAATAATCCATCAAGCATAACATGATACTTTATTTCTCGATGCCATCGGTCTTTTGATTAAGGGAATTTGGACAGTTCGGGCCCAGAAGGCCTGACTTCCCTGGCAGGAATTCCGTTTTGGAAAGGCAAATAGGGCGGAGGGCTCCCATTGATTCTCCATGATCGAATTTGATAATTAAAAAGGTTCGTGATAAAGAATACCAAGATTAAGCATGTGGGTCGAGATCAACTTTCGAATTGGGATCATTTGGTTTAGGGACATCTGGAGGTCCATGGCCGGAAAGCCGTCTGGAGATAGCTGTTTGGAACGGTCGGGAAAAAATGGAGTTCCGGTAGTGGAACTTCGGGGTCCGAGGTCCGGCAAATCAAAGGGTAGCTAGGTGCATTAATCATTTGGGATGGCAATCACTGGACAGAAGTCTGGAGCCTCGGGCCCGGTAGGGGGGAAGGCAAGTCGGCATAAGGTTTCCGTGGAGGGGTGAGGTCTCAGCGGGAGATGAATGTCTCACCGACAGTCGAGAGCAAGACCGGACCCAGCTCGAGGGTCCACCGTTCGATTTCGTTTTTAGTCCTGCGGCGGTCAGAAGGGTTGAGCCCGGAGCTCGGAGGGGCGGGCGAGATTTCCGCTTGAAATGGTGGATGAGGAAGGGACTCTCGGATGGTGAAGCCCAAAGGTCAGATGGACGTCGAGCATGGATGACTTGGTTCTACCGTATACATATTTCATCTGTAGTTTGCTAATTTTCCCCATTGAATCAATCGAGTTATGCATTTTTCATGTCTGGGTCCATATCGGCATAGGTCCATGACTGTCTTCCTGACACCCATGTTGTTTTATTCTAACATTTGCATGCTACTGGTTTTATCAACATAACTCCTTTGATGTCTCGACGATCACAAGTCTTGTGCATTCACCTATCGGCAGAGGTTTCGTTGTTGGGGCTGTGTCTTATCGAACTCAGTTCATCTCCCCGACTTTTGCATATGGGTCCTCGGCGAGAGTTGGGTTATCGGCAATTACCATGGCAATTTCATTTTGTCACGCTGACTGACATGTAAGGGATGCATATTGGGGGGAGTCATTGCTATCGTTGTAAGGTCTTGGTGAGAGACCTTCGGTCTCGCCGACCTTACGCATGGATTCCCTTTGAATATACTTACGGTGAGACTACTGTGGATTCTATCGGCATAAGGTTTGTTGTGTCCCACTGAATGACACTCGAGTTTCGTTTCGGCCAAGCATGAGTTTGTGGTAAGAGGTCATAACGAAAAGGTCAGGTCTTGCTGACAGGTAACGATGGCTTTCGGTGCGAGATCTGCTTTCTCTTAGCGAACAAAGGGCTAGCTCGGGGTAGCTTTCGGTGAAACAAGAACACTCTACATGAGGTTTCCCCAACATCATTTTGTCTCGCTGATATCACGATGAGGTCTGTGTTGGTAAGAAAGCCAAATTGTCTTGGCGAAAGTGAATAGGACAAAACAAAACTACTCGGTGTAGCTTATTTGTTTCGGTATATAGTCTTGGTGAGGTGCTCGGGGTCTCACCAAATGAAATGATTAAGTCGCCCTATCGGCATGATAATGGGGTTGTTATAGCGACATGTGAATAAGTGGGTGCCCTCGGTGAAACATTGCATGGTCGACATAGGGTCTCCCCGACATCTGAAAGCTATAGCAAAGCGGGTAAAGTGGATTATGCATCTTGGTGAGAGTCTTCTTTTATTTCAGCGACCAGAAGTTTCAGTCATTGTGAAAATCCGCCTTGGAGAGAGGTCTCACCGACACTCAAATGTCCCGCCGACTGTCAAGGTGTGGACCGGGCCCGGAGCCGGCGTCGGCCCTCGGAATTTCTCAACTTGTGTTCGCAGAAATGGGAAAGCCGGAGCCCAACGGATGGAAGGCTGGGGAGGATTTCTTTTTGAAACGGTGATCGTGGGAAAGAGCTCTGGAGGGCGGAGCCCGATATGGTCAAGGTCATTCAAGGTTCAACAAAATTTTCCAAACGGCGAAAGGAAGCCCGGGACCCGAGCGACAGAAGGATGTCGTGCATTCGCCAAAAGAAAATGATATCGTTGCGATGTCCTGGAAAAGGCATAATGTCTTGCCAAAGATGATGGGTCTTAGGGCAGTGCAGAGGGAGCCCTCGGCGTAGGATTCTAAGTCAGGGAGAGGTCTCGCTGACCGAGCAAAGTTATGCCGAGAGTGGGAGCCTTTGGCGAGAGATGAATGTCTCCCCGATGGAGAACGAGGGGGGGGAATCCCGAGAGCGGAATCCCGGATACCTGGGCCTGAGAGACCCAAAAGTTGTTTGGTCATCTGTTTTGCTAAGTCACCACCGGCAAGGGGAGCGTCTGGGCTTGAGGGTCACGAATGCCCCTACAAAGAACGGCCTCGTGGAGATAAAGCTCCGAATTGGTCAAGACGATGCTGCGCTGATTTACTCAACTTTTGAGGACATGGGTTTTGTTTGTTATGCCATATTTTATCCTTCACATGTTGTTTTGATGGTTATTGCTCATTTTAACCCCTAGAAATCATGAAAATAATGTTTAGGAGGGCGAAAAGAGGACCTACCTCGAACACTCGATGCGGGGAGGTGTGGGATCCACTTATGATCGATGAGATGATGGTGAGAGTGATGAGCATGAATGTCTCGAAGACGGTGGGCTCCTACAGCAAGTTCTCTAATCACTCTCCGCGGCTCTGTCAAGTGAAAATGACAGGAATGAACCTTCTATTAATACCCCAATCGCCATTAATGGCCTCACTAAATGCAGGTATGGTGAGGCAAGGAAGTTGGTGAATTTGAATTCACCGACGACGGCAAGAGACCCGGGGTCCGGTAATCGGGAGGGCGCAGGATGGCGGCCGTTTGATAAGTTCCTCTTGGAGATTCACTAGCGGCAAATGGGAGGTTGGGGCCCGGAAGGCAGAACTCCACCAGAGGTTCACCGTGAGAAATGGCGAAACACTCACGGAACCCCGGGAGCGGAACTCCAGAGTCCCAGGCCTGGAAGGTCGGACAGCCGTTAAGATTTCACTGGTTTTAGTAGACGAAAAATGAGGGTCCGGACCTTGAGGTCCGGGAGGACGCGAGCCGAGCGTCATTTGGAATGGCGGGTGCAACGGGGAAACCCAACAAGGGAAACCCAAACGGCCGGGCCCGGCAAGGTCCAGGGCCGTTGGCAGGGGCAAACTGCCAGAGAGACTCCGCGAGGCACCAGAACATGACAAAATTAAAAGGGGAAGGAACGATCAACTCATGGTGAGACTTTGAAGCAACATTGACCATCCGAGACACCCAAAATGGGGCACGCAAAATGAGGCAGCTACAAAAATGACCTCGCAAGGCAAAAGAAAAGAGGGTCCCTGTTTCGAACGGGGCGTGTGTGCCAAAAGCACAACAAGAAGACTTTGAGGTATGTAAGGTTGAATCATTCAGAGAATCAGATCATAGGTGATAAGAACAAAGGTGTTTAGACTAGGAGAAAGATTGTAGAAGAATATTGTTTGATTTCAAAGGTTGAGCCTAACAATGTGAATGAAGCATGCAAAGATGAACATTGGGTTGAAGCAATGAAAGAGGAACTACAACAAATTGAAAAGAATGATACATGGATTCTTGTTCCCAGACCTAAGGATAAGAATGTAATTGGAACTAAATGGCTCTTTAGAAACAAACTGAATGAACAAGGTGAAGTGGTTAGAAACAAAGCAAGACTGGTATGTAAGGGATATTCACAGATGGAAGGTATTGATTTTGAAGAAACCTTAGCCCCTATTGCTAGAACTGAAGCTGTGAGATTGTTTCTTTCTTATGTTGCTTACAAAGACTACAAAGTTTATCAAATGGATGTCAAGTCAGCTTTTCTAAATGGCGAGTTGGAAGAAGTGTATGTTGAACAACCAGTTGGATTCTAGTTGATTGATTAGGGAGATATGGTTTGACGATTGAAGAAATCATTGTATGGACTCAAACAAGCCCCTAGAGCATGGTATGCTAGATTGGATAAGTACTTGGTGAAGCTTGGATTTAAAAAAGGTACTACTGATAGTAATCTATATTTCAAGAATGATGATAAAGATTTGATTATGGAATTTTTTGTTGATGATATTATATTTGGAGGAGATGATAGCTTGTGCATGAAGTTTTTTGATGAGATGCAGAATGAGTTTGAGATGTCAATGATTGGAGAGATGAAATTCTTCTTGGGATTGCAAATTACTCAGTTAGATAAAGGGATTTTTATATCTCAGTCCAAGTATGTGAAAAAAATGTTGAAGAAATTTGGTATGGAAGATTTAAAGCCAGTTGGTACACCCATGGTGACCGGATGCAAGTTGACAACTGATGATGATTCTACGAAGGAAAATCAGACTAGATACATATCAATGATTGGTGGATTGTTGTATTTGATTCAAACTAGTCCTGATATCATGAATGTTGTATGTATTGTTGCAAGATTTCAAGTTGATCCTAAAGAATCTCATGTGACTGTTGTGAAGAGGATTTTCAAATACTTGAAGGGGACAATTGATTTTGGTCTATGGTATCCTAAAGATGATAACCTTACTTTGAGTTCCTTTACTGATGCTTATTGGGCAGGAGATGTGAATGATAGGAAAATTACTAGTGGTGGAGAATTTTTCTTGGGAAAGAAGCTGATTTCATGGTTAAGCAAAAAGAAAAATGCTATTTCTTTATCTACTGCAGAGGCAGAATACATTGTTGTTGCTAATAATTGTACTCAAGTACTGTGGATCAAGCAGATGTTGAAGGATATCAGAGTTGTGTATAATGAGTCTATTGTTATATTCTATGATAACTCAAGTGCTATTAACATTTCTAAGAAACTGGTGCTGCATTCCAAGACCAAGCATATATCTATCAAGTTTCACTTTTTGAGAGAGAAAGTAAGTGAAAAGGAAGTCGGATTGGAGTATGTGCCTACTAAGGAGCATATTGCAAACATATTTACCAAGCTGTTTCCTAAGGATAATTTTGAGTATCTTAGATGGAAGTTAGGGGTGATTACCCCTCCTAATCAGAACTAAGGATGCATTTATTTGCATCAATCCATGCATTTCATGATCATATTTTGATCTGGATTGATGTTGTGGTTGTTGCTACTCAGGGGGAGTAGTCAGATGTCCAAATGTTCAGGTACTTAGATATGTGGTTCAGATCTTGCATAGAAGAGATCTTTGCCATTGATGTCAAAGGGCGAGAAGAGTAATGTGAAAAATCTTTGTGGGGAGAAGAGTTGAGGAAAGAAGAGTCAGAACCTAAGGGGGAGTAAGTGTAGTTGTGTTGATGGTGTTTTTCACATCATGTGTTGCCATCAATGCCAAAGGGGGAGATTTTTGGATGTTGTGGTGTGTTGCTGATATGTGGTTGTCATTGATGTCAACACTATTAGCATTGTTGCATTAGAAACTGTATATGTCGAGGATATTGAGAAAATTGTAATAAGAAGTGCTACAGGTTGTCAGTGGTGAAGTGAAGTTATTTTTGTCGGTGTGATCACTATGTTGTTGTTTAGAGGTTGTGGACTAAAGGGTTTCTTGTTGAGTATATCTAGTTTATCCACGTCAAGTTTTAGAGATCCGCATGAAGATTTGATCAAGTTATGGAGATCTGTATTCTGACATTTTTTCTGTTACTTCAGCTTGTGTTCCCGAATGAAGATCATGTGATTTCAGTAAGTTCAGTTGCTATGGATGCTTCTCTAGTGTTTCATGATGCTTGTGGATGTTTCTATTTTGTGCTCTATCTGTGTTGCACATCCGCATTGATCGTTGTGCTTGCGATCCAAGATTTTCTCTTGCGTGTTCATGTTTTTCATGTTCTTGGATGACAAGGTGTTGAAGCGTGTTGTGGATCTTCGAGGAGTAATTAATTGAAGTGGTTCATGTTTGAGGATGTTATTTTCGGTCTGCACTATGTTGTGGCTGACTTTGGTTGATTCACATGATTAATCTTTATTTGATTTGAGTTGACTATTTGTATTCATTTTATTATTCCTTTGGAGCCAACTTATAGTGACGTAATTTCTTGTTGCGAATATATATAAGTGATTTTTTTATCATTTGGAAGTGTATGAGAGTGTGTTGAAGTGTGCAAGTGTGAAGTGTGTGATTCATGGGTGCTAATATTGTTTAGACCATTCGAAGGTAGAGCAGAGAGTGAAGAAGAGTGAAGAAGTGTTCATGTGCTTAACCGAAACTGTAACCAGGCATTAGCAGATGCTATTTTTTAGTTCAAAGTCTGATGGATTTAATCAAAACCTTTATGTAAGATAGTGTGTCTTCCTTTGGGTAGTAAGCCTATTTGTAATTGAGCAGTGAGCTGTAGGAAGTGTGCCTAAATGCATGTGCATTCCCCATTCATATTTCCTTATACTTTTAACAGGGTATAATCTTTTGGACTAACCTCCACCATGGTTTTTCCCCTAACAGGGTTTCCACATAAAATTTTTGGTGTTATGTGTGATTCTGATGTGTTGTTCATTTATGCTTTCATAATTAATGATCAGATCTGAGAATAAGGTTAATAAGTTGAATAAATTTGAAATTCGGTGACAACTAATTCACCCTCCCCCTCTCAGTTGTCTGCCCTTGTGTTGCCAACAATCGAGGCTTGGTTTCTCTTCTTCGGGATTAACCAGATGGTCTTCAACTTCTGTGATGGTCGATCCTAGAAGGTTCTTCCCTGATCTTGGGTTTACACTATCAATCTCCAATGCATTGAAAAGATAAGTCGGGAACCTTGTCACTTCATTATTATAAATTGGTTGAGTCACCTTATTGTTTGGATTGGTGTGGATTTTGGTGGTTGGGTGAAACTACAAGGTTGATTAGATAACATGACATGTGGTAAGAGTTGTTGGGATTGCTGATATGGGTTTATTGTTGGAGGTGGTGGATAGAGAGGAAATGACTGATATTATGGATAGGGTGGTGGTGGTGCTCACCATGCTTGCCATGATTGTGGAGTAGGTGGATATTGTTGTGACCACTGGGGGTAGTATGGAGGTTGTTTCCAATTTCCATACCATCCAGACTGGTTTGGGAAGGAATTCTGTTGAAAAGGATTTTGGGGTGCAACTTGGTAATCGGGTGGGGGCATTGCTCTTGGTTGCCACGGTCTTCTTTGGGCCATAAAGTAAATAGGTTCATCTATGTATTCTACCTTAGTCATCCCTACAGGAAGAGGTTTTAGAGTAGTGTCCCTATTGGCTTCCTCTAAAGAAGATATCTTTGTTCTATTATATGGACATTCTTCGCCACTTTGCCTCTTTCGACAAATGGGGCAAACGATAGCTAAGGATTTTTTAGCCTCCTCCTATTTCCTTCATGTATATAAAGTGTATATTTATTTACCCATATGACTTATCAAATTAGTCTTAAGGTCTTCAAGTAGATTACCTATCTCACGCTTTGTGATACATGTCAAGATCCCCGTAGAATACAACTTGCTTGGATAGTTCCTTCCTGAGTGTTGAGACCTTGAATAGTTCCTGCAAATATCACAAATATCATCAAAGTACATTTTGGAAATATTTCCTTTACCTATTAAATTTAATTCTTCCATAATATTGTCTCTTATTCCTCTAAGAAACAACATTTTAACATCTTCATTTAGCTCCAGTTGGTGAGATCACTGAAGACTGAACATGAAGCATTCAAGGTAGTCCTCTATAGACTCGTCTTCCTTTTGTGTCATGCAAAATATTTCCTCCCAAACCTCCTTTGTTTTGCAATACTCCTGGTACTTGTTCATGAATAACTCTTTCATGACTTCCCATGTCCTAATATTCCTGAGGTTCATAAACCATCACAAGGCTTCATCCTTTAATGTGGCTGGAAACAGTTTTATATTTTGCACGTCACTTTGATAATCATAGCTGTGGCATAACACATAAAATTCAAAAAAAAACATATTAGGATCCTTAATTGAAAGACCACAAAAAATGGGCAAAGTAGAATGAGGAATGTTCTTCATAGGGGCATCTTGTTTGAGATTTGTGATTGGAAACTCAAAGGTAATTGGATTATTATTGGCCAATTCGCTATTATGATTGTTGTTGTTGTTGTTGTTGTTGTTGTTTGGATCCATGAAATCTAGTGCCCAAGGGGAAAAGTAGACTTTAAATGGCTCTTAGGTTTCTAAGAATGGACCAGCTTCTGGCCTGTAAGATTCCCAAATAAACTTTTCAACCTTTCTTCAAAGTATTTCAGAAGAGCTTGGATGGGTACCTGTAGGTGTCTCAATAGTAGTAGACTCTATGAAACATTTCTTGATATCAGGTTCAGGTAGCTTTAAGGATTGTAATTTAGTTTTCAAGTTTTCTTGGTGTGAGCTTCCTCCCTTAACTAATGATTTTGAATTGTTTTATGATTTTTCAACTTGTGCATAACTCCCTTTATCCTTCTTAACAAATCTCCCTCTACTATCCCTACTACAATTCATGCACCTAAATGACTTACAACAAAGAAAACTAAGTGTAGTTATCCAAATGAGGTCGACTATCGCATAGACTTTTTCCTTAGCGCAATGCTCCTAACTTAGTTCACAAGGATGACAGGCCTTTAACACCATTCCCTGACAATGATGCCAAAATTATTGGATTAAACTATGGGCTGAATTTATCTTTGTAATTCTATCTTTTATTGACAAATAGGTTTGGACTAATCTTCGGGAATTTCATAATAGTTTCCTTAGTTTATCCTTCGAGTGTCAATCTGGGGGCGCAAGCTTGTGAACAGTGTTGTGGCAATCTACCTAAGGGCTGAAACTAATGAACTAAGGGGGGATGGATGCATTTAAGAATTTAAAACACACTTTTCAATATGAAATTAACAAGCAAACTTCTTCAAATCACAAATGAATGAAATTCTTTCTTGAATTATTACCTATCTACCTCATCCAATCTATCTAGTTTTGATTAAACTTGAATAGTACAAACTCAATATATACATTCTTTAGTATAAATATTAACAACAACCATTGCAATAGTAAAAGAAAGAATTTAGTTGCCAAATATGTATTGGAAGAGTGCAGGAGACAAGAAGTTTAATTTCGACAGGAGGTTGGAGTGTGATAGGAAGATGGAATGCGATAGGAGGATGGAATAAAACAGTAGAGAGATGAAAAGTTAATGGAACGTGACAGGAAGCTTTACAGAATGAAACACAACATAATCTGAAATGGGAAACATGGTGATTAACTTGCAATAGAAACACACTCCTTGTTCCTCAGATCACAATTACATTCCACAGAGAATTCATTGTAATTATTTTAGTACCAAATTAATCACACAGGTTGTATTATCAATAATCTTTAAACTTGAACATAAATTAAACTGAATCACAACATTCCTAACAAACATACATTCAATAAGAATGAAATTGCATGAAATATAAAAGATCTAAGGTAATAAAACATAAAATGATCTCACCAAGCTTCCTGAGAGGAGGCCCTTCCTTTGGTTCACGAGGTGAGCAGAAAATAATTGGTTACTCTAACTCAAACCATGAACAATTGATCAATCATTCAGGAACAAAATGATATTTTTCATCTTCTCAATTTTGTATATATTCTATTTGTCATTTTTATATCATAGCACACACACATAGATATATATATATATGTCCAGTCTTTCAAAGTATCTCAAGACAAAAAAAAATGAGTGTTTCAGTTTGTTATGGTTGATGGCCAACAAACTGGACAATTATAGTTCTTGGGTTGGCTGCAGGCCACAAACCCAAAATAGTTACAAAACAACTAGTTTGAAATAAGATATAAAAATAAAAGTAGGTAGAAATCACACACAACCCACGTTTCCCATCTTATGCCTTTCAAGATTTATCATTCACAAAGTCGGTTCCTTATTCACATTTAGTTCCTATAGCAAACCATCCAAAATACATCATTACCTCAACAATTTCAGCATTCTAAAAGAATTCTCTTCTCTTTGAAAACATATCAAATATTATTTATTTCCTTAGCAATTAATGGCAATAAGGACTTAGGAGAAAGGAAAAATGGGAATGAAATAAGTGAAAATTGAACACATTTGGAACCCATCAAATCACTTCTCATACAACATAGAATAAGACATCACCGTGATTGATTTTTACAAAGTAAAACAAAACCAAGGTGAGACTTTTTATTTCTTCTTGCAACGATGATGACATAAATAAAGTAAATGCAAATATCCCATCCCTGAGAAGCAACTCGTTGACATCTTCATTGGAAATCTAAACAATAATTTGAGCTTCCAATTGGCTATGCTATGCCCTAACTCATTTGATGATATCATTGAAAAAGGCATAACTATTGAAAAGGCCCTTATTGTAAAAGGACTCATTAAGATATACAACAACAAAGATCAAACTTCTAGCTCAAATGGTTAACCATGTCTATGGGAAAAGAACAAAAATGTTACCAATGATGGAGTAGTGGATGCTAAATTTGTGCAAAACATACAACCTCCATCTAACAATCCCCAAAACAATTTTCAAAATAATCAACTAAATAATCCTCCAAGAAATCGACCAACCAATCAAAATCAAAATCCTCTAAGAGGACTACCAAGACCTAAAAGTCCCTTCAATAAAATAAGATGGAAATGCACTCCTTTGGGAGAGCCTGTTGAAGTGGTCTTACATAAATTGCTTCAATCAAACTTTATCAAATTACCCGAGCAAAAATAATATGATGAACCTTAATTCAAACCTACTTGGTACAATGAGAATGACCATTATGAATTTTATAGAACTAAAGGACACAAAACCAATAATTGAATGAAACTAAAGAACATCATATAAGATTTAATTGACAAGGGAGAAGTTGACATTGAACATCATTCTAGAACATTTGGTAACAATGACTTGAGAATCTATAAGGATGAATTCCCCGACCATATTAAAGGAAATTACAATGGTAAGGGAAGGGATTACAATAAAATAGCATACTCCTATGAAAATGTAGTGGGTGCTACTTATGAAGCCAATCATCATATTGCAGTTGTAACTATAGCCGATAAAAATCTTGAGTGTAATGTTACTACACAATGAGGAAAAATTGCAATCCAAGGAGCCCCACCACAATCTAAAACTTTCCCTAAGCCTTTAAAAGTGGAGTATAACATTATTTACCATTTGAAAAAGACTCCCACACAAATTTTCATTCTTGAACTTCTCAAAATATCCCCAGCTCATAAAGAAGTTTTGGATATAGCCTTTGTAGAGTCTTTTGTACCCAATAACATTAACACAGAGCAATTTCAAGCCATGGTAGGACACATTGCTTTTACTCATCATCTTATCTTCTTCGAAAGAGATCTTCCCTTATACACATATCATAATCAAGCTTTATACCTAGAAGTTTGCATCCATAAACATAAAATCTAGAGAATATTGATAGAAGGTGGTGTAGGCTTATTTGCAACTTAAAACTTGTAAAATAGATAGGATATTCTAATGAGGTTATTCAAAAGTAGAAAAATATTACCATCAAGGCCTATGATAATAATGAGAGAGACTCATAGGGTACTATCAAACTTCCTATTCAAGTGGGACCAGCAATAGCATAAACAACTTGTCAACTATTGGCTCCTTAGCTAAGCTATAACCTTCTCTTAGGATGCCCTTGGATTCATGCAATATATGCTATCCCTTCAAACTATCACCATTCTCGAAATTCCCTTATAATGACAAGGAGATCACCATTTATGGTGATCCAAAATCCTTTCATTATTGCAAGAACTTAGAAGAAAAATACACAAAGATCTTCCAAGTTCCTAGCAATGATATATCCTTCCACTCATTTTCATACATTTAACCATCATATTTAGCCTCATCCTCTCCAACCTCATCTTCCATTATTACATCATCCTCATCAAACCCACCTAAATCCAATCTCAAGATCCAAGTACTAGATAATGGTTGTGGGGATTATCATTTAAAATAATCTTTTTGTGTTGGAAAACTTCTACTATCTCCAAGATCGTATGGAAAACCACAAGAAATTGGTAAAGTTGATACTACTACCATTTAATTGAAACTCACAATCTTCATTTAATGGGAGATTTGAACAAGGAAATCATAGGTGAAGAATATGTTTCTACTTGGTTATACAAAGAAGAAGAAGAGGAAGAAGAGCCACAACCTATCTCTTTTGATCAAAATAAAAAGGGTTTTCAGCTTATCAAAAACATGGGGTTTATAGGAAAAGGTGGCCTTAGCATATGTGAGCAAGTTATGAGAGAACCTTTTATCCTAGAAAAGTGTAAAAAGAATCAAGGGCTAGGATATGGCTCATTTGACAATGTTACTCTTGACACTGAAAAATATCGTTTGTGAGGAAGGTACTTCCTCTCTTGTGGTTAAGACATTTGATGATGATGATTCCATCAATGAATCATTCATGTACATCACTAACCTATTTATTTCAAGGTTTTGATTACAAGAATACAATGATCTCTCATTCCTCACCGTATACATGCTTTTTATAACTTTTTCCCTCTTAGAAACTGACTTTCCCAACTTCCTCCATCAGTTCAAACTCCCTAACTACCCCCTTAACTCTTAATTTTCTTGATTTTCTTTCTTTTTGTCAACTTAACAACTTTTGACAATAATGCAAGTTTTACATCTTTTTCCCACTTTGACCACTTTAGATCTATTACAAGGATTAAATACATCCAAATTAATCATTAAATAGCCTTGACACATGATTTTGAACTTACACAAATTAGACCAATTAGCCTTTTGAAGGCATTTACAAGATCTAGGTGCTCCTGCACCAAACTGAGAGGGGGGGTGAATCAGTTGTCCTAGAAATTCAAAACTTATTAACCTTATTCTCAAATCTGTTCAATAACCATGAAAGCATAAATCAACAGCACATCAGAAACACACATAACACCAATATTTTTACGTGGAAACCCTATTAGAGGAAAAACCACGGTGGAGGTCAATCCACAAGATTATACCTTGTTAAAATTATAAAGAAATATGAATGGGGAATGCACATGCATTTAGGCGCACTGCCTAGAGCTCACTGCTCAATTACAAAAGGAAGACTCACTATCTTACAAAAAGATTTGGATTACATCCAGAAAATCTGAATTGAGAAAATAGCATCTACTAATGCCTGATTACAGTTCTGGTTAAGCACATGAACATTACTTCACACTCTGCTCACTCTTCTTCACACTCTGCTTCTTCCTTCAAATGATTAGAACATTATTCACACATCTCATACACAAGCACACCTTCAAATGGAATAAACAATCACTTATATATATCCACAACAAGAGATTACATCGCTACATGTCGACGTCAACAAAATAATAAAATGAATACAAACTGTCGGCCCGAAACATTAAATAAATTTCAATGCAAATCAACCAAGATCAGACACAACATAGTGAAGACCCAAAGTAAAATCTCAAACAAAAAAACACTTCAAATAATTATTCCTCGAAGATCCACAACACGCTACAACACCCTGTTGGCCAAGAACATGAAAAACATGAACACACAAGAATCACTAGAAGCATCCGCAACAATTGAACTTACTAGAATCACATCATCTTCATTCAGGAACACCAACTGAAGCAAAAAAATGATTATTAGAACACAACTACTCATAACTTGATCAAATCTTCACGCGGATCTCTGAAACTTAACATGGATAAACTAGATATACTCGACAAGAAATCCTTTAATCCACAACCACTAATCATCAATGTACTGAGCTAATCAACCAACTAAACTTCACTTCACGACTAACAACCTACAACTTATTTCATTACAATTTTCTCAATATCCTCGACATATAAAACTTCTAAGACATTAATGCCAATAGTGTTGACATCAATGACAACCACATATCAGCAACACAACCAGAACATCCAACAAAAACCATAATGTGGCGCTATTAGATCATGAAAAGCCAAAAATAAAGGATGTATTTGAGGGAGAAAACCTCTTTGAGGCACTCGAAGATCGAGGATTCAATCTCCCAAGTACCACCCAACACTAAGAGAGATAAAAAATGGTACCAGAAGACTCTAAGCAAATAAATGTGGGAACATCAGATTCACCTAAGATCACCTTCTATGCAACATCTTTGGATATTGAAGATAAGAATTTCACATCTTTCTTGGAAAATTGTACAATCAAATTTGCTTGGTCTTACACCAACATGCCCTTATTAGACCTATCCTTAGTGGTGAATCACTTGACAATTTTTCTAGGATCAAAAAGTTTCGCAAGTTGCATCCATAAATAACACTTTTGGTTAAGTTGGAGCTACAAAAACTCTTGGATGTTGGTTTCATTAGACTGATTGACTATCTTGATGGGTATCAAATCTTGTACTAGTTGCTAAGCCCATTGGGAGCACAAGTATTTGTACTAACTTTAGATATCTCAACAAGAATTTTTTGAAGTATGACTTTCCCTTGCTGAATATAGACATCACAGTGGATTTACTAGTAGGTCACAAAATGCTCTCCTGCATAGACAGATTTTTGGGATACAATGAAATTAAAATAGCACTAGAATACCAACATAAGAATACCTTCACTTTCACATGGGGAATGTATTGTTGGAATGTCATGCCATTTGGGCTTAATAATGCGGGAGCCACCTATCAAAGGGAAATGACTACTATTTTTCACGACATGTTTCACATCACCATGGAGGACTATGTAGATGATCTCCTAGAAAAATATCAAACAAGACAAGGTCACTTGGATGTCCTAGCACATATATTTGATAGGTTAGAAGAGTATAAGGTACACCTCAATCCAAAGAAGTGTGTTTTCAGTGTCACATTAGGGAAGCTACTAAGATACATTATATCTCGAAGAGGTATAGAAGTGGATCCTGCTAAGGTTAAGGCCATCCTAGAAATGCCTCCACAAAATACATTGAAACAACTTCATAGCCTTCAAGAAAAAATTCAATCAATATGAAGATTCATAGCTCAATTAGCTGATAAGTGTCATCCTTTCACACATCTTCTACTGATGCAGGAGCATCCTTGGTTCTTGGCAATCTTGCATCAACCAAAAATATTTTCATTCAGTTTTTGTTCTTGTTTAGTTCTTTGTTCAGTTCAAGTTGGCAGATTCATTGTTTCATTATATTTGTTCACCAGACCCTATGGATCTATGCTTACATCATGGACATGTTCATTTTCCTTATTCCAATATTTGAGTGTGATTGGATCTTTCTCTAGCAGGTTATCACTTCTGGATTTATGGCAGTTTCTTGAACCGACACCAAAATAATTCACGCCTAACGGTTAGTTTGATCGCTCGTGGATCTTTCCCGTAACTTGCAGATCTCGACAATGTGATTTTAATTGTTTCGTGGAGTGTCCCTAACCTTAATTATAGGTCCACACTTCATCCTATGCATTCACCAAGGAGTAATTCAAGTTTGAGGCTGACCTATTCATGTACACGTTACATTTTCTTTCATTAGAGATTGTAATGATCTTTGGCCGATGCAAATGATTCTAGATCTCAAGATGTGATATAAATCATTGTAATAGATCATTAGAAAGTTATTCAGAGGAATATTAGATTTGAGAGGTTAGATTTTAGCTTGCATTAAGGAGCATATAGGAATATTGTATTTGAGCATGTTCTATCAGGCCTGTGAGCCGAATCTATAATCCCATATGTTGCTGGCTGATTGTAATCAAGATTTATGTTAATGAGAATGTTTGAATCTGCATTTGCCTCCATATTCTGTGTTTCTTCTATTGTGTTACTCTTGCTGCATGGTCCAGATTGTTCTCTTTGAGGACCCTCCTACCGTGGCTATGCTAGATTGGTATTAGAGCGAGGTTTGATCTGCGAGAGATCGCCAGAATTCATAGAGTCCTTTTGAAGATTTGTTGTGGGGTGGCAGACCAAGGATTTGACCTGCAGCTATAGAGGACTTGTGTAAAGATGGCAGGAAGAAGAAATTTTAGAGGAAATGGAGCACGTGGAAATGCATACCCAGCTTTAATGGAGATGTTGAGAGGAATTGCTGCTAGATTAGATGCAGTCAAAACGGCCCAAAGGAGAGGTCGACCAATTGATTATGTGAGTGATGAAGAGGTAGAAGTACAAGAAGAAAGAGGAAGAGAAGATCAACCTGACCTGGATTAGGGAGAAGAGAGGTTCATAAGATCCCTAACTAGAGAAAATACTAAGCCACATTTCAATCCACCATATTATAATGGTAAGTTGGATTCAGATGAATTGCTTGATTGGATAATAGAGATGGAGAAGTATTTTGAATTTGAAGGTACCACTAAAGATAGGAAAGTAAAATTTTCTTGTACAAAGTTGAAAGGACATGCATCCCTTTGGTGGGAAAATTTGTAGACAGATAGACGAAGAAGAGGAAAAAAGAACATAAAATCATGGGATCGGATGGTGAATAAGTTGAAGACAAAGTTTATGCCTACAGATTATCAAATCAGTTTGTTCTAGAAGTTGCAAAATTTGAAGCAGAAGGAGTTAAGTGTGATAGAGTATACTGAGGAGTTCTACAAGTTGAATATCATATTTGGATATTCAGAGGATGACATCGATTAAGTAGCTAGATATGTGAATGGTTTGAGGTCATCTATATAGGATGAGATTAATTTGATTAAGTTGTAGAGTGTGGAAGAGGCATATCAATGTGCCCTAAAAGTAGAGGAGAAGCTGAATAAAATACATGAGCAAAGGTAGAGAGGAAGAGGTGGAAGATTTCAGAGAGGAATAACTTTTATTTGAGGAGGAAGAGGAACTTTTTCAGATTAGAATAAGGATAAGGAGGTTAGTAAGAATGATAATTCTCACCGTAGAGATGATGAAAACTATTACTAAAGAGGAGGATATCGTGGTTACCGGAATAAGGGTTATAGAAAAGATGATAAGGAGAAAAGAGTATTCAGGGGAACTTGTTTTAAGTGTGGTGGAGAAGGACATAGAGAATTTGAATGTAATCAAGGAGAGACAAGTAGAAAGATAGAGAATAGTAGAAGAACAACCTTTGTTGAGGAAGATCATGTCGGATCATCTAATAAACCGAAAGATGGAGAAGTGTTGGTGAATAGAAGAGTATTGTGTCAAAGTGGGAGCATGAACTATTGCAGAGAAAGAATTTGTTTTAGACCATATGCAAGGTAGCTAGTAAATGTTGCAAAGTGATTGTTGATAGTGGAAGCTCAAAGAACTTGGTTTTTGAAGAAATGGTGACCAAATTGAAGTTGGAAAGATTGAAACACCCGAAGCCCTATCAGATAGCATGGATTCAAGATGAGCATAAGATATTGGTAAGTGAACAATGTTTGGTAAAATTAAAGATAGGAAATTACCATGATGAATTTTTGTGTGATATCATGCCTATGGATGTATGCCATGTTTTGTTTGGAAGGCCTTGGCAATATGATAGATAGGTTATTCATGATGGGAAGAAGAACACATATACCATTGTTGCTAATGGGATGAAGCAAACTTTGTTTCCATTGGAAGATGTTCCTAAAGTTGAGGTTTGTATGAGTGCTAAAGTTTGTTTGGTTAATGGAAGGATATTTCTGGATGGATTGAGACATGAGAACATGTGATATGCCTTGGTTCCTAAGAAGGCTGAATACTTGAAGCATGTAGAAGAACAACCAGAGGATATAAAGGAGTTGTTGACAGAGTATGAGGAGATCATTTCAGATAATGTACCTAATGGATTACCACCTGTGAGGAGCATTATTCATTGCATGGATCTAATTCCTGGAGCTAGTTTTCCTAATAAAGAAAAACACCGGATGACACCTATAGAGAATGAAGAGTTGAATAGACAAGTGTAAGAGTTGTTGAGGAAGGGTTTGATTATAGAAAGCTTAAGTCCTTGTGAAGTACTTGTTGTGTTACCACCTAAGAAGGATGGAGAATGGAGGATGTGTACAAACTCTAGAGCCATAAACAAGATCACAGTGAAGTATAGATTTCCTTTGCCCCAGATGGATGACATTATGGACTATTTGAGTGGAGCTAAATACTTTACAAAGATAGACTTGAAGAGTGGATATCATCAGATTATAATCAGAGAAGGGGATGAGTGGAAGACAACATTCAAGATAAATGAAGGATTGTATGAGTGGTTGGTGATTCCTTTTGGACTAAAAAATGCACCGAGTACTTTCATGAGGTATTGAATAAATTCTTGGGTAAGTTTGTGATTGTGTATTTGGATGATATCTTGATTTTCAGTAAGACTACAGAAGAACATTTGTTGCATATAAGACAAGTTTTGCAGAGGTTGAGAGAAGATCAATTGTTGATAAACATTAAGAAGTGTAGTATCATGAAGGAAGAATTGGTATATCTGGGATTTGTGATATCTGTGGATGGATTGAAGATGGATCCTGAGAAGGTAAGAGAAATTTTTGAGTGGCCTGCACTGGATAGCATTGGAGAGGTAAGATCATTTCAAGGATTGGCTAGTTTCTACCAGAAGTTCATTAGGAATTTCAGTTATATTTACAGTCATATGATAGAAATAATGAGAGGAGATAAGAAGGATTTTAGATGGACATCTGGAGCAGACTGAACTTTTGAGTTGTTGAAATAGAAGGTGACTGAGCAACCTATGTTGGATTTTCTATATTTTAATAAGGTATTTCAAGTAGATTGTGATGCAAGTGGAAATTCAATTGGAGCAGTACTAAGTCAAGAAGGAAGACCAGTAGCTTATTTCAATGAGAAATTGAATGGTGCTAGGAGAAGATATTCAGTGTATGATCAGGAGTTTTATGCCATAGTTCAAGCCTTGAAGAGGTGGAGACATTACTTGTTTCCTAAGGAGTTTTTTTTGTATACAAATCATCAAGCTTTGCAATATTTGAGCAGTCAAGGTAAGTTGAATCAGAGACACATGAGATGGGTAGAATTCTTGCATAGTTATACTTTTGTTTTGAAGCATAGGAGTGGAAAGTCAAATAGAGTTGTTGATGCCTTGAGTAGGAGAAGGAATTTACTAACAGAGATGAGAGTGGATGTATTAGGCTTTGATGAATTGAAGAACTTGTATGAGGAAGACCTAGATTTTGTAGAACCTTGGAGAGCTTGTAAAGAACCAGTTTTGGAGGATAGGAGTCAGTGGTTGGATTATTTCATTCAGGAGGATATGTTTTTTAGAGGATATCAGTTGTGTATACGCCAAAGTTCAATGAGGGATAACTTGGTGAAAGAAAAACATAGTGGAGGATTGTCAGGGCACTTTGGAATTGATAAGACAGTCGCATTGGTAAGTGAGAATTAATTTTGGCCATAGATTTATAAGGATGTTAGGAAATTTGTGCACAGTTGTAGAGTTTGTCAGGTTGCAAAAGGAAGTAGTCAGAATGTTGGATTGTATAAGCCTTTGATAGTTCCGGAGAGACCTTGGGAGGATATCAACATGGATTTCATACTTGGTTTACTGAAGACACAAAGAGGTAATGATTCTATATTTGTGGTGGTAGATAGGTTTTCTAAAATGGCACATTTCATACCTTGTAAGAAGACAACAGTTGCAGTACATGTAGTAGACTTGTTTTTCAAGGAAGTGGTCAGATTGCATGGATTACCTAGGAGTATTTTTTCAGACAGAGATACAAAGTTTGTTGGTTACTTTTGGAGGACACTTTGGAAGAAGTTAAAGATAGATTTGAAGTTTAGTTCTAATTTTCACCCATAGACTGATGGAAAAATAGAGGTAGTAAATAGGAGTATGGGGAATTTGCTGAGATGCTTGGTTGGAGAGAAGATTGGAAGTTGGGATTTAGTCCTTGCACAAACAAAGTTTGCTTATAATAATTCAGTGAACAGGAGTACTGGAAAGACACCTTTTGAGATTGTTACTGGAGTTCATCCTAGAGGTATATTAGAGTTGAGAGACATCAATATGGAAGATAAAAGGAGTACAAAAGCAGAGGAATTTGTAGAACATATGAAGAAATTGCATACTCAAGTGAAGGAGCAATTGGAAGATATGAACCAGAAGTATAAGGTGAAAATAGATGAAAAGAGGAGATATAAGGAGTTCGAGATTAGAGATGAAGTGATGGTATATTTGAGGAAGGAAATATTTCCAGTTGGGATATACAATAAGCTGAAGATGAGGAAGTTTGGACCCTTTAATATTTTGAAGAAATTTGATTTAGGAAATGCATATGAAGTGGAGTTACCAAATGACATGGGTATATCACCTATATTCAACATTGTAGATCTACATCAGTACCATGAAGCAGAGTTTAGTGAAAGCAATAAATAAAAAATGGAGAATCAGTTTCCTAAACAACAATCCGATGAGATAGAAGATATTTTGGATATCAAAGATGGGAGGAAAACTCATGGAAGACAGTACAAATAATATCTTGTGAAGTGGAAAGGCATATCAGTGGAGGATTCTTCTTGGATTTCTCAAGCTCAGGTTGACTGTTTTGGTTTTCCTTTATCCCCTGCAAAGTGAGGGACTCACTTTTTAAATAACCCCAGATGTCTGATGTAGGAGCATCCTTGGTTCTTGGTAATCTTGCATCAACCCAAAATATTTTCATTTAGTTTTTGTTCTTGTTCAGTGCAAGTTGGTAGATTTAGTGTTTCATCATATTTTCTCACCAAACCTTGTGGATCTATGCTTACATCGTGGACATGTTCATTTTCCTTATTCCAAGATTTGAGTGCGATTGGATCTTTTTCTGGAAAGTTATCACTTTTGGATTTAATGGCAGTTTCTTGAACTGACACCAGAATAATTTTCAAGCCTAACGATTAGTTTGATCGCTCGTGGATCTTTCCCATAACTTGCAGATCTTGACAGTGTGATTTTAATTATTTTGTGGAGTGTCCCTGACCTTAATTATAGTTCCACACTTCATCCTATGCATTCACCAAGGAGTAATTCAAATTTGAGGCCAACCTATTCATGCACACATTACAGTTTCTTTCATTGGAGATTGTAATGATCTTTGGCCGACATAGATGATTCTAGATCTCACGATGTGAATAAATCATTGTAATAGATCATTAAAAAGTTAGTCATAGGAATATTAGATTTGAGAGGTTAGTTTCAGCTCGCATTAAGGAGCATATAGGAATATTGTATTTGAGCATGTTGTATCAGGCCTATGAGCAGAATTTGTAAGCCTGAATGTTGTCGGCCAATTGTAATCGATATTTTTGTTAATGAGAATGTTTGAATCTGCATTTTCCTGCATATTTTGTGTTTCTTCTATTATGTTACTCTTGTTGCATGATCCAAATTGTTCTCTTTGAGGACCCTCCTATCGTGGTTGCACCATCTACAAAAAGATATTACCTTTAAATGGGAAGAGAAGTTCCAACAAGCTTTTCAATAGATTAAGGATTATTTGGCATCACCTCTTTTTTTGATGCCTCCTCTACTAGATAAACCATTGATCCTCTACATTTCTACAACTTCAACAACACTAGGCACTTTATTAGCACAACATGATGAGAATGGTAAAGAAAGAGTGGTGTACTATATCAATCACACACTGGTGGGATATGAGCTAAATTACACACCTATGGAGCGAGCTTGTTTAGCCATTGTATTTACATCACAAAAGCTTAGACATTATATGCTTAATCAACAGATGAAGCTCATCTCTATAGTAGATGCACTAAAATATCTTTTGGATAAGGTAGCCCTAATTGACCAAATGGAAAAAAGGGTTATGATCCTTAGTGAATTTTACATAGAATATGTGGAAATAAAATAAATCAAGGGAAAAGTGATAGCGGATTAGTTGGTCGAAGCACCTATTGAAGATCACCATCCTTTGATATCAAAATTCCTAGATGAAGGAATCCTAGTGATGACTCAAGCAAGTTGATGGAAATTGTAATTTGATGGATCTCACACCCAACATAGATCAAGAGCTGGAATTCTCTTTATTACACCTCAAGGAGATAATATACCCAAATCATATAGGATTGTCTTTCCTTGTACTAATAATATAGTAGAGTACGAAGCATTGATCATTGTATTAAGAATGGTAGTTGAATGGAATTACAAGTCTATGGAGAGTCACAACTAGTAATATGGAAAGTGAATGATGAATACCTAACTAAGGATGATAAATTGCTTCCTTACAAGAGAATGGTAGATAGTTTCAAGTAGTATTTTCTAGTAATTATCTTTGAACAAAAACCAAGGGTTAATAACAAGGTTGATGCTATGGCTACTATTAGTTCTCTTTTGGACATGTCAAAAAATAATCATAAATGTGAGTTTCTTGGGGAGCACTTACTTATACTTGCATTTAGTGTCCCGTAATCTAAACTTGTGTGTGATGTTGGTCCTAACTCACCCTAGTATCAAGATATCTATGCCTATCTTCAACATGGAACCATATTGCTTAACCTTACTAGCAACCAAAAGAAAACCTTTATTTGATAAACCTCATTCTTTACCATTCTCAATGATACAATCTATCGATGAAGTCTGAATGGAACATTGCTTAGATGTCTTAACCCTAAAGAGGAATTGACCACCTTACATGAGGTAGTACATGAAGGTGTTTGTGGGTCGCATTCTAGTGGACCTAACCTATTTAAGAAAATACTAAGGATTGGATACTATTGACCTATGATGAAACATGAAGGTAATGAGTTTTCTAGGAAATGTCTTGAATTCCAACAACACGTTGATCTTATTCATGCACCAACATAGGAATTACACTTGGTAACTACACAATGGCCCTTTTTATAGTGGGGAGTCGACCTCATAGGCAAGATATCCCCTACCTCATCAATCAGACATAAATTAATTATAACCACCACAGTACTCATGAAGTGGATAGAAGCCATACCCTTAACCTATATCACAGGTAAGAAAATAGCTAAGTTTATCCAAAACTAATTGGTTTGTCACTATGACATACCTCAAACCATTGTCACTAACAATGGAACTCTGTTTAAGAATCAAGAAATTAGTGACCTTTGTTCCAAGTTCCATATCCAACACCACTTTTCTACCCTGTATTACCCCTAGGGAAATGACCAGGAAAAAGTGTTGAGTAAATCTATCCTTAAAATCCTTAAGAATATTATTAATGATGTTGGTCATGATTAGCACCTCCGACTAAATCAAGTTTTGTGGGCCTATCAAACAAGCATCTATACACCCACTAGAAGTACCCCTTTTTTCCCAGGATATAGAACTGAAGCTAACTTGCCTATAGAGGTCAAAATTCCTTCCTTAAGGGTATCTTTGTAGAATCTTATCAACAATGAAGAGTATCAAGTGTCTAGAATCCATGAGCTTGAGTTGTTAGATGAAATACAATTGAGTGCTCTAAACCATCTCCAAGCATATCAAAACTGTCTCAAACATAGTTACAATAAAAGAATCTAGAATAGAAGCTTCCAAGTGGGTGACTTAGTCCTAAAGGAAAATTAAAATATTGAACTTAATCAAGAGGGAAAAGGTGAATTCAAACTGAATTAGTTGGGACCCTTTTTTTATCACAACAAACTATGGATCAGGAACATATCAGTTGGCTACCCCTGAAGGAGAACCTTTGGTGGAACCCATCAACAATAACCATCTTAATAATTTCTACACTTAGCCTATTGAAATATCCTAGAAAAAAAAGAAGAGAAATAAATTGTCCTTTTAGTGAAAACCACTTTTGTGGCACTTCTAGGACAGGTATCATGGTGAAAACCTAGAAAACAAGCACCACATTTGTACAAGCTTTGCCTCATCATCTATCAAAACTTCTCTCCATCTCATCCATCCCATCCATCCTTTTATCATAATCACACTTTCATCCATTCCATCCATCTGCATCATAATAAACGTGCATCCTACCATGGCTTGATCACTTGTAAAGTGGCTAACCTCATCGTACCTTCACTATTCTCTATCCAAATTTTCCTTTCTATCCATAATAAATGTAATCCTACACCTAACTAGGGGCATCCTTTTGAACCTGGTAGATGGATTGGATCCTTGTTCATATCTCAAAAACATCCAAATAATCCTAAAAAAAATCCATATAATCCTGAAAAGTCCAAAAACATCCAAATATTCTTGAAAAATCCAAAAACATTTATAAAATGTCAAAAACATCAAAAAACATTATTATCCATCCAAGTATGAGCTAATAGCCTACTCCAGTAATCAAACTATGAAGCCTCTACATAGTTACATTGGAAAGGCCATCATCAATGAGCCCTCGAGGCATTAGGTCAGTCCCATTAGGTCCTCTTCACTGGGTTTAAATATCTTCAAAATGTCAAAAATAGCAAAATATCTCTAAAACACCAAAAATAACCTCAAAAATTACAAAAAACATTCAAAAAAATCTTTAAAAAACCATCTCCATCATTGCCTATCTGTATTAAACTATCCATCCATAATAAAATTATCATCGCCCTCATCCTTTGATAATACAATCAAAACAAACATAGCAGTTATCAAAATCTAGAACATTCATGCAAGAATCATGAAAAATTGATCACTACTAGATAAAACAACTGCTAAATATCAATTGCCTATCAATCACCATCATCATTACCATCAACATCCTAGTATGAGCCTTAATGGATATATCATTCCTACAATGGGAATCTTCAATTTGGATAACATCTCTAAGCTCAAACATCTTTGGCAAGTGATATGGAAGCTTTGTTCATCTATTTTGATCTTTGTTTTTATTTATCTTATTGTCTCATTTAGATGACCTCTCAAAGATGTTTTCCAAAAGATTTAGAGAGGAAGGAATGGGGCATGATCATTGATTTCATATGTCATGTTTTTTGGATATTCTTGTAATATGTGACCATGGCAAATACTTTCCTTGTGTGTGTGGAAGTCATTTCAAGCAACATAAAGTGGCCTTGCATGTTAGGTTCTTCATACCTCTCTATGCATTAGTCCAACATGCTCTGAGCTTCTAAACCAAACACTCATAACAAGGTTTATGTATGTTTGGTATGAACATGAATACTCCCCTTGTTTGTAGAGTCAAAGTCCATGCAATAGATACAAAGCCGCCTTGGTTCTCCATACCTTGGTGCATTGTGTCTATTTCCTACATTAATAAGGATTGCAAATTAATTAGTTTTCCCCAAAAAGGAAAAGAATACTCATCACATTTTTCATACATCATCGAATATCATCATCATCAATTTTTCCCAAATTCATAACAAATGGATTTTCAACAAATTAAATTAACATCATCTAGTCTTCTATCATCTATTATCTCTCTAACCATTCTGCTAACTAACATGAATCTATTGCATCATACATTCATAACATCATTAGTATCGTGTACATCCTACATCAAAAAACTCATTATATATGTATCCATCCATCACATATATCATATGGCATCATATCATATAAACATTCATATCATCAAATATATAAAAAAGTACAAAAATAATCATATCTACATATCATCTATATCATGTCATCACATCCTGCATCATGAATCACACATCATCATAATATCATAATCATCAATGCATTCACATCATAATCATGATCATAGACATCATATAGAATCATGAACATCACACATAACATCAATAGAAACAATGCACATCAGTAGTTGCATCAAAAATCATGTCATCTCATATATCATCATAAAAAATGGAAATGTCATAAAATGGAAATGTCATAGAACATCATTTGTCACATGTGTGATACATCATAAATACATATATGTGAGGCTCAAAAGGTCGATGAATATATATAAATCACAAAAAAATCATGTCTACATTAAAGGTACATCAAAATATACATCAATATGAGTGAATATCTATCCACTCCTACACTCCCCTAGTCAGGAGGTGGCCTCATATCTTTCTCTTGGTCTCCATGCCCTAGAGATATCTACACATGCTAACTATGGGGGTGACCTGTGAGACTAAAGAATATGCCTTTGTGTATGATGTGAGAATTGACTAATAGAACCACCTGCTAATTTGTTGGACTCTACCCCTATGGTGGAGCTTTGAGCTACAAACTTTGGTAGCCTCCACTCTTCCAAGACGATCGCTTTGTAAAGGGCCCTATAATAGGAAACCTCTTGTATAAGGCACACTCTCTCTCTCATGCAATGATCCATTGCATCCATGGACCTCTATTCAATATCCAACTAAATGTGTTGACTGCACTCAGTTTCTCTCTCTGCAATGACACTATAGACCTAATCCCTCTCGATCATAATCTACACAATCTAACCCTCGACCGCCTATTGAAGGGAACTCTCTATATCTCTCTCTAAAACCTGAACATCTCTGTCCATGAGATCCTAGTCTCTCTCTGCTCTGAATGTATCACACTCTTGACACACTTGATCTCTCTAATGTCACTGTAGCTAATCTTGCATCACTATCCCCCTAGCTTCCTATTGATCATGTTGTTGATGTTGATCAGGTTGTGGGGTACCTCCTGCTACAATATTTGTTGATGATCCCTCTATGGGGATCTTTTCATGGTTGATCCTATTTGGAAGGATCCTTTTGATCAATTTGTACAACTTGTTGTTTTGTAGCTGATCTTTTCCTTTACCTAAACTCCTTGCTAGGTCCTAATCCATCTCTCCTCCTCCAAGCCCCAATAGATCCTGGTACACCAACTCTTGGAGGAAGTGTGAATTGAAGTGGTTGTCGTGGTGCCCACCAAGCATTTGGTGCAGGGGCACCAATCAGCTATCATGCCTTCAAGGATCAAAAATTGTCATTGTGATTTTGACCTAGGGGTTAAAGTGTTAAGAGTTTGTAAATAATACAAAAATTTGCAAATGATGTCAAGCAACTTTTGCATTTTTGGTCTTTAGCAGGTAAAATGGTATTTTATTGAGTTTTAAACTTGAAATTTAGTTGTGAGACATTGGGAGGTGAATGGCCATGTCTTTTAAACCTTGTTAAATTGACCCAAAGTGGGGGTTGAAGTTTCTTTGGAGAATAATCAATAGAAAGCTCTATTTTTTCTGCATTTTCAACGTTTTCCTTGTTGAACTGGTGAACAATATGGTCATGCATGGCCATTTCATGGCTTGAAACTTGTTGGAGATTGTGAATCTATGAATCCTCTAAATTCTACCTTTTGTAGCACTTTATTTCATTAAGTTTGAAGAAAATTAGATCATTTTTACCACAAATCACTTGAAACCCTAGGTAGGGTGAGCCCTGAGTGAATAAAATGGTTTTCTCCCCATTCCACTAGTGAGAAATGATCAAAATTGATGGAATGGATTTGAATATGGTAGGTTTTTTTTTCCTAAAGTTTTAGGATCAGAGAAGAAGGTTAGCACGTGCTAGGGTGGATCGAAGGTCTAATATCGTCATGTATTAGACAAAGAAACCATGAAAGAAGTTGAAAATTGAATTGGAAGCATTGAGGAATGCATAGTTGGCATGTGGAAATATTTATTGGTTGTGTGAGGACCCTATCAAATTGAGAGAGTTGTTGGAAACCTTCTGGAGATATTCTTGTGTGAAAGCCCTAGTGAAAACAAGCTTAAATTAGCCCTTTTAGGCCTAGTTCAAGGTGGGACAGTCAAAGTTTGATCCCTATGTTCCAAAAATCCCCTACCCCAATTATTGATATGTTTAAGAATGGCCAAATGGGTACTCAAATATTCCTTCATGTTTTGAATAAAAGATTTTCTCCACAAGTTAGGGTAGAAAATTCCAGTTTAGAGAGCTACAAGGTCTAGGGGTAGTCTAGTAAAGAAAACATTGAGGTTTGAAGTTCCCAATTTATTGGGAAGCTTAATTGCATTGTATTTTTTGTTTCCATCATAGGTAGGGTCCTCCTAGTGTTGGAAAGGGTGGTTTTGTTTTGTGCCTTTTATGGAGTTGTGGCCTAGTGTCCTCTTAGGAGCAACCCTGGACATGTAAACTACAAACCTTATCTTGAAATGTTGAAATCCATTAATCCTTCCCTACCTCTACATCAAATTGGTATCAGAGCATAGGTGGATAAAACAAAGGTAAAATTTGAAGTGAGAAGAAGAAAAATTCCTCCAAAATGAAATCCAGTTGCTAGATAATCGAATGAATTGAAGGAGAAACATGCAAGAGAGATAAGAGAGATGAAAAAATTGACAGAAGCCCTTCAAGCTAGACTTGGTGTAGTTGAAACTAGTTAGAGGAGAGGTGTGGTCATAGGTGATATGAGTGACCAAGAAGAAAAGGAAGATGGGGAAAAGTAAATTTCCCAAGGGTCCGAGGAAGAGAAGGATCCTAATGAATTGAGGATGGCAAGGCTATTGATGGCAGTCAAAGGAGAAGGTCCTAAAATCAAGATGGATTTAGTAGTGTATGGAGATAAATTAGATGGTAAAAGCTCCTAGATTGGATAGGAGCAATGGATAACTACTTTGAGTATGAAGAGGTACCAAAGGAACAAATGGTGAAATTGGCCAAGACAAAGTTGAAGGGCCATGCCTTGCTTTGGTGGGATTATGTACAAAGTGAAAGGAGAAAGAAGTAAAAGTCTAAAATCACATCTTGGGATAAGATGGTTGCAAAACTCAAGGGAAAATTCCTACCAAGTGACTATAACATTTAGTTGTTCAAGAGGCTTCAAAATCTCAAACAAAAAGAGATAGACATGAGTGCCTGTACTGAGGAGTTCTACAAATTGAGCATAAGGCCAGGTCATGTAGAAGATGATGAGGAGAAAATGGCAAGATATCTCAATGGGTTGAGATACAACCTTCAATATGAATTAAGCCTTGCCAATCCAAGAATGGTGGAAGAGTTTTATCAATTGGCCATCAAGGATGGAGATAAAATGAAGAGAAGGTAGGAGAAACAAGGTAGAGGTAGAGGAAGAAGTTCTAGAGGAAGAGGTACATTTGCTGATTTAGGACAGTCATATGAGAGTCAAGGAGAGGCAAGTAGAGACCAAGAAAAAGCTAAAGATTCAAGAAGTGGATTTAGAGGAGGTGGATCAGATTCAAGGGGTAGATTTGGAAGCCAAAGAGGAGGATCAAATGGATTTACATGAAAATCAGTCTACTACTTCATTTGGAGGAGAATGAAGAGATCATATTGTACAAGGAGAGGACAATGAAAGTGTGCATTCTTTATCAAACAATGTTGATCCAGAAGTTGGTGAATCTCTCATGGTGAGAAGGACTTTGATCAAGGTACCTGTTAGGGATCCAAATCTACACCCTAATGCCAAGCTGTGAACGAACTTAGTAGGTTTGGATGTAACATGGGACTACTTTCAGGTTGTGGGTGTCCTATTTGAAAGAAAACTTCTAGATTATGGCTTGACTTCCCCTTTTGATGTCACCTAACTACTAATCTCTGAGGTAAAAGATAAGAATTGCATGAAAATAAGCCTAATACTGAAAATACCTAAGGTGATGCACAAAAACAACTTAGACCTATGAACAACCTATCACATTCAAATTAATATCATAAAAATTGATTCACACAATGCACTTTCCAATGCATCTTACATAAATAATTTATAATGAGGTCTATAACCAGTGCTTTTAAAAGGAAAACATGGGTTTCACAACTAACAACACTACTAAACAACACAACTTATAACCTGTAAACATACATCTTCTGCTAAACAGATGCCTAAACATGAGACAAGTTTGCAAGGAAAGATAGATTTTCACAAGACAAACTGATCAATCATTAACAACATACACGAAAAACATGAAATGAGAAGGTAAAAATGCTCTACTTTATTAATTCAAAGTGCTTATTGTATCATAACTCCACATGAGCTACAATACTACTCCATGAAAAATGCCAAGAAACAAAGCTATCCTACTGCTGGGAAGAAAGAACTTTCTCAAAATGTTCAAAATGAACATACTTAAGAAAAAAACCACCAAAACCCCTCACACATGTCCATTTAGAAGGTTCTGGTTGGATGCAACAAAAAAGGCCAATAAGAACCTTCTAGAAACTCTCCAAACTATCCTCCACATGAAGAAAAGTTAAGCCAAGTCAATAGTCACACTAAAAATATGACAAAAATGCATCCAAACAGCCCCTTTTCCTCTAAAATTAGTCAAAACAACCTCTCACACACCCCTCATGTCTGCAAGTCATCATTGGTCTTCACACAAGTATTGACCCACAATCTCCTCATGTAATATGTGTGTTTTGAAAACACAAGACTCCAAAAAGCATTAAAGATAATAATCTTGATTAAGTGATTCATAAAATATCACTTAATCATGTCATTTTGCATTTCAAAGCACAAAATAAGGGGCCCACCATCTCTTTGAATTACATTACATTTGCATTAAAAAGACATAATAAAAGTGATTTTCAAATCACTTAAATGATATCTTTATACATTGAAATAAAATGCAACATATAATGTCATATCTAAATGCTTTCAAAAGCATTAAACAAGGTTAAAAAATTCCAAGGCACATGACCATCTCTACTTACCTCATTCTACATTTTAGTCCACACATGGTCAATACTCACTGGTTTTCAAAGTCATAAATATAAAAAACACTTGGCCAATATGGCCAACCTCCATAGTTCTTGGAAAGCATAGTCCAAGTCACATGATTATTGGTCAAAAATCAAAGGCATCACATGTGTAACTTGGCACACTCCATATGTTGTATTGTTTGAGGACTTGGCAATGTTTTGAAATAAGGGGAAAAAACCTTAAGGCATAAAATGCCTAAGTCAAAACACAAGTTTTGGCCCCCATGCATTAACACATGTTTTCAATTTTAAAAACATGGGAAGAAAATCCCATCCCCATTGAATAGGGTCAAACCCTAATCATCAAAACACCAAAACAAAGGGAAAACACCATCATTTGGTCATTGAACAATCTAGAACATGATGCTGTGACCGTGGGGTTTGAGAAAATACAAAAAAATGGAGATTTTCCATGGGTTTTGTTGTGATTTCATGATGGAAACACTTCGACAATAGGTAAAGGTTCATTTTGTTGTTCAAAATCTGCATTTTTACACCATTTGGAGGCCATTTCAGAACATACAGGCCGCGGCCATGGACATATTGCTGACCCATATGTATCACTTGTTCTTTCTGTTTGTTGTTTCATTTTGTTCACAACTGCCATGAGAACTCTAATGAAGCTTTGTTAGAAGAAAAAAGCTTGAAAGTTTGCAAAAAAATTGTGAGCAAAAGCTCCAGGTGAGTTAAATTGACTCCATTCTTGTAGATTTTGAGCAAAACGACTTCCATTTTGTTTCCAGTTTGAGAATAAAGCATGAAATGCTTGTTTCTTTTCTGCACTTGTTAATGAGGACACTCCATTATTATTTGCCTGTCAGTTTCGTGAATAAAAAAATTTCTTGGCTACAGCCATGGAAAAAAAATAGTGTATTTTTCATGTGTGTCTTTACTTCATTTGAAAACCCCAAAAAGTCTTTTCGATTCTCTTCTGTATTAGCAAATTTCTTAACAACCCAAATGGGTTTTTGATATGTAGAAGAAGAAAGATGGCCTGTGAGCTCAACCTCCATTTTTAAACTGGGTTTCCTTTGTATTTCACAATTTCTATTCCTTTTGCAATCTAATTGCAAAACCCCTAAGTGGGTTTTTTTGTAGCACATATATTTCTGAATCTGTAACTTTTTTCAAAAGAACCCAAGTGGGTTTCTTGGTTTCTTGAAGAAACTTAGATTTGTTGTAGAAATTTAAATGGGTTTTGTAAATACACTCCTTTTTTGTAATTTGTAGCAATTTTGTTTCACATTTTAAAACCCCAGGTGGTGTTGGCAAAACAAGGACAGACAACTGAGAGGGGGGGTAAATCAGTTGTCACAGAATGATAAACTTTTCAAACTTTACTTAACTTAATCTCAGATCTGATGAATAAACAATTAACCATAAATAATTAACATATAAGAGAGACAAAGAACACCAAGATTTTTTTACGTGGAAACCCCGTTAGGGGAAAAACCATGGTGGATGTTAGTCCACAAGATTATACCATGTTAAAAGTATAATGAAATCAATAAAGGGGAATGCACATGCATTCAGGCACACTTCCTAGAGCTCACTGCTCAATTACAGAAGGGTCTCACTGCCCAACAATACATAATAGGATTAAAATCCAGAGGGTATGAATTGAGAAAATAACTTCTGCACAAGCCTAATTACAGTTCCAATTAAGCACAAAAAACTCCTTCACAAACTTCTTCACACTTTGCTCAATCTTCTTCACACTCTGCTCTACAATCAAATGAAATTCACACATACACACATAAGAGCACACCTAGTACACGAAGCACCTTTTCCACACACTACACCGATGAAACAATCGCTCTTATATATCTGCTACATGAGATTTCATCAACAACTTTAGTCAGCTAGGAAAATAAAACATATTTTCCATGTCGGCTCAAATTTACAAATAAATTTTCAATGAGAATCCACCAAGGTCAGCCAAAACATAGTGGGGACCCAAATTAACAACTCCAACACAAAAAGACTTCAATTAATTTCACCTCAAAGATCCACAACATGCTACCACCAACATGTCGGCCAAGAGTAAGAAAAACCAAACATACGCAACAAAAATTTTTGACCACGAGCACACCAATCAATGTGGACGTACCACAAAGATAGAGCATGATCTAGAAACATCCAAGAGCACCAAGAAACAATAGAGAAACATCTGCAGCAACTGAGGTTTCCAGAATCACACAAACTTCACTTAGGAACACTGACAGAGACCACATAAATACTGTCAGACCACAACATGATCAAATCTATACGTGGACCTCTGAAACTCCCAGTAGATGATATAGATACACTCAACAGAAAACCCTTTAGTCCACAATAGCTAAACTTCAGCGTAAAGAACAAGATGCCTTCATGCCCTTCATAGTTCCACTGGGAACTTAGAACACTTTCTTTTACAATTTTCTTAATATCCTCAACATATACAACCTCTAATACACCAAATTCTAATAGTGTTGACATCAATGACAACCACATATCAGCAACACATCCACAAGATCCAACAATCTCTCCCTTTGGCATTGATGACAACACATGATTTGAAAAATACCATCAACCCAACACACTCGCTTTCCCTTTGGTTTTGACTCTTCTCAATTTCTCTTCGACCCTTAAAAGTATTTTTCACATTGCACTTCTCCCCCTTTGACATCAATGGAAAAGGTAACCATGACCTTTCCATATACATGCTCTAAACCACATATATGCACATCTGACTACTCCCCCTGAGTAGCAGCCACAAAAACATCAATCTAGATCAAAATATAGAAATGTAGCTCATGGATTGATGCAATTAAATGCATCTCTTAGTTCTTATCAGGAGGGGTGATTACCCCTAGCATTCCTCTGAGATACTCAAAAGTATCATTCGGCAATAGTTTAGTAAAGATGTCTGCAATCTATTCTTTGGTAGGCACATACTCCAATCTAAATTCTTTCTCATTCACTTTCTCCCTGAAGAAGTGAAACTTGATTGATATATGTTTAGTCTTAGAGTGCAGCACCAGATTCTTTGAAATATTTATTTCACTTGAATTATCATAGTATATGGAAATAGGCTCTTCATATACCACCTTGATATCTTTCAACATTTGTTTCATCCATATTACTTGAGTACAATTGTTTGCAGCAACAATATATTTTGCTTCAGCAGTAGATAGAGAAATGGAATTTTGCATCTTGCTCAACCAGGATACCAGCTTCTTCCCTAGGAAGAAAGCACCACCACTAGTACTTTTCTTGTCATCTACATCAACCCAATCCGCATCAGTATATGCACTCAAAGTGAGATCATCATCCTTTGGATACCAAAGTCCAAAGTCAACTATTCCTTTTAGATATCTGAAGATTCTCTTAACAACAGTCACATGTGATTCTTTTGGATCAACCTAAAATCTGGCAACCACACATACAACATTCATAATATCTGGTCTAGTCTGGGTTAAATAAAGTAATCCATTGATCATTGACCTATATCTAGTTTGATTCACCTTAAGAGAATCATCATTTTGTGTTAGCTTACATTTGGTCACCATGGGAGTACCAACAGGCTTTGAATCTTCCATCCCAAATTTCTTCAGTAGCTCTCTCACATATTTGGACTGAGATATGAAAATTCCCTTGTCTAGCTGGGTCACTTGCAATCTTAGAAAGAACTTAATCTCTCCAATCATACTCATCTCAAATTCATCCTTCATCTCATCAGTAAATTTCATGCATAGCTTGTTATCTCCTCCAAAAATGATGTCATCAACAAAGACTTCTATAATTAACTCTTTATCATGATCCAATTTGAAATATAAGTTGCTATCAGTAGTACCTTTAGTGAATCCAAGCTTTAGTAGGTATTTTTCCAATCTAGCATACCAGGCTCTGGGGGCTTGCTTAAGTTCATATAGAGCTCTCTTTAGGCAGCAAACCATATCTTCCTTGTTAGTTAGCTGAAATCCATTTGGTTGTTCAATCTATACTTCTTCTAGTTCTCCATTCAAAAATGTTGACTTCACATCCATCTGATAGACTTTATAGTCCTTGTATGCAGCATAAGCAAGAAATAATCTAATAGCTTTGATTATGGAAACAGGGGAAAATTTTTCTTCAAAATCAACACCTTCCATCTGAGAATACCCTTTACATACCAATCTCACTTCACCTTGTTCATTTAGCTTGTTCCGAAACACCCATTTAGTACCAATCACATTTTTGTCTTTATGTTTGGGAACTAGTATCCACATGTTATTCTTTTCAATTTGTGTCAGCTCTTCCTTCATAGCTTCCATCCAGTGTTCATCTTAGCAAGCTTCAGTGACATTTTTAGGTTCAATCTTGGAAATCAGGCAGTACTCTTCTACAATCTTTCTTCTTGTTTGCACTCCTTTATTCTTATCTCCTATAATTTTGCTTTCAGAATGGTTTAGCTTTACATACCTTGGAGTTTTGGAATTTTCTTGAACTTTTGATTCTTTTGATCTTCCTTTTGTACTTGCACTTGTCTCTACTTCCTAACTTACTTGATTTACCAGAATGAATTGAGGTTACTTTACCTGAATAGCTGGAACATATGGAACATATGGCACAATTTGAAGTTGATTTTGTTTCTAAACATTCTTCCTTTTGTTTGTATTGTCTTCATTTGAATCATATCCACAATATCTGGATGATTTGACAGAATCCTCATCAACTCTAACATTTTCAATCTCAACCATCTTTCTCAGTCTTTTGTTATAGCACCGATAGGCCTTGCTTTTAGTAGAGTAACCTAAAAAGATTCCTTCATCACTTCTTGCATCAAACTTTCCTATATCATCATCTCTCTTGATATAACATTTGCTTTCAAAGATCTTGAAATACTTAAAAGTAGGCTTGTAACCAAACCATAGCTCAAAAGGGGTCTTACCAGAATTGCCATTAACATTTACTCGATTTAAAATATACACAGCAGTGCTTACAACTACACTCCAATAGCTCCAGGGCACATTTCCTTCTATCATCATTGTTCTAGCAACATCCAAAATTGTTCTATTCTTTCTTTTTGCAACTCCATTTTGTTGAGGGGTTCAGGGAGCAGATAATTATCTTCTAATTCCATGTTCTTCACAAAAAGAGTTGAACTCCCTGGAGGTGAACTCACCACCCTATCAGATCTCAAACACTTGATTTGTAGACCTTTATCATTCTCTACCATAGCCTTGAAACTTTTGAACTTTTCCAATGCTTCACATTTTTCTCTTAAGAAGGAAACCCATATCATTCTAGAGTAATCATTAATGATCAACATAAAGTACCTTTCTCCATGAATACTTCTGACTCTGGAGGGACCATAGAGGTCAGTATGTAGCAGCTCTAGTAAATCATTTGAATGAAATTGTTTGCTCTAGAAGGAGACTCTAGTCTATTTACCCATCTGACATTCCTTACAAATTGTGTTAGCAGGATTCACTAACTTAGGTAGATCTCTTACTGCTTTAGTGGAACTTACCTTGACAATGTTATCAAAATTTACATGACACAACCTCCTATGCCACAACCAGCTTTCATCTACTTGAGCAATTAAACAACTCCCTTTAGCAGTATTTAGGTGAAAAACGTTACCTTTTGTCTGTTTACCAGTAGCAATCATATTGCAAGAACTTCCACGTATCTTGCATCTTCCATATTTGAATTGTAGATCATAGCCTTTTCCCACCATCTATCCAACACTCAAAAGATTGTGTTTCAAGCCTTCAACATAAAGAACATCATCAGTGTTATCATTACCACTAAGACAAATAGAACCTTTGCCACGAATCACACTAGCATTGTTGTCTCCAAATCTTACAATACCACCATCATACTTCTCTAGACTTACAAATTTGTTTTTATCACCATTCATATGATGTGAGCATCCACTGTCAATAACCCACTCATCCTTTTCTTCAACTCAGGCTGCAAGAGCTTTCTCATCTTTAGTAGATTCAGTAGCCACAGGACTATTTTCAACGGTAGTAATGAAAACCCATTCATCTTCATTTCCAATTTCCTTATCAGACTCATCATCAGTCACTCCTTCAACAAAGTAACATTTATTTTGAAATCTAGACTTGTTAGGCTTAGTTCTAGGAACTCTTTCAGTACATCTTGATGCAAAATGACCTATTTTACTGCATGAAAAACATTTAATAGGTAACACTCCTTCATACTTACCTTTTCCTCTGCCTTCTTTCTTTACAATCAGTGCTTCCAATTCTTCTACCTCTCTTTATCTTCAAGTTGTTTCAGTTCTTCATCATACTCAGATATCTTTCTGGAACATTCTCCCAGACCATATCTTTGCTTGTTACTTCTGAATACAGAAGCCTTGAATGTTGATTTAGTTTTCAGAATAGAATCACCAAATTCAAAAGAAACAAGCTTACCAGCCAGCATGTCTCTTGACATCTTTGTTACCAATCTAAGCTCTTCAATGGCGTGGGCCTTCACTTTGTAGGAGGGAGACAAGGATATGAGTATCTTAGCCACAATTTCATCTTCATCCAAAGAACCACCAACACATGTAATACCCATCACTATTTCATTTACTCTTTGCATAAAAGAAGTGATATTTTCATCTTCACCCATCTTCAAATTCTCATACTTTCCTTTTAAACTATGTAGCTTAGCCATCTTCACCTGTGCATCTCCTTCATACAAATTTTCTAGCTTCGCCCAAATCTCATGAGCTATCTGTAATCCTACCACATTAGCCATCTTCGAATCTATCAGAGCACTCACCAAAGCTTCAATAGCCCTAATATTGTTTTCAACATCTTTGATCTCATCAGTAGTGGAGGGACCATTATGAGGAATAACATATGGATCTTTTGTAATCTTCTAGTAGGCTTCACCAATACACCTTAGGTGACATTGCATCCTAAATTTCCATAGTGATTAGTTAGTTCCATCAAATCTTGGACTGTCCTTGAATGTTGCCATCTCGGACCACCTCAAGTCTGATGAATAAATAATTAACACATCAGAGAGACTGAGAACACCAATATTTTCTTACGTGGAAACCCCTTTAGGGGAAAAACCATGGTGGATGTTAGTCCACAAGATTATACCCTGTTAAAAGTATAATGAAATCAATAAAGGGGAATGCACATGAATTCAAGCACACTGCCTAGAGCTCACTGCTCAATTATAGAAGGTGCTCACTACCCAACAATACAGAATAGGATTAAAATACGAAAGGTATGAACTGAGAAAATAGCTTCTACACAAGCCTGATTATAGTTCCAATTAAGCACAAAAAACTCCTTCACAAACTACTTCACACTTTGCTCGATCTTCTTCACACTCTACTCTACAATTGAATGATATTCACACATACACACATAAGAGCACACCCAACACACAAAGCACCTTTTCCACACACTACACCGATGAAAAAATCACTCTTATATATCTGCTACATGAGATTTCATCAACTTTAGTCCTCTAGGAAAATAAAACATATTTTCAATGTTGGCCCAAATTTACAAATAAATTTTCAATGTGAATCCACCAAGGTCAGCCACAACATAGTGGGGACCCAAATTAACAACTCCAACACAAAAAGACTTCAATTAATTTCACCTCGAAGATCCACAACATGCTACCACCAACATGTTAGCCAAGAGCAAGAAAAACCAAACATACGCAATAATTTTTTTTGACCACAATGTGGACGTATCACAGAGATAGAGCATGATCTAGAAACATCCAAGAGCACCAAGAAACAATAAAGAAACATCCGCAATAACTGATATTTCCATAATCACACAAACTTCACTTAGGAACACTAACAAAGACCACAAAAATATTGTCAGACCACAACATGATCAAATCTATACGCGGATCTCTGAAACTTGTGGTAGATGATCTAGATAGACTCAGCAGAAAACCCTTTAGTCAACAGCAGCTAAACTTCAACGTAAAGAATAAAATTCCTTCATGACCTGCACAGTTCCATTGGGAACTTGGAACACTTTCTTTTACAATTTTCTCAATATCCTTGACATATATAGCCTCTAATACACCAAATGCTAATAGTGTTGACATCAATGACAACCACATATCAACAACACATCCACAACATCTAACAGGTGGGTCTTCCATATTTTGTAGAAAAAGGGGTCTACTTGGCCACGACCTACATGAAATGGTTTCCATTTGTTATTTCTGTAAAAATTTACACCATTTTTGTTGCCCTTGCATTAGCTTCTCATGGTGAACCCAGATGGGTCTTTTCAATTTGAAAGATAACTCTGATTTTGTTGCAAAATGATTCAATGCCATTATATAGTGTGGGTACAATTGAAAGCTCCAATTTGTAGCAAAATATGTCTTTTCAATGAGCATCTGAATTGATTTTGTGAATGCACTTCCTTTTCCTATAGAATGTATTTGAAAACTAAAACCCCAAAGTGGGCTTGTCATTGTGAAGAAACTCCTGCATTTGACATTTCCTTTAGGAGTACCATACTCTGCCTTTATTGATGATACCTCCTCATGTTGTTAAACACTCATGGTAACCCTTTTTGATACCTCAAACAATTTGAAAAAACACCACTATATGAGGCTTTGGCACCATGATAAATATAATGGATTACCTTTAGAAGTTTATCTACTCATAAGGTTTTTCAAAGAATGGAATTTTGTCATACTTGTCAAGGTTCATCACAAACTTGTCAATATTTAATGACTATCCATTGTTGTCATTATTTCCCTCCAAAAAAATTTAATGCCTTGCAATTCACTGTACAGGATGAAGGGCTTGTAATTTTTACTAAGAGGGTAGTGTTCATCCTTATCCTTGAAACATTGTTCTTGACATTCATGAAGTGGTTGCTTTATTTTCACAAGATAATGGTCTTATCGCACTATATTCCATTGGTCATTTTTGTTCATGCAATTTGTCTTTTACAGGAACTTGTGATACATGCCTTGCTATGATTGTTACATTTTTAATATAAAGGAAAATATTCATGTTCATTGAATGTGGTTGTCTATGCATCATAGCACTTGTACTTATGACTATCTTCATCATTGTAATTTTTCTAGGTTTGCATGCATTGAAACAACTTCTGAAAGGCACCCTTACATGTCAATTGTTCATTGTATTACCATTGTTTACTGTCATTTCCAACAACAATGATCTTACTTAATGCACTTACTTTCACAAATACACCTATGAATAAACATTAACAATTCCATCTGCCTCCAATGATAAGCATTCTTTGGTTCATTCTTTTTTGTTTCCTGTAGCTTCTGCAAACGTGCTATCCTATTCACTTGTATCATGACCTTGGCCTCAAAGGGGGCACCTTGTGCTATTTCATGATTGAATCAACCATTGCTTGTGATTGTATTGATTTGAAGCTTAGTGGTTGTTCCTCATGATCATAACTCCACATTGCTTTTCTCCATTGTTGTTTCTATCATTTCATTGTTTCAAAACAATAGATTGTGCAGCCAATGGTGACAATATTTCATGTCCATTAAAAGTCACACTTTGTAAGTTGTGAAACTTGACTGCTTTTTCATTTCCATCAATAAAGTTATTGTCAACTGCATATCACTTGTGGAGGTAATCCTTGGGTCTGAGCAACTTCAAGAAATGTAGATGAAAGTTGATCATTATGTGACACTAAACATGACAGTTGAAAAGTTTTACTACCCTTCCTTTCTTTTTCATTTGTAATGTAATCTCTTGTAACCATTTCTTGTTTGCCTTCAGTAAAGTCAAAAAACATTGTGTTGTCTTGCATGACATGAGAATACATGTTGTTGTCCCAACCTTCATGGCTTCCATAATAATGCTTGTTGTCCCACATGAATTTTCTATCTGATCCCACCACATTTGTCTCCTTTTTTATTATGTGTAATACATAACTATCTCCCCACTTTGATCCTAGTGGGAAGACACATGTCCCCTATGTCGGTGACCTAAAAGCTCATTGTCCTATGTGATGTGTGGTTGTCCAATAGGGTCAAGGTGAGAGGGACCTAAAAATAATCTAGATTACTCTCTCATTATTTAAGAGATGCATAATTGAACTTGATGCATCTTTTGAATCTGATAATGAAAGCTGATCAATTGGTGTGATTCCATATTGATTTAATGCATTAATAACAGGTAAATATTTGATCAAGTTGCTCAATTTCCTTTTTCTTTCAAAGCATGCTGAGCTCTACCCTCATGGGAGCCACATTTACCCCACATGTTGTATTTAATTTGAATCAGAGCAGTAACCAGACTTGTCTTAAATTTGCACATGAAGCAAAAAAGTTAGAAAAATAGATGCATATTTTGGATGTGTTTGATGACTTCACTATTTTCCAGGACATCCAAGGTTTACATGCTTATTTAATGCACTTATGGATCAGTTTATACATGCATAGGTAGGTGTGTATGTAAGGATTGAGATCTTGATTTTCTTAGAGCCTCACTCTAATATCATTGTTTTTTCAGATGCAGGGGCTAGAAGCACTAGCTGGGGAGGACACAAGCAACTTGGGGCAGTAGTAGCAGGGAAAGAGGGCAACTTTACAACCAGTCATTCTCAGGCAATGACTAGTCTCCATTCTTATATGCACATTGTTTTTTACTTATTCATGTATAAATTGTTTCTTTATATCTATTGAATAAGTAAAGTTAGTCCCTTGGCTTGTGAGGGACATGTACACTTTATGATTATCAATAAAAGATTGCATTGTATACATATGATTCTCTTTTCTCATTTTTTGTAATTGCAACATTGGAATGAAAAATGTAATCTGTTTTATTTGGTAATCTTTTTTCCATGCATATTAAGCCTAGCAGACTTATGGTTTATCTTTTAAATGTTTAAATTAACAACACAAAATAATAAACACTAAACTTGATTTCAGCTGAAAGCTGAAAATCAGGGAACAGTACCTATCGAGAATGAGCCACCACAGAGAAAGTCTCTTTTTAGAACCACATGTAAGTGCTTAGGTAAATGTTGCAAAGTTGTAATTGATTAGGTAGCACTAATAATTTGAATTCAGTTGAGATGGTTGAAAAACTTAAGTTGAAAAGAATCCCTCATACTACTCCTTATACTATTTCTTGGCTTAACAAAGGTTAGCAAGTAGTTGTAAATGAACAAAGTTCGGTTGATTTTCATATAGGAGGATACAAGGATAGGGTTTTGTGTGATATAATACCAATGGATGTGTGTCATTTGCTTTTGGGGAGGCCTTGGTAGTATACTAGGAGTGCCAAATATAATGGCAGAAAAAACACATATGTTATAGAAAAATATGGAGTTTCCTACACCCTTACACCATTGAATGATGAAAGCCAAATTCCACAAGTGGAGTCTAGAGTGATGTCAATAGGTAGAAAGGAGTTTTTTAAGCCAATAAAAGAGGAAGAGGTAGATAATACAATGCTGAGTAAGCCTAGGACTATTCTAACATCAATAAAGATTGAAGAGTTTCCTTAGGAAGTTCAAATGCATTGAAGGATCATGTGGACATAGTGGTGAATGAATTTTCTAAATTTTTACTTCCAAGGAGAGATGCTAGTCATTATATGGCTTTTGTACTAGGGGTTGGTCTGTCATACACAATAGCCTATGGCAAAAAGCCAAAGAGTAATGTGTCTAAAGAAAGAGGTGGTGTCAACACAAATTTTGTAATTGTTTGGAAGGTTGCAAATGAAGGGAATTTGGATGCTAAAGGAAAGAGGATTGCTAGGAAAGAGATTGCAGAGTTGAGCAAGCAATGCTTAAGGGGAAAAAGAAGTATGGAGCATCATAATGATCAACCTGAGTTGCAGATGGAAGATGGAAAGTTAGAAAAGAAACCACTACAAGTAGAGCAACTCAAGAGAGTTGCAGATGTTAGTGAGTGTAATGCATAAGGTACCAAGGCTAGTTATGATTCATTTATTTTAGAAGAGGGTAGTAACACTGATCAAGAACCCAAGCTTGATAACATGATGGTTAGAGACAAAGAAAGAAGACAAAGTGCACTTGATGAGATTGCAAACTTGAGAGACAAGAAACCTAAGGTGAAAATGAAACAAGCCATTGAAGGGGAGCAAGGTACTATTGGAGTGCATGACATCCATCAAGAAAAATAGGATCATTTACAAGGTAGAGGTGTAGATGGGGGATAGGCTTATATTGACAAGTTCAACTACCTTTGCCAAGTATTCAACAAACCTAAAGTGAAGATGAAGCAAGTAGGGAACTGTTCCAAAGAAGACAATGTGAAGGGACTTAAAGACATTAGGCAAAGGATTTCAAACATGGCTCTCATATTGCTACCCTCCATTCAAGTGGAGCTTGAATCTTTTCTTCTCCTGGAGTATGGTGTAGGGGCACCCATCAACTGTCATGCCTTCAAGGATCAAAAGTTGTCATTTTCATTTGTCTTATTATTTTTTGATGTAACAAGGTCTTATTAGACCCTTTTATGTTTGTAAGAGTCTTGGTAGGGTCCTAGGGGTGAAAGTGTTAAGAGTTTGTAAATATTACAAAAATTTGGAAATGTTGTTAAGCAACTTTTGCATTTTTGGTCTTTAGCGAGTAAAATGGTGTTTTATTGAGTTTTAAATTTGAAATTTAGTTGTGAAATGTTGGGAGGTGAATGGTCATGTCTTTTAAATCTTGTGACATCGACCCAAAGTGGGGGTTGAAGTTTCTTTGGAGAATAATCAATAGAAAGCTCTCTTTTTTTCTGCATTTTCAACGTTTTCCTTGCTGAACTGGTGAACAATACAGTTGTGTACAACCATTTCATGACATGAAACTTGTTGGAGATTGTGAAGACGTGAATCCTATAAATTCTTCCTTTTGTATCACTTGATTTCATTAAGTTTGAAGCAAATTAGTGCATTTTTACCACAAACCGCCTGAAACCTTAGGTAGGGTGAACCCTAAGTGAATAAAATGGTTTTCTCCCCATTCCACTGGTGAAAAATACTCAAACTTGGTGGAATGGCTTGGAATAGGGTAGGTTTTTTTTTCCTAAAGTTGCAGGAGTAGAGAAGAAGGTTAGCATGTGCTAGGGTGGATTGAAGGTCTAATATCGTCATGTATTAGACCAAGAAACCATGAAAGAAGTTGCAAATTGAATTGGAAGCATTGAAGAATGCATGGTTGGAAAGTGGAACAAGTTATTGGATATGTGAGGACCCTATTAGAGTGAGAGAGTGGTTGGAAACCTTCTAGAGATCTTGTGTGAAATCCCTAGTGAAAACAAGCTTAAATTAGCCCTTTTAAGCCTAGTTCAAGGTGGGACAGTCAAAATTTGAGCCATGTGTTACAAAACAACCCTACCCCAATTCTTGATATGTTGAATAATGGCCAAATGAGTACTCAAATATTCCTTGAAGTTTTTAATAAAAGATAATATCCACAAGTTATGGTAGAAAAGGCTAGTTTGGAGGGCTACTAGGTCTAGGAGTAGTCTAGTAAAGAAAACATTGAGGTTTGAAGTTCCCAATTTCTTGGGAAGCTTAATTGAATTGTACTTGTTGTTTCCATCCTAGGTAGGGTTTTCTTGGTGTTGGAAATGGTGGTTTTTGTGTTTTGTGCCTTTATGGAGTTGTGGCCTAGTGTCCTCTTAGGAGCAACCCTAAACATGGAAACTACAAACCTTACCTTGAGATGTTGAAATCCATTAATCCTTCCCTACCTTTGCATCGACATCATAATCTTAGGTAGTCCCTAGATCATCAGGGCCACCTACCCATCCCCATGCAAGAGGATCCATCTAATCAAACTCTACTAATGTCATCCTTGATGATGTTTTTGGACCCCATGTAGGTACCTCTCTAGTAGCACAAGCATATGTCACATGATAATCCTAAGCAAACACAATTTGTTGCTCTCTGAGTTGCTCATGTACCTTGTCCAGAAGATATCTCTCTCTAAAATGTTATGTGTTTGTATGATCAAGCATTGGGTTTGCCTATAGTAGGTCATGTGGAGGTGGCCATCCCTCTATGCCTCACATCATGTCTAGGGACACCATACAAAATCTATCATATAATCAAACCAACCTCTCCAATAGTGCAACTATCCTAGTTGTCTATATGTTAAGAAATCATAATATCTGTATGAGAAAGGGTCTCTCTAGTCTCTCTTTGACTCCCAAAGGCTAAGTGATAGCTATCCTCTCACAATCCCAAACATGAAGTAAACTTGCACCTAATGATAAGCTCGTGGCTCCTGTATAGCCACATGGTGCCATGGTATAAGTGAGAAAGAGTACAAGGCCCCCATGCATAAGTGATACCCTCTATCATCATTCCCTCAATCATCACTCCCCATCCAACGAAAAAATTTCTAGAATGTTTAGAAAATCAAAGACCCCATGGTCAATCCATCCAATATAATGGTAATTTCATGTACCTCACCAACATAGGGATGCAAGTTAAACTGCCTGTCTATCACCACAAGAAGATCCTCCTCCAATAGTCTTTACATAGCTACTACTCCCCAATCCATTTCGTACTCCACTTGGAAACCATGAATCAAAACCCCGAGGATGCACCATACACCCTCTTAAGGTCACATTGCACTCTCTATTGGGTAGGTGAAATGTGGCGATATCAAATATCCATCTCTCCACTAGCACAACCATCATCACCCATTGTGCTCAGATTTAGGCATATAAACAATATGGTATAACCTAATAGCAGATAAGAACTGGATCTTGAAGTCTCCAATGTGATCCAATCTATCCAAAAACCTCTGTCTCCACTCTCTCGAATAGATGGGATGAAGCATTGGCTACAAGCATAGTGCCTACAATGTCAAAATGGAAAAAATTAGGTAAAAAATACTAACTATTTTGATGAAAAAAGAAAACACGTTGATTTATGCAAATGAATCATTGAAAAATAGTCAAACATGTGCTTCTTTGCAAATGCGCTAAGGTCCTAAATACAAACATGATATCACAAGCATGAACATTTCTTCAAATGTGTCACTATACACACGTTGGCTTAGAACATACACATTTTTTTGCACACGCACCACCTTTTGCAAACACAAACATTTCACGAATGCAGATGTGACAATATCATGGGAATTCATGCTAATCCTTAGAATGATGTGTTTGTTGTCCTACCTTTGGCTATGAAATGGAAAACCTAAAACTACATGTAAGCAAAAATTAAAGCTATAAATACCACCTGACCCGCTCCTACTGGGCTCTGGAACTATTGTACTAGATCTATGTGATGTGGTGGTCAAGGTACAAAGGCCATCATGAATGCACGTTTGAGGAATTTGAAAGTTATGGGTTCTAAGGAAGTGAAAATATCTAAAGGCTAAATGTGCAAATGAGGATTATTTGAGCCAAATTGCCTATATATTACCCCCAAAACTTAGGGTTTTGCCCACAACCTCCCTGCTAAATCATTTTTCAAGCCTTCTCATCTATCCTGATATAGATTAGGGGTGTACAATATTCCAACATACTCAAACAACCACTTTTGGGAATATTTAGTCATCAAACAATGAGCTTTCCTTCACAAACCACCATTATTGCTTGTAGCCTTTCAAAAAGACCTTTTTGGACGTAACTTCTAGAGAAAACCTGATCTACAGAAAAGGTGACCAATTTTAGATACCCATTTGGCTCTTAATACATATATCTCAAAATGAAGTAGGGTTCCTTTGTATGGAAAGACTCAAAAACTAACTGTCGTCCTTTTGACTAAGCCTAATTGGGCAAGTAGGCATGATATAGTTGGGTTCAGGGCTTCAATGGGTCTCAACTCTTGCTACAAAACTTCAAAAACATCACATATGGCCTAAATCAACAACTCCTACCACAAGGATCATTCTCCAATGGCATACAACAAATTTCTCCAAATCACTAGGGCTTCTAGGTCTGATACATGAGGATATCAGACTGTTAATGTTCTCCCACACATGCAAACTCACTCCTATGTCTCTGCAAACTTGGGGTATTGAAATACATGTTAGCACAAGTCATTCCACTAAGTTTTGGATGTTTCTATTAGTGGAATAGAGTTTTATGCATTTTATTCACTCACTGGTTACCCTACCTAGGGTTTAGACTAGTTTGAAGGAAAATTAATGCAACTTTCTTGAATCTCAATGAAATTACATGCAACCAACACCAAAAGAAATTAGGTTCAATTCCCTTTCATCTACAATTGTTTTTGGATCAGTGTGGGATCATACAAATCCGTACAACATAGAAGAATAATGAAGAAACATTAGGAATTGTCATAATTCTTTTATTGCTTCCACTTCAAAACTTCAACAAAAACCCCATGGTTGATGATACAAGGCCTTTTAAAAAATTTCTAACCATCTTCCAATGGTCACCAACCATAATTCAAATTATGGATTAACAAAACAACATTATGTTCACTTTTGACAAAAAATGTAAAAAAGTTGTTTGACTACATTATGCAACCTTAATAACTTTTGCATTTGCTCATAACCTTACACCTAAGGACTCAACCTAGACTCCAAAAAACATGAAATGGTATAGAAAGACCTTATTACATGAATTCAACCTTCACATGACCAAAATCCAAAATTCTACTACCTAGAACCAAAGGTGCACCTGAAAGCCAGGGTGCCCCTGCACCATATCCTGAATATTTTTTGGAACCCCTACGGCTTAGTTTTTCATCCTCTTCTCATTTGAACCAGTCCTAAATTCTTTTTGTGAGCCTGATCCAAAAATTAACTCGCCAAACTCTCAAGGGGTAGCCTAGCGTCCTATCATCCTTTTGTCATCCACTGGTTCATAGTTGAGCATCACACAAATGTTTAAATTTTATCTGAGCAATGATTATCTTTGAAACAACATAGCAATTACATTGTGTCAAAGAGGAGAAAAATGTAGACATGAAAAATTTCCTATCTCGTATCACACATCATTCATCTTACATTTTTATCAAACTCATCCCTGATATTGCATAATGCATCATTTTCATCACTTGCATCACTAATTCCCCTTTTAACATCATTTTCTATTGTTTTATTCTAATTTCCTCTATTAATTAAGCAATTTTGAATTATTTAGTTAATTCATCATATTTCATTAATTTTCCTCTTTCTCCCCTAATTGAATAATTTTAATTATTTAATTAGCCATAAATCTAATTTTCTTCTAACGTCCCATGATTAAATAATCTTGGATTATTTAATTATCTAACTCCCATCCCACTTGCACGGAATATTATTTTTAATAAATAATATCCTAATCCTCCAAATTAAATAATCTTGAATTATTTAATCATTCTAATTTCCCTCTCAAAGGCATATTCCCATAGAATATTCTTTTTCAAAATATCTTGAAATATCTAAATCTTCTCATTCATCCTCAACCCTTCATTTCTTGATCTAATCTTCACCCTTCATTTCAAAATATCTTAAACTAGTTTCCTTAAATTGTGGAGATATTTTGAGTTCAAATTGACCTTGATCCTCCTTTATCTACTCTCATTCATTGATCTTAAGATCTCATATCAACTGTTTATCATGATTTTGAAAATCTATAAAACATCCTTCATTATTGACACCTAGAAACTTTGAATTCTTGAGCACATTCATATCATTGAGCATTTGAGCAATTATAATCATCTAAGTCATCATTTCATGATTTTTCAATCATGGGATATATTGATTAAAGCAATCCAACATACCATCAACGATTCAAAATGGAATGAGAGGTTTGCACTTGTTTGTTTTCATGTTTTGATTCTAATTTTCATTACTATATGATGATTTCTAACCATGCTTGCATTCAATATCATTTGTAAGTGGGATTTGATCATTTCTTGATTTGGGTATTGTGAATTCTAACCCTTATTTGATAATTCATGTTTCATTTCCATTTTCCACTAACCCCACTTCACACTTATATCTCACACAATCAAACAAGGTTTTTATATGTTTGGTATGAGTAGGAATACTCCTTTTTCTTGCAGAGTCAAAGTCCATGCAATGGATACAAAGTCGCCCTATTTCTTCATACCTTGGCGCATAGTGTCCATTTGCTATATTAAATAAGTATTACTATGATGAAATTACTTAGTATACCTATAAGAAAAATTCTAATCACCAATATTTTAAACCAAATCCACTAACCATAATCCAAACACATAATCACAATAAATGGATTTTCAACAAAACTTGATCAATATCATTCATCATCTAATATTCTATATAATCATCCATTCTTCTATTCTCCTCATCATACCAACATTTCTATCCAAATATTATGTTATATACAAAATATCCATCATATCCTACATTCACAAATTGTCGGAAACATCATATAACATTCATCTTGTATGGTCATCATATATATCATCAAAAATATAAAATCATAATCATCCATACATATCATATCACACATGTTGCATTCGTAAAAGCATTATTCATTCATCACACCCTACATCCACAAATAATATATCCATCATGTCATAAAATCACATATCATCTAAATTATCCATCTCCATCATTTATCATCCATAGATCATCAACATATAAAATGTATCATAACATCATCATCTAATATATAGCATCATCATATATCATATATCCTGCAACATACATCATCATTAAATCATAAGAATACCTCATAGAATTATCATAATATCACATGCATCCATAAAGATATTTCATAGTCACATAAAAAAAACTCATCTCATATATATCATCAAAAATCCATGTCATAATGTAATCATCTATACATCGTAATGTGTGATACAATATATACATCAAAAATATATGTACATGAGGCTATCAAGAGCCAATGAATGTATATACATCAAAAAAGGTTATCTACATCAATATATCTATGCATCAAAATATAAATATAGAGATATATACATGAGCTACAAAGAGATACCTCTTTCCTCCCAATCAGGAGGAGGAGAAGGTGCTTATTGTGTAGGAGGTTGTTGATGAACTATTTGTCCACTAGAAGGCCCTACCTGTGAAGGTTCCTAAGAGGGTCATACCACTAAACCACCATCAAATCTACCTGATGCCCCTACCATTGTACTCCTAGTGGAGCAAACTCCAATTTTCATCTCTAACCTCTCTCGGTGTCTCTCTCTGCCATCACCTAGGCTAGTTAGGCCTCCACCTATTGCCTATGAGCAATCTCAACATCTTGCTCGTGAGCCTATTGATCTCTCTTGACTCTTATTTGATCTCTATTGGTTATGCATTAGATGAGTTATGCATTGGTCCCATATCTCTCCTGTCAGTACCCATCTTGCTCTTAGTGAGCCTAGTCCTTCTCTTGTAGAATGGACTAGAGCCTAACATCACTAGGATCTTCATCTCCACCTCTCTACTTTTCCTGGACTACTGGCACCACTGTTGCTACCACTATCACCTCTGTCTATCCCCAATCCTTAGTAACTGGTACTTCTACCTCCTTCCTCTGCTTCTATCAGTGGGATCTTCCTATCTTAGCCTCCTTATTCCTCCTCCCTCTGATTGCTCCTCAATTTGGATGAGTAAAATTGAGTGGCCTCAAGAGTATCCTCCATGCATCAAAATCTATGGTAGTCCCCAGATCCACTACCTCATATGCCCAAATCCACTAAATAAGAGTCAACTAAATAAACTTTGTAACTACTTGGGGAATGGGCATTAACCCTCAGTCCATGATCTCCCTAACTGTGTGAGAAAATATGGCATGATATTCCACAATGGGAACATCTTGTGTCTCTCCAAACTATTGATATACCCTATCCAAAAGGTATCTCTTGAGAATATAAGGATTATTCCCAATCAACCATCTAGTTTATCGAAAAATGGAAGATGATCCCTGTCATCATCTCATGCCTCAACATATAGCCATGACCTCCATCTAAACTATGATCCATCTAAACTCAGTAATTACATCAATGGTCCTCCTCCAAAAATCCAGATCACCTAATCGTCATTGGGTCAGCATGGTGTCATATCGATAAAATAGAGGGTAACCTAGCCCCTTCATTTCCTCCCCAACTGGTCGCATCACCATAATATTCTCCTAAGCCTATATGTGGAGCAAATTATTGCTAGCTAATAGGTTGGTCGCCTATTCATACACCACCTAGTGTATATCATGACATAAGTATGCAAGTATGGATGGTCCCCATGCATATAACTGAGCCTCCTCCATAATGTTTCCATCATCTAGCCCCATCCAACTGAGAATCCTCTAGACTACCTATCGAGCATGATTGACCTATAGATCAAACTTGTTATGATGATGATAATATCATCTATGACTGATGTATTATCTCAGGTTGATCTAACAATCATCAACCTCCAGCTCATTGTCTTTGAGTACCTTCTAGTGCCTCCATACCAGCATCAGGATCATAAATCAGTCTAGCCCTATAAATAGGGACTCTTAGGATGCACCATACATCCTCCAATGTAATGGTTTCCTCTCTAGTAGGAAGTCTGAATGATGAGATCTCAAAATTCCACCTCTCTACTAGCACAGTCATGAATGCTCTATGTGCCCTAATCTTAGGCATATAAGCAATATAGTATATTATGATGGCCTCGAGGAACTCTATATCCCTCTTTATAAGACATGAAATTTTATCAAGAACTCTAGTTCATCACTCTCACAATGAAATGGGATCAAGTATTTCCTATAATTATAGTGCCCACAACATCAATTTTGTCAAAAAAATGATTAAAATCATGTCTGTTAAGCCCTATAACAAAAGCAATACTTTTTCAAAAAATGTCGCTTTATCATAAGTTAGGAGCAAACACTTTTTCAAAAGTGTCACTTTACCAATTTCAAAAGGATTCATTTTATCAAACGTGTTGCTCTATAATAGTCAAAAGTGAACCAAATTGTCATATCAAGCCACTTATGCAAACACCTCCCACTTCATGCAGAAGTGTCACATTGGTGTTCAAATGTGTCACATTAGGTTGCATAAGTGTCGATCATAGATCGACGTGTTTGTGATCCTATCTTTGGTTAGCATTTAATACTCCTAGAACTACATATTCAGGCATAAGGGTTACGTACATATTGAGTGGGTCTGCTCCGACGCACCGTTAGAACTCATGGATTATGTTTGAGCAGTGTGGGGCACAAACTATTTGTGATCCATTCTCTGAAAGGGAAAAAGACTCAGAGCTCTCAAATATCTAAACTCAAAGGGTACAAATGAATTGGAAATGAACTCAAATGCCTATGTATAGATCTTGAAACCATAGATTTTATCCCCTTATCCTCTTTCATCTCATTTTTCATCTTCGTCGTCTCTTCTAATTAGTTTCTAGGCCTCTTAGGCCCTGATTTTCTTCCTCATCTTTGTTGATCTGATTCCATCATCTTGTCACAAGCCCAACCTAAAATTTTTTTCTAGTTGACCTCTTGAGGGGGAAACCTAACATCCTCCTATCATTCCTTCATCCGTTGTGGCATGGTGGGGTATTAAAAAAATCCATTTTTTTCTAAACATTAGTGTCTTTGAGACAACATAACAAGTACATCGTCTCAAAGAGGGGAAAATGCAAATATATAAAAATGTCTAAGCTTATCACACATTCATTATTTGCATTTTATCATCATCACTTTCATATCATTTGCGTCACTTTCACATCATTTTCATCATTAACTTTGCTTTTTCATCACTTTTTCACCTTTTTCATCACTTTCTCATCATCTACATCACTTTCACATCATTTTCATTATTTCTCGTCATTTTTGTCACTATTTCATCATTTTCCCTCTAATTCATCATTTTTCCTCTATTAATTAAATAATTTTTAAATATTTAATTAATTCATCAATTTTTCTAATTTTCCTCTACCCCACCTAATTAAATAATTTTCTTAATTATTTGATTAGAAAAATTTAATTTTCTTCTATCTCACAAAATTAAATAATTTTAATTATTTAATTAACTAATTTCCCTCCACTTACATATGGAATATTCTATTTTCAAAATATCTCAAACTAATTTCCTAAAAATAAGGAGATATTTTCAATTAACTAAAGCTCTCAAGCAATCTCTACCCTTGATCTCCTTGCTCTAATCTCCACCCTTGATCTCAACTTTTAATCTCCACCATTGATCAAAAATTTGAAAATCTATAAAACAAGCCATTTCCTCTATTCAAAAGGACCTAGAAGAATTCATGAGCACCCATCAATCTTGACCATTCATTCTTTGCATAAATTTGAAGCATATTTTAGGTCATATCATCATTTGTTAAAGCTTTTGTACAAGTGGGTTCTAAGGTTTGAGCAATCCAACATCAAATCTACCAAGTTTTAGAATGGAATGTTAGGTTTGTATTTACTTTTGATCATGTTTTTAATGTCTATTTATAATTTTCTTGATTTTTATCAAAAGTAAGCACATTCAATTTCATTGGTTAGTGAGTTTAATCAAACTTCTTTGTGGGTATTTGATATTTCTAACCCTAATTGTGTTAATTTTCTTTCTAATTGATTTTCCACTAAACCCATTCCATAAAAGGATGAGCTTTTGGAAGTGGTTATGGAATCCAAAAGTAGTAAACAAATTTTGAAATCCATTAATGCTACTTTTTTTGGCTCTAATCACCAAAAATGAAGGAGCTTCTTCCTTGGACCAGTTTCACCCAATCTCTATGCAATGTGACTTATAATATTATCACTAAGTTTATTATTGAATAGTTGAAGAGATGCTTAACCTTGTTGATTTCCCCAGAGCATGGTGGTTTGGTGAAAGGCCACAAAATCTTGGATGACATTGTTAATGTGACTGAGGCCATCCATTCTATGTCTTCTTAAAAAAAAAATCAATGTTCATTAAATTGGATATGTCAAAAGCTTATGACAAGGTTTGCTGGTATTTTCTTTATTGTGTACTACAAGCTTTTGGTTTTTTTTCTGAATGGATTGACTAGGTCATGAGTTATGTGTCTTTGAACTCTTTTTCTATTTTAATCAATAATATTCCTTTAGAAACCTTTTCTATTACTAGGGGTCTTAGGCAAGGAGATCTCATTTCCCCTTATTTGTTTCTCTTGTTGGCTAAAGGTATTGGTAGGTTGTTGAAGCATTTTCAAGGGCGTGATCTTATCTAGGGTTGGTCTTGGGCAAATAGTATTAGTCCTAAAACTCATCTCCAATTTGTGGATGACACTATGTTGATGGGATTGCAATATTGAAGAGGCATTAAATTTCAAAAAAATGTTGGACATTTATCTTTCTACTTCAGGTCAACAAATTAGTGAAGAGAAATCTGGCATTTTCTTCTTCAATATGCCTCCTGCAATACTGTTGGATGTTGTGGTTGTGTTTCTACTATGTGGTTGCCATTGATGTCAACACTATTAGCATTAATGTATTGAAGGTTGGATATGTCGAGGATATTGAGAAAATTGTAAAAGAAAGAGTTGCAGGTTGATGGTGGAACAGTGAAGGTCCTAAAGGTTTCTTGCTCAGTACGTTGATGATCAATGATTGTGGATTAAAGGGTTTATTTCTGAGTGTATCTAGTTTATCCACCAGAAGTTTCAGAGGTCTGCGAGAAGATTTCATCATGTTATGAATAGTTGTGTTCTAATAGTTTTTCTATGGTTTCAGTTAGTGTTCCTGATTGAAGTTGATGTGATTCTAGTAATTTTAGTTGCTGTGAATGATTCTCTATTGATTCTTAATGTTCTTGGATGCTTCTATATCATTCTCTATCTTTGTTGCACATCTGCATTGATCGGTGTGTTTGTGGTAGGTGAATTTCCTCTTGTGTGTTTGGGTTTTTATATTCTTGGTTGACATGGTGGTTGTAATGTGTTGTGGATCCTTGGAGATTTAAATTTGAATGTTTGGCACAATCGAGGATTTTTTTGGGGCCACAATATAATATTGGCCGACGGTGTTTGATTCACATTGAAAATTTATTTGTAAATTTGGGCTGACATTGTAAATATGTTTCATATTTTGGCCAACGAAGTTGTTGATGTTTGTCCATGTTGCAGATATATAAAAGTGGTTGTTTGTGTGAAATTGGTGTGTGTGTAAAGTGAGGAAGAGCTAGAGAAAGTGCAAGTGTGCGAATAGTGATTTAATCATTCGATTGCAGAGCAAAATGTCAAGAAGTTTGAGCAAAGTGTGAAGAAGTGTTTTTGTGCTTAACTAAAAATGTAATCAGGGTTTTGTAGAAGTTATTTTCTTAGTTCATACCCTACAGATCTAATCCAAATTGTTGTAAGATAGTGTGTCTTATTTGGGCAGTGAGCCCTCTTGTGATTGAGCAGTGAGCTCTAGGCAGTGTTCTTGAATGCATGTGCATTCCCATTATTTTTCAATATACTTTTAACAGGGTATAATATTGTGGATTAACATCCACCGTGGTTTTTCCCCTAACAGGGTTTCCACATAAAAATCTTGGGGTTTTGTTCATGCTTCTGATGTGTTGATTGTTTATGGTTCATTATTCATTCATCAGATCTAAGATTAAGTTAAGTTTGAAAAGTTTAATAATTTGTGACAACTGATTCACTCCCCCTCTCAGTTGTATGTCCTTGTTTTTCCAACACATACAACATATAATTGTGAGAATTATGCATTTTCAAAATTGGGAATCTACCAATAGAGTATTTGGGTATTCCTCTTTCCACTGGTAGCTTGAGAAGAAACCATTGGAGGAAATTTTTTGGCAGATTCAACTTGAGAGTTAGTCATTGGATACTTCATCGACTCTTTTGCAGGAAGAAAAACTTTGTTGAAGTCATTTCTTCATTCTCTTCCCATTTACAAGTTTTCAATATTAATGGCCCCCAATTGTTTTCTCAAAGAATTTGATGCTCTCTCTAAAAAAATTCCATGGGTCAAGAATCTTGAAAATAATGAATGGAGCTTGACTAATTGGAATTTAGCCTTTAGTCCTAAGGAGATTGAAGGCCCTGTAAAATCTAGTTGTGTATTTACCTGGTTACTATTACCTAACTAGATGAAATACTTGTGTATATAAGTCTGTTTGTAACTTTGATGGAAATAAATGTGATTGTAATTTGTTTGTATGAATAATTGGAAATATAATGAATAAATGGTTGATTTAGATTGATGTTATATATGTCTTAATTTTGACTATAGAATATATAATGCAAATGATTGTTGTGTGATCAACTGAATACCTTTGCAAATGTGCCAAGGTGGTTGCAGGTACAGGTTCATGCCTCCAAAAGGGAGGGGAAGTATCACTTAGGAGAATATTTTTGGTTTGGTAACCCTTAATGACCCTAACTAAGTTTTCACACACACACACACACTTTTAGATTGGTCAAGTCAAGTCAATAGTTATAGGAAAAGGGTATGATATCTTGGTTTGATTGTGAAAATATGCTTGATTAAGTGTTTTATTTTCTTTAAATTTATGAAAACTTCTTTATGAGTGAAATCAATGAGATATATACATATGATATATATACATACATGTATGTATATCTATGATGAACTCATACACATGAGTAAAGAAGAACACAAGTATACGTAGATAGACATATCTACACATGCTTATGGATGGATTACCCATATGCATAGGAACATTGAATGGACAAAGTAACATGTATATATATATATATATATTTAGTGTATATATGTCAGTTGATGTTATTATATATATATATATATACATGATGAATATATATGTATATGTGTATATATTGATATATGCGTATGTATTGACGTGAAGACAACCCCCATACAAGTATATTAATATATATAAATATACATATGTATATATTTATATATATGCATGTGTGATATTAATTTGGAAAATAAATGAATAAAGTTTATGCATTCAAATATCGAATGACATATATTTATAATTGTATAAGTTAATATATATATATATATGTATAATGGATATATATATATATATATATACCATGGATATATATATTATTGATAGATTTTATAATGTTTGAATAAGTGTTGATTATATATTAAGCGTTGATGTTTTAATGCAAAGCTCATACTATACATGATATAGTGTATAGCGCATATTTTAAATAATGTAAAGCGCAACAATAATATGTAGTACACAATAAGGCAACACTATAAAAACTTCATAAGTGTTACCATGTTATGCAAAATGTACGCAACACTTAAAGAGGTGCATGGAAATGGTTATAAGACAGTCAAAAGTATTGAAGGAAAATTGAAACACATTTAAAAGCTTTGACTTAGTCTTTTATCTGAAAACACCAAATAACACGTAAGAAGTTTATGTGGCACCAAATTATGAATAACTACATACCTTTAGAAGTTTGTGTTAAAGAGCTCTGTCCAACGATGGAAGCAAAATTGAATGGTAGAATAAGTCAATTAGAAGTTGCATATCTAAATTTTTTTCTTGCTATCCATGAATGAAGCTACTTGTGTTATTTTGTTGAGACTTAAGATTCTAATCTGCCACCTTTTATTTATCAAGTTGAGTTGAACCAAATGAGATGAGAAGTGTTGATTCTTTTACCTTGTTTCTAGCCTGTAGATGCTAATTTTTGTGTATAAATAGAGGCATTATTTACCTCAAAGAGACACATACATCTACATTCTGTTGTCATTTTTTTAGAGTACTCTATTTTGCTAAGTTTTTTGAGATATTTTGGGAGAGGTTTTACAAGAGATGTATTGAGATATTTCGTGAGGGTATTTGGGAAGAGTGGGAGTGATTATTGCTAAGTTGAAAGTTGATTGAGGTGTCTAGGATTGGAAACCAGCTAGTTCGAATTAGATATTTACACTTATAGGCATGTTGAATCTTACTCTTTTGTGATCTTATTGACTTTGGAATGATTCTGTAAATTACTTGTTTTTATTTGGAAAACATAATATGTTTTTAGGGAAATATTTTTTTCAACCTATGTGAAATTGATAGTCACTTGTTGAATATAGTTTGGAATCTCTATTTCTTAAGTGTTTGTACGTACTCCATATTAAAGAGTAGGTGTATATATAGTTCTATGTACTTCAATAGAGTGGATTCTATATAGCAAAAGCTAGATTTGAATTGGTAGGTTATGGAAACAATTTTTTTACCTATTAGATGAGTCATAATGAACTTAGGTTATTCCTAGGATTAGGATGAATCCAATGAAGTGGATAGCCTATGCATAGAATATGAATGGTCATAACAAGTCGAACTAGAATGGTGGATGAGCATGTGACATCCATTATGAATTAGGGGTGATGAATACTTTGGACAAAGTGGTGTAATTAACCACTGGTTACAATGTTAGTTCATTGTGTTACCTTTTAGCATGCTAGTTTCAGATTTTCATATGCATAGAATATAGACATTGTATGGTAAAGTTTAGTTATGTAGGACACAATACCAACTTAGGATTGGCTAGTATTTTGAGGTTTCTAGAACAAAGCTCTTTTTTGAAGGGTAGGTCCATCTTATCATATGTGGTAGATGTGTAGGGGACCACAATTAGTCTACAGATGGTGGAAAATAGATTGAGTGATGCTTCTCCTCTCAGTTGGCGAGCCAATATTTGAAGGGACGTTTCCTAGATCATTTGTATTTCTAGTGTTGATGAAGCTCAGATGATCTATGCATGTTTCTTGTAGCTATTTCTTCAAAGATGGAAAATGTATTTTGTATCTAGATTATGAAATCATTTCTTTGGAAATATTATACATTTCGTTGAATGAAATGAGAAAGATTAATGTACCTTGAAATTATGTATCGAAAGATAAATCTAAGGGATACTATCCTTTTTGGGATAGAGAAGAGCAAATAAGAGATGAACAAAAATCTATGGGGTATACTCCGTTGAGTTATGTATCTGAGAGTGAATTTGATGGATAATCTCCTCTTGACTACTTGAAAAGGACCACTCAATGTAAATAAAAGGAAAATGAAATCCTTATGAATAAATGAAAAGTTATTTTCTATATCAAAACTTGTGAGAAAAATAGAATTCCTTGTATGTGAATGTTTTCTCTTTTGAAAAGTTTTTAAATATATTAAGTAACCATGAATAGGATCTAATATAGATGAACCTTCAGGTATAACATTGTATTGAAAGGATGGTGAGAACAAGGACTAATCTTGGAGAAAGTCAAGAAGTTGGACAAGGTCCTAATACTATTGAAACCAAGTTGGACCACATTTTGGCCATCTTGGATGAAGCTAGGGTAAGGATAGAAAACCTTGAACAAGAAGTAAAAGGAAAAGAAAAAGAAGAGTGAGAAGTTCCATTAGGTGAAGAGGAAGAAATTCCTAATGAGGATGGAGAGAATTATCATGACTTTAATCAATCAATTCAACATAGGGAAGAAGAATCTCTATCAAAATTTGAAAGTAGAAAAATAAAATGTGTGGCAACTGAGTTGTCCAGGGATATGAGAAAAGTTACCCCACCAAAATTTGATGGAAGCACTAATGGATATGAGGTTGAGGCTTGGTTAATTCAAATGGACAAATATTTTGAAATCAGAAACTATATTGAGGTTACCAAAGTTGTTTGGGGTTCTTTCCAGTTAGTGGGAGAAGCTTCTGGTGGATGAACAAAAATATTGAACTTGGTATTAGTTCCCTAAATTTAACTTGGAATGAGTATGTTGAAATATTCTAGAAAATATGGCTACCCCAACTCTTTTATGACCAAAAGCTTACTAATTTCCAAAATTTGAAGCAAGGTGATATGTCAATGAACAAATATTGGGAATAGTTCACTCATCATCTGAAGTATGCGCCAATGTACCAAAAGGATGAACATTTTCAAATTAGAAAGTTCATCATGGGTTTGAATAGCTAAATAGGTGGTGAAGTGGATGTACATGGTCCAACCACTATGGATCTAGTATATGAAAAGGAAATCAAGCAAGAGAAGAAGCTCAAAGCCATTTCAATCCACCAAGAGGATAGGAACAAAAAGAAGTTTGATGGGTCTCAAGTGAATCAGGTTCCAAAGAAGTCTAATGGAGTGTAGGATTATCAAATACAAGGGGATAAGGGATCTTGTAGAGATCACCGAGGAAACAACAACAACAACAACAAAAATTCAACAATATTGGAGGAAATGTCAGTAATTTTGAAAGTCTATGAGAAGGAAGAGACCAGTAAAAGGATGCTTTACTTATGGAGGGGATCATAATACTACTCAATGCCCCAACAAACCTTCAAGATCTCAAATGCATGGAAATTATCTTCCTCCACAATGAATTGGATTCTAGTAGATCCATGAAACCTTGGGCAATTGACAAGCTGAGTATCAGGTCACACCAGTGGAAACTCCAGGTATTTTGTTTGGTATACCTATTTCTATACTTATTGATACTGGAGAAACAAAAAACTTTATTTCACCCAGAGTAGCTAATCAAATATCTAGAAAAGTTGGAATTATGAAAAAGTATTGGGATGTTGAGTATGCAAACTATACAAGAGCAACAATGAAGTAATGTTTGTTCAAAGCTAGGGTAGAACTTCCTAGTTTCTCAACTGAAGTAAACTTGTATGTAGCACCCCTAAGATCTTGTGATGTCATTCTAGGAAAGAATTGGCTATGGAAACATAGATCCAAAGTAGATTGTCATTCCAAGGTAATAAAGTGTCTAGATGATCTAGGAAATTGGGTGACATTGCAAGGAACACCAAGAGAGATTAAGTTGTGATAGATTTCTACCATGCAAATGCTTAAGGCGAAAAAGAAAGGTTGCCAACTTTTTGTAGTTAAAATAGAAGAACCCAAGGAAGTCACTCCTCAAGATAATGGCATGGATTGTGAACCACAAGATTCTCTTTAGATTGAAGAAGGAAATATGGTGGAATCTGGAGAAACAAATATGGAGAAATATCCCATTTTACAAAAAATTGTAGATGCATTTCTAGATGAGTTACTTGGATTACCTCCCAAGAGGGTATTCCATTTCTCCATTGACATTGTACTAGGATTTGAACCTATATCCAAGGTGCCTTATAGAATGACTACAAAGAAATTAATAGAACTTAAGGCACAGTTGGAGGAGTTTTTATCTAAGGGATGATAAGACCTAGTGTTTCACCCTGGGGAGCATTAGTGATCTTCATGAAGAAGAAGGATGGAACACTGTGCTTGTGTATTGATTATCAGATGCTTAACAAAGCTACGATAAAGAATAAGTACCCATTGCCATGTATTGATGATCTTTTCGATCAGATACGAGGAGCAGATGTGTTTTCAAAAATTGATTTGCAATCAGGTTACCATCAACTGAGAATCAAAGATGAAGATATTTTCAAGACTTCCTTTTGAACTAGATAGTCCTACATAAGGTATTTATGAACCTGATGAACAATGTATTTAGATATTGTTTGGATACATTTGTTTTAGTATTCTTGGATGATATCTTAATTTATTCCAAGAATGAAGAGGATCATTACAAACATTTAGAGATAGTTCTCTAGCGGTTAAGAGAACATAAGTTGAATGGAAAACTCTCTAAGTGTAATTTATTTTAGAAGAAGGTGTAGTATTTGGGTCACATAATTTCAGCTGAGGGAATTTTAGTGGATCTAGATAAAATAAAAGTAGTGCTAGACTAACCAATATCTAAAAATGTACTAGAGATTAGAAGTTTCATGGGTTTGGCTGGCTACTATTGAAATTTTGTAGCAAACTTTTCCAAGATAGCTTTTCCTATTACTTCATTGTAGAGGAAAGGAAAGAAGTTTGAGTGGAAAGAAAAATGTCAAATGACATTTGGATCTACTCGAGAAGAAGTTGACTACAAATCTAATATTGAAAGTACTAGATCTGGAGGGTGACTTCACTGTCATCATAGATGTGTCAAGAGAAGGGGTAGGTGGAGTACTAATGCAAGAAGGGTAGGTCATAGCTTATGAATTAATAAATTTGAAGCCCTATGAACAAAATTATGCATCACATGATTTAGAGTTTGCAGTAATTTTCCATGCATTGTAGATGTGGAGACATTATTTTCTTGGAAAGCCATTTGAACTAAAGACTAATCACCATGGTCTTAAGTATTTGTTTACCCAACCCAACATGAATGCACGACAACAGAGATGGTTAGAGTTGATATCTGATTATGATTTCAATATCAATTACATCAAGGGAAAGGAGAATTGGGTTGTCGATGCCCTAAGCCATAGAAGGCATATCACCTCAATGGTATCCATTCAAACCAACTTTAAGGGATAAGTATTGCAAAAATGCAAGGGTGACGAGTACTATGAGAAAATTAAGCAATCACTCATGGATAATCTACAAGATGCAAGGTACGAAGAATTTCATTTTAAACCTAACGGATTACTAAGGTTTAAAGGAAGAATTTATGTACCTAATTCTGAAGAGTTAAGAAATCTAGTGTGGAAAGAAGTGAATGAAGCACCATATTCTGGACACCCAGGTTTGACTAAGATGATGGCTGATGTGAAGCCATTATATTTCTAGAAAGGGATGAAAGGAGATGTTGCTAGATTTGTGGCAATATGCTTAGAGTGTCAAAGGGTGAAAGTTGAACATCATCACCCAACAAGTCTTTTGTATCCTCATGATGTTCCTGAGAGGAAGTAGCAAGTCATTAGTATGGACTTTGTGCAAGGTCTTCCTATGTCAAGGAATAAGCACAATTCCATTTTGGTGGTAGTGGATAAACTTACCAAAGTAGCGCATTTTATTCCTAGAAATTTAACAGATGGAGCTCCTGTCATAGCTCAAAAATTTGTTCAAGAGGTGTTTAGATTACATGGGATTCTTGAGAATATTATTTTGGATAGGGATGCTCATGTGACATATAGGTTTTGGAAAACCTTGTTTTCCTCACTTGGAACTCAATTTAATATAAGTTTTGTATATCATCCAAAGATGGATGGGAAAACTGAAAGGGTGTATCAAGTATTAGAAGACCTAATGAGAATGTATTGCATGGATCAGAAATATAAGTGGGAAGATTACTTGGCTTTAGTGGAGTTTTCATATAAAAATTCCTATCATTCTACAATTAAGATGGCTCCTTTTGAAGCATTGTATGGTCAAAAATGTCAAACTCCTATAAGTTGGGATAAACTTGAGGATAGGATTAGTTTTGTACCAGAGATTTTTTTAGAAATGGAAGAGAAATTTAGAATTATTAAGAAAAGGCTAGTTGAAGCCAATGATAGATAGAAAATCTATGCAGATTCTAAAAGAGTGCCTAGAAAATTTGAAGTATGGAAAAAGGTGTTGTTGAGAGTAAAACCTCAAAAGAGTTCCATCAAGTTTGGGAAGTTATCCAAACTAGCTTTGCAATACGTAGGTCCATTTGAAGTGCTAGAGGAAGTAAACCCTATTGCTTATTGAATTGCATTGACACTAGCTCTTGTTCGGATGCATAATGTCTTTCATGTTTCATGACTAAAGAAGTATATACTAGGTAATAATCATGTCATTGATTGGAATGCTTTATAAGTATAGGACCCAAGAGTGGTAACAATTGAACCTATTAAGGTGCTCAAAATGTGTAAGCTTTGCTTACATAATAGAGAGGTTCTACAGTGCAAAGTCCAATGGGAATTGTATGGAGAAGATTCTACTACTTGGGAAGATTATGTTGAAATAGAGCAAAAATTTCCACATGTTTTACATGCTTTTGAGAGCTCTTGAAAATAATATTTTTGTGTTGTGTTTTATGCTTTATATATATGTTTTCTACATAAGATAATTAGGGATGATGATTCACAAATGGGGGAATATGTTACACCCCATTGTGTATTACCTAGTTACCATTACCTAGCTAGATGAAATACTTGCATAAATGAGTGTGTTTTTAACTTTGATGGAAATAAATGTGATTGTACTTTGTTTATATGAATCATTGGAAATATAATGAATAAATGGTTGATTTAGATTGATGTTATATATGTCATAATTATGACTATAGAATAATAATGCAAATGATTGTTTTGTGATTAGTTGACTACCTTTGCAAATGTGCCAAGTTGGTTGCAGATACAAGTTCACGCCTTCAGAAGGGAGGGGAAGTATCACTAAAGAGAAGTATTCTAGTTTGGTAACCCTTAATGAGCTTAACTAAGTTTTCACACACACACACTTTTAGATTGATCAAGTCAAGTCATTAGTTATGGGAAAAAGGTAATGATACCTTGGATTGATTGTGAAAACATGCTTGATTAAGTGTTCGAGTTTCTTTTTATTTATGAGTACTTATTTATGAGTATAATCAATGAGATATGTACATAGGATGTATATATACATACATATATGTATGTCTACGATGAGCTCATACACATGAGTAAAGATGTACATAAGTATACGTAGATAGACGTATCTATGTATGCTTATGGACAGATTACCCATATGCATGGGGACATCAAATGGACAAAGCAACATGTATATATATATTTAGCGTATATATGTCAGTCAATTTTATTTCTATTACGTATGTTTAAAGGTAATGTTATATATATATATATACATATGTATATATGTATATATATACATGTGCGATATTAATTTGGAAAATAAATGAATATAAGTTTATGCATTCAAATATCGAATGACATATATTTATAATTGTATAAGTTAATATATACACACACACACATATATATATATACATATGTATAATAACATGTCAAGTTATTTATATATATATATGTATAATTGATATATATACCATGCATATATATTATTGATAGATTATAATGTTTGATTAAGTGATGATGTTTTGATGCAAAGTGCATACTATACACGATATAGTGTATAACACATATTTTAAATAATGTAAAGTGTAACAATAATATGTAGCATGCAATAAGACAGCACTGTAAACACTTCATAAGTGTTACCATGCTATGAACAATGTACACAACACTTAAAGAGGTACATGGAAATGGTTATAATACATAGTCAAAAGTATTGAAGGCAATTTGAAACACATTTAAAAGATTTGAATTAGTATTTTATTTGAAAACACCAAATAACACGTAAGAAGTTTATGTGGTGCCCAATTATGAATAGTTGCATACCTTTAGAAGTTTGTTTTAAAGAGCTCTGTCCAAGGATGGAAGAAAAATTGAATGGTAGAATAAGTCAATTAGAACTTGAAATTGAAAGAGTTGACCTGTGCAGTAATTTACCTTGCATATCTAAATATGAATCCAATGAAGGGGATAGCCTATGTATAGAATATGAATGGTCATAACAAATCAAGCTAGAATGATGGATGAGCATGTGACATCCATTTCGAATTAGGGATGATGAATACTTTGGTCAAAGTGGTATAATTCACCACTATACTGTTAGTTCATTGTGTTACCTTTTAGCATGCTAGTTCGCGATTGTCATACACATAGAATATAGACACTGTAAAGTTCTAGTTATGTAGGACACAACACCAACTCAAGATTGGCAAGTATTTTGAGGTTTCCAAACCAAATCTCTTTGTCAAAGGGTAGGTCCATCTTACCATATGTGGTAGATGTGTGGGAGACCGTAGTTAGTCTGTGGATGGCAAAAAAGTTCTTGATTAATGCTTCTCCTCTCAGTCGGTGATCCAAGATTTGAAGGGGGATTTCCTGGATAATTTGTATTTCTAGTGCCAATGAAACTCAGATGAGCTATGTATGTTTCTTGTATCTATTTATTGAAAGATGGAAAATGTATTTTGTATCTAGATTATGAAATAATTTATTTGGAAATATTGTACATTTCATTGAATGAAATGAGACAGATTAATTATTTCTATGTCAATTATGTCTATTTTCTTGTATTGAAAAGAAATTTTTTATCACTATGAGTTTGGAGGTATTGACATTAGGAAAAGATTTTAAATATAGAATATTTGGGAGGTATTGACTCAACTGACATCTCAGGAATGGAGCTCACGGGGACTAGTTCCTCAATCTAGAATACTCTAAAAAAGGGTGCCTCACTTATTAAGCAAGGTCTCTTATGGATTATCAATAATGGTAATAGTGCTGAATTTTTGGCATGATTCCTATGATAACTATCCCTCCATCATTTCTTCTTATCCTTAGTTGTAACATTTATGCAATATTTTTCTTGAAGCTAGCTAGGATAAAGTTGTTGATTACAAGTATCCCACAACTCTTGAGAATTCCTCTATTCACCATTGGAAATAACCCTACAAATGGTCGATGGGAGGCTTTATGGAAGCCTATGATGAGTTAGCTTACATATTTTTGAATCGAATATTTACCTCTTCAAGGTATCTTGATGCCCTTGCTTGGGGCTATGAATCAAAAGGAGTTTAGTTTGTTGCTCTCAATTACCAAGCTCTTGATTTTCAAAAAATGGGTTTGAGAGAAATTCCCTAGTGGAGAAAAATATGGAACAAGGCTGGATGGCCAAAATGTAACTTCTTTCTTTGGATATTGTATCATAACAAATTATTAACTTGGGAAAATATTAAGAAGATGGGTTTCTCAAGGCCATCTCTATTCTCTTTGTGCAGATGCAATGAGGAAAGAACTAATCATTTTTTCTTCCTATGCCCCTTTTTTAAGGAAAGTTGGAAGTTGTGGTCAGATATCTAGAATAAACATGTCATTCATCCAACTTATTTGATTAAAATTTAGAATAGTCTAGGTCATCCTCCTATTTTTTCCTCCTTCCTTTTGTTAGCTTGGGACTTTTGTCCCTCTTTCATTCTCTAGCAACTCTGGTTGGAGCGTAATCATCACATCTTTCATGATTGAAAGTGGAGTCCCTCAAATTTGGTTAAAATTCCAACACATGATTAAGGAGACATTAGAGTCCAAATTCATGTTTGAAGGTTCTCTTTCCTCTTTTGATCATTGTTTTATTAAGCTCTTAGAGTTGTCTCTCTCTCACCCCTCCTTATTTGGATCCAATTCTAGAGCTCAAAGTTCTACAAAGGTTAATAGATCGAGAAAATAGACTCCATGATTTTGGTTTCATTATTGAATAAAAGAAATTTCTAGAAGGCATCTTGGAGATTGGCTAGGGTGGTTCAATTTTTTTTTGACTTGGTTAATAATTTTGATTCTATTTCCTTTTTACACATTCCTAGAGAATGGAACAAGGTTGTAGGTTGTCTTACTAAATGGGCTTCTAAAGGAGGTCAATACTATAGTTTCACTAACTGAGATAATTTGGATTATGAATAATCATAGTGCCTCCCTAGGTTTATCAATGATTAACAAAGGAGGGATGGGTAGCAACTCAAGTTGTGGTTGGAATGGGTCTATAAGACTTTATTTTTTTCTATGGATAGTGCCTTTTTGGGTTTGCAAGATTCCCTGATGGATTCTCCTTCTTCTGTATATTGTAATGGCAATTGTCATCTGGAAATCATTTTATAATCTTTGATTTTTTATTTTTTTTAATTTAAAATGCTTTTGACCGGAGCTATGAACCAGATACAACCATTTAACAATACCACCCCAATGGGGTTTGAACCTTGGTGTCAAGAACAACAATGCCACCAATAAACCATCACACCATGCCAATACCGACATGATTTTATAATCTTTGATTTTAAGTATTTGGAATAAATTTTTTTCCCAAAAAAAGAGGATTACCAAAAATATAATTTGAACTCATCAAGGGAAGGGTCCCAAATTTAATAAAAGTTAGTGGTACGTTATGAGGGGTCAAAACAAATGACCCTACCTTGCCTGACAAAAAATAAATTCCTTAGAACCAAACTTAAAATAATATAAACTTGAAACACATGGGAACACATCCTTAGTTATAATGATCATGTTGACTTGTAAAATTTATTGTTATATTTTTTTAAATATCATCAAAACTATCTAATCTAAAGTGAACTCATAATGGAAAGATTACCTAGCATATAATTTTCAAAACTAATACATCTAAGTACACAAAAATGTGTTCATACCAAAGTAAAATTGAGTTGTTTTTATGATGATAATTGTGATTTTTCATCCACATGTGTGTGCATGGTTTATTATATTCTCTTACCTTTAAACTTAGCTAGGACAACTTTAGATATCAATATTTTTAGAATTTTTAACATTAAATGCAAGTAGAGGTCATGTTTAGATACAGATGCGCATTTTATTAGACTTTCCTTTATTTGACTAATGAGGTATAGCTTTGCTACCAACCAAGTGTCTATAGCCTCAATGGAGATACCTTTGGTCCCATTTACATATAGATTTGTTGCTAGCTAAGAATCTATAGCCACAACAAAGATACTTTAGTAACCCAAAATGATTGAGGCTTTTTGTTTTATTTTTTACTTTTACTCTCTCTCATCCCATAAACACTAAAATCCACCTCTAGGTTTAGGACCACTATGGTAGTCATTAGTTTTTATATTAAAAAAATCTTATGAATTTGACATATTACTTGTAGTTGATTTTCCATATAAATTTAAGAATATTTAAATTTAGTAAGTGATGGATGAAAAAGTAAAAGATACATATTTACATTGCATACACTCCCTTAAGCATGGGAATCGATCTTGCATGCCTAAATGAATAATTATTGAAAATTGTACCCTAATAGCCAATCCACCATAATATAAAATGAAATGACTATTAGTAATGGTATCCAAAAAGTGAATTTCAATCAAAATATAATTCATTTCGTGATCATATCAATTTTGTTAGAGTAATCATGTATTAGCTAATAATTAATTAACCTTTAATTAATTATTAGTCTAATTTATTCTCATGCACTTAAGCTAAACTTAAGAGTTCTTTATTAAGTTAACTAAGTGGGTTTCTATGCTAACTGAAGTGAGCTATTATTAGATCATTTTGTCTCATCATATGTGATGTTGACACTTGTCCTGATCTAATCCCTTTAACATTTAGGGTTGCTCCTATATAGCACTTAACCCTCATTGTTTTATCTCTCTGTGATTTACACTTCTGCTCTTTTGAACTCTCAACCTTTGAGGATTTTTTTTCCTTGAAGACTCTTCAGGTTCTTCTATAGCTTTTTCTTGTTGAAGAATACTGCACACATTTTTTGTAGATCTCATGTAGAAGATGTATTTGTTTGTTGTTTGATCCCATGGCTCATGTTTTTTACAATTCTAACATGGTATCAGGATTTTTCACCGGCAGAAAAAATATTTTTAGAATATTCCATTGATGCCAGCATGATGTCATGATGATGTCAGTGATATAGATGATACCTTGGCCCACTTTGACCCCTCTTTGGCCCTCAGAAGCAATTTTTTCTTTTGTCCATAACTTGGGCATAAATATTAGTTTTTGGAAAATAAGATATCATCAGAAAGCTAGTTCCTCCAGATTTCCAGTGGTGTGGATCTCATCACCTGTTTTTGTTGCTAGTGAATTTTATAACCCGTTGAAGTCAGAGGTGTTGTTTTCAGTCTTGAGCTCATAAAACTTGACCAATTTCCCCATTTTTCATGATTATAGTAGCATTGGAACTATCTTTCAAAGCTCTTCACATCCATCCATGCACTTTTTCTATATTTCTCTCCAGTACATTTTATTTAATTTTTTGTTTTTTCCCACTCTGGTGAATTACTTGGATGTCTTAGCTCCTGGAAAATTTTCATTTACGTGGGATGACTCATTTTTGGCTATTTTATATGTATTTCTAGTATTCTATCCTATTTGAACATTGTATACATATTTTTCATGCATATTCTCTTTTGTAGACTCACTAAGATACAATGCTATTCTGGTGTATGCTTTTTAGGGATTTTGCACATCCTATTATTGTTGAATGCACTAGAAAATTGAGAGGGGGGTGAATCAATTATACTTTAAAACTTAAAAACCCTCATTAACATTTAGATCCACGTTCATTTATTTAACCCTTAATTATGTCATGATGAATTAGCATGAAAAGCAAAGAATAGAAACTAAAACAACTTAGCACTATACACAAGAGAACACTAGATTTACGTGGAAAACCCAAGAAGGGAAAAACCATAGTGAGGATTAGTTCACAATATATGTAATATCAATATTGAATACAATAGGGCTCATTTCCAGAGGGCTCACTACCCAAAGAAGAAAGCCTCACTGCCAAAATAGAAAAGAAGATAGAGAAGAAATGTTACACAGAGAAAAGCATCTCAATGCAATAAGGGATCCACCACAATGAAATCAACTCCTTCACAGTCTGATTTGAAGAATTTTAGCGACCTTCTACTCACTGCATCCAATAAACTAACACATGAAAGCTCACATTGTACTTCTCAAACTTGCACTCTAACACACTACACTTCACATCATTCACATCTCAAACATCTATCTTAACATCATTCAACAATTCAGCTCATACTTATACCATCTTCAGCCTTGGAACCCTTCTCCAAGGTTGGCTATGCACCTCAAATATGAAAATTCTAATTAGGTAGGTGCCAAAACACTTTTGTGGAAGATAGAAGTGAAATCGGACCACATAAAGCCTTAGTTGGGACCCAAATCAACAACACCACATAAACAAATGCTTCCATAAACAATAATTATCCATCACATGCAGTGTAAACACCAAGTCGGTCGATACCCGTGAAAACGCCATTAAACTTTGAAGTACATGCTTCCTCAAAGCCAAAGATGGTTTGCAAACAACACACCATGCTTGAACATGATGTAGAATATTCCTCAAACACCTTGAAATCTAGCAAACTCTTTCACAACAACTTCCACCAAGAGAATGTACACACCCATTACACCTAGACAACTCTGTTATACACTATTACTTGAAAAAATGACTTCTAAAGCACAAAAACTCAAACCTTCTTGACTATGGTAAACTACCAACACCATCAACACACCTTTAGAATTGCAAGACCTCAAACACAATTGCAGAGAAATGCAAAGAAAAAACATTTCTCCCAGAAACCTCAACAATGCACAGTTCACACACTGGTGAACACAAGTTATTTTGTACGATGATCCATCACACCAACTCTTGAATATAACACCTCTAAAAATTTTTACCAACATACCAGAATCACATAAGTAGATCTTCAACCTATAAGAAATGTGGAACAAAATTAGAACACAACCCTGCAACCAAAACACCATTGCAACACATTGTTTCCTCTTTTTATCAAATTATCTCAAAAGTACTTTGGAAACCAAGCACCAAAGACACATCCTCATCCATAGAAAAAATCTTATCAAAGCAACACAAAAGGTTGACACCAGTACTTTAATAATGACAACATAATGCAACTAATCAAAGAATCAACTACTCACACTCTTGCAACTATCTCACTCAACTAAAAAAATCAATGACAACATAGGCTTGTTGACATAAAATTCTCAACCAACTGCTCATTTTCAACAATCTCCCCCTTTTTCATTTATGGCAACACATGATGTGAAAATGCATCAAGGACATAATAGTTTTGGTCCATACCAATTTCCTTTTCTCCTTTCTCCCCTTTTGTAGCTTGTCTTCTTTACATGTTTCTCTTTCCTTGAATGACATGATTTTATCTTTTCTCTACCCCTTATTACTTATTCTTTTTCACATGTTTCTCTCTCCCCCTTTGACATCAATGGAAAAGGACTAAAATGTTTGCATTTATTCTCTTTCTTTGACATCAAATGATCTACTTACTACTGCTCGACAATACCTTTCCCTTAATTCTCTGAATACTCCCCCTTAGGATCACACACCAAACTATACCAAATGACAACACATAATATTTTGAATAAAACAATCAGCAATGCCACTACCTACTCCCCTTGAGAGGTATCCACCAACATCAGTCTAGAACAAAGAATGAATCTTGATATTCGCTAGACTGATGCATCTCCTTATGCATCTAGTTCAAAGAAGGAGGGGCAATAACCCCCAACTTCTCCTGGAGATACTCAAAAGTATCCTTAGGAAGAGCCTTAGTGAATATATTAGCAATCTAATCCTTTGTAGGTACATATTCAAGCTTCACTTCATTCTCCACAACCTTCTCTCTAATAAAATGATATTTGATTGAAATATGTTTTGTCCTTGAATGCATCACTGGATTATTTGAAATATTGGTTGCACTTGTATTCTCACAAAAGATAGAAATAGTCTCATCATATACCACTCTGACATCCTTCAATGTTTGCCTCATCCACAACACTTGTGTACAACAAGATGCTACAACAATGCACTCAACCTTTGTAGTAGACAAAAATATTGAATCATGTTTCATACTTAGCCATGATACCAATTTGCATCCAAGAAAGAATGCACCACCACTTGTACTTTTCCTATCATCCACATAGCTAGCCCAATATGTGTCTGTGTAAGCACTCAAATTGAAGTTAATATCCTTTGGATACCACAATCCATTATCTAGAGTTCCCTTTAAATATATGAATATCCTCTTCATTGCTGCAACATGTGACCCTCTAGGATCTTCTTGAAATATAGCTACAAGACAAACTACATGCATGATATTCGGTCTAGTAGCAGTTAGATATAGTAGTCCACCAATCATTGATTTGTGCTTGCTCTAATCAACATTTTTGGATTCATCATTCTTACTCAATTTGCAACTAGTAACCATAGGAGTACATATCGGTTTGGAGTCTTCCATTCCAAACTTATTCAACATCTCTTTGACATACTTTGATAGTGAAATGAATATACCTTTGTTTTTATGATTGATTTGTATCCCAAGGAAGAAATTCATCTCCCCATACATAGACATATCAAACTCTTTCTATATCTCTTCTACAAACTTCTTGCACATAGCTTCATTTCCTCCAAAAAATTTCATCAACATACACAACCATAATCAAGATTTGATATTTTTCAACCTTAAAGTAGAGATTACAATCTGCAACACTATTGAATCCTTGCTATATCAAATAATTATCCAACCTTGCATATCAAGCTCTGGGAGCTTGCTTCAATCCATATAATGCCTTCTTTAATCTGTAGACCATACTTGGTTTATCTCATAACTGAAATCCTTCCAGTTGTTCCATGTATACTTCTTCCAATTCTCCTTTCAAGAAATTAGACTTCACATCCATTTGATAAAATTTGAAATCCTTGTGTGCTACAAAAGCCAAAAACATTTTGATAGCTTCCATTCTTGCCACCGAGGAAAATATCTCTTCAAAATCTATTCCTTCAACTTGTGAGTAGCCCTTACACACAAACCTTGCTTTGTTCCTTACAACTTATCCATTCTCATTCAGTTTGTTTCTAAATATCCACTTAGATCCAATTATATTTTTGTTTGTAGGTCTTGGGAAAAGTTCCCAAGTCTAATTCTTCTCAATCTGTAGTAGTTCTTCTTCCATAGCTTTCATCCAATGTTCATCTTTGCATTCCTCAATCACTGTTTTAGGTTCAACTTCATAAATTAAACACGGATATATCTCTTCTTTAGCAGCTTTCCTTCTTGTTAATACAACTTTTCTTTTGTCTACAATGATTTTCTCTTCAAAGTGATTCCTCTAAACATACTTAGGGGTTCTAGGAGTCTTTTCTGGAGCTTCTTCCTCTTCAATCTATACTTCCTTTTTCGTAGCCTTTTCTTTTTCTCTGCAATAAAGTTCATCTAATTCATATCCATCTATCACCACTAAGTTTTGAAAATCTTCATCAACCTTGATGCTTGTACTCTCAACAATCTTTCTAATATTTTGTTGTAGCACCAGTAGGCTTTGTTTTTAGTAGGAAATCCAAGGAAGATTCCTTCATTAGAACTTGCATCAAAATTTCCTAAATTTTCTTCATCTCTTATAATATAACATTTTCTTCCAAACACTCTGAAGTATTTAACAGTAGGTATCCTTCCATACCACAAATCATAGAGAGTCTTTGTGTTTTTTAATTTTTCTTGAAATTTGTTATGTAAACTATAGTGTGAATTGATTCTCTCCAATAAACTTCCAGTAGGTTAGCTTCTTTCATCATAGTTCTTGCAACTTCTTGAATAGTTATATTTTTCCTTTCAACCACTCCATTTTGTTGAGGAGTCCTAGGGGTAGACAAGTGCCTCTTTATGCCATGATTCTCACAAAACATGTTAAATTAATTAGAGGTGAACTCTCCACCTCTGTCAGACCTCAAACATTTTATCTTCATATCCATCTAAATCTCAACCATAACTTTAAATGCTTTGAATCTATCTAGGGCTTCATATTTTTCTTTAAGAAAGGTAACCCATGTCATCCTTGAATAATCATTAATAAAAAGAATGAAATACCTATCACCTTGAAGACTTATTGTTCTTGTAGGACCAAAAAGATTTGTATGCACCAATTCAAGTAATCTAGTAGAAGATTGTTCTTTTCCTTTGAAAATTCTTCTTGTTTTCTTTCCAATCTAACAATCCTTGTAGGAAACATTGATAGGTTGTGTAATCTTTGGCAGATCTCTCACTACTTGAAATAAACTGATTCTTACCAAATTATCAAAATTAATGTGACATATCCTCCTATGCCATAACAAACTTTCATTAATTTGAGTCAATGTAATGACCATCAATACCCTTAAGTTGATAAACATTTCCATTTGTCCTTCTTCCAACAAAAATTATAGTTCCAAACCCTTTTCTGGTCTCACATCCATCATCCTAGAACATAAGATTGTATCCTTTGCTACACATTTGTCCAACATTCAAAATGTTATTCCTTAAACCTTTAACATAGTAAACATCTTTAGTATTATGCTTTCCATCAAAACTGATTGAACCTATTCCACATATCTTAACACCTGAATCATCACCAAAGCTAACAAGTCATCCATTATAATTTTCAAGTTTAAAAAACTTACTCTTTTCTTTGGTCATATGATTAGAGTAGCCACTATCAATGATCCAATAGTTCTTATCTTGTCTAGCATGTAAAGTAGATACCAAAGTACCTTCATTCTTATCCTTTCACTCTAGAGGGAATTCCTTCACACATCTTTTAGAGTTAACAAAAATAGATTCATATTTTAAAGCCATGAACAAACATTCATCATCATCATCTCCATAATAAAATTCATCATTAGAAATACTTGCATCTTCTCTAACATAGTAGCTTTTCTTAATCATCTTACCTTTGTTCTCCTTGTTTTTGTCATAAACAACTTTTTTTGGACATCTTGAAGCATAGTGACCTATCTTTCCACAACTAAAACATTTGAAAGGCAACTTACCTTTGTATTTACCAATACCTCTTCTAATCCTTCTCATAAAGTTATCCTCCACATCATCAAGATCTTCCTTATCTGGTTCTTCAATATTCTCTATTTTTGTAGCCTTAAAAATAGTCTCAACTTTTGCACCATTGTTAGTACCAAATACCTTCATTTCAAATGTAGTTAAAGAGCCATACAATTGATCTATAGAATAATGATCTAGATTTTGAGATTCCTTAATAGCAACAACTTTATGACTATAGGCTTTAGGAAAGGATCTAATAATTTTCTTTACCACTTTTGGTTCTTTGACTTTTCCTCGAAGACCTCTAATGGAGCTGACCATTTCATCTACCCTCTCCATATAGCTTGTAATGTTTTCATCTTCAGACATCCACAAATTTTTAAATGTGATTTTTAAATTATGTATTTTAGCTTGTTTGACCATATCATCTCCTTCATAAATTATTCCAACTTTTCCCAAATTGCTTTAGTAGCAATTTTCAAATCCATAATTTTCACTATTTCAAAATTTTTAAGACTAATCAAGAGAGCATACTTAGATTTACTATTGCTTTCATGGGCCTTAAGTTCAACTTCATTACTCAAACCATTTGTAGGCATAGTGTATCTAGTTTGAACAAATCTCCAACATCATATCCCAAATTCTCTAGAAAGCCTTCCATCCTTGTTTTTCAAAATGCATGATCTATTCCATCAAATATAGGGATCTCCTTCTTGTGCTCCATCCTAGATCTACCTTAAGCAGTTAATATTTTCCCCAAGGAACCTTTCTCTGATACAAATTTTTGAATGCACTAGACAACTGAGAGGGGGGGTGAATCATTTGTACCTTAAAACTTCAAAACCCTCATTAACATTTAGATCCACATTCATTCATTTAACCCTTAATTTTTTATGATGAATTAGCATGAAAAGAAAAGAATAGAAATTGGAACCAAATAACACTATACACAAGAGAACACTAGATTTATGTGGAAAAACAAAGAAGGGAAAAACCACGATGAGGATCAGCTCACTATATATGTAATATCAATACCAAATACAATAGGGCTCACTACCCAAAGAAGAAAGGCTCACTACCAAAATAGAAAAGAAAATAGAGAAGAAATGTTACACATAGAAAAGAAAGTCAATGCAACAAGGAATCCACCATAATGAAATTAACTCCTTTGTAGTTTGATTTGAAGAATTGTAGCCACCTTCTGCTCATTGCATCCCGTAAACTAACACATGAAATCTCGCACTGCACTTCTCAATTTTGCACTCTAACACACTACACTTCACATCATTCACATCTCACACATCTATCTTAACATCCTTCAAAAACTCAACTCATACTTATACCATATTCAACCTTGAAACCCTTCTCCAAGGTCGGCTATGCACCTCAAATGTGAAAATTCAAATTAGGTCAACACCAAAACACTTTTGTGGTGGATAGAAGTGAAATTGAACCACATAAAACCTTGGTGTTGGATAGGACAACTGAGGGGGGGTGAACTAATTGTCATGGATTATAACCTTAAATTAAATTATCAAAACTAACACATAAACTGATTAAGTGATTAACCATCAAATACAAATGCACAAACACAATAACACTAGATTTATGTGGAAAAACCAATGAGGGAAAAACCATAGTGAGGATTAACTCACACTATAGAGAATATCAAAACCGATTACAAAAAGGATCACTACCTGAAATAAGGACTCACTATCCATAGGGCTACAACCCGGAGACCTCACTACCATAGAGATACAAAGAAGATGGCTCACTTCTAGAATACAAAATTTATGGCTTAGCGCAAAAAGTGAATTGATGAGTTACACCTTTCTTGTGCTGAATTCAGTTCCAAATGAAGCTCTGTAAAGATAGTACTGTATATCAGTAATCACTCAATACTTTTGTTTTGATTACACACTTTTATCTTCACCTGATTGGCTTATTCTAATCTATTCCAACCACACACTTTTTTGACTTTATGTTCTTCTTTTATAACCTCACATCTCTCATCCTTCTTCTTACTTTCCAGAGACACATATAAATATATATGTATCTTACACATCGATTATGTCATCCAAAAACATCCATAAAGTATTGCATATGCCAAGTTGGCCAAGATCTTGAAATATCTAAATCATAGTTTGTCACATGGTAGGAACCGGACCTCAAACCAACATGTCAGACCACATATAATGGTTAACCTCAATGTAAAATAACTTCTGGTAAACTAGTCATACATACAGTACTGTACTGACATCAATGACAACCCGCTGACATTAGTGACAACCATTTGATGCAAAATTAAACTTCCAACAATCTCCCCCTTTGTCATTGATGGCAACACAAGATGTGAAAATCCAACAATGACAAAAAATGATTTTCATTTTTCTCATGCTTCCTTTCTCCCTTTTTCACATGCTCTCTCTCTCCCCCCCTTTGACATCAATGACAAAAAAAGTTCTATCTGCCCTCTACTTCAAAAAAAAAATTCACAAAAGTTTACAAAAAATGATTCTTTACCTCAATCCTTCTTTCTTCAAAATATTTCCTTGTATTTTTCTTTCAGTTCCAGAAGACATTTCTTCTAGGAATCCATTGCCAGCTTGATGTATAGACAAATACTATTGTTCTTTGCTATTCAGCATCCTCCAAGAGACCGAAAAGTTGTTCCAATCTTAGCTCAATTATCTCTTTAAATTTCTAAAAGGTCTTCACAATACCATCCATTTGTGCCATGATGACTGCAAGAGGAATTGATCCTTTTCTTTTGTGTTTTCCAATAGAGTTCAGTTCATGCTCATGTTGGATGATGTGGTTGTGTTTCTGATATGTGGTTGGAATTGATGTCAACACTATTAGCATTATTGTATTGAAGGTTGTATATGTCAAGGATATTGAGAAAATTGTTAAAGAAAGAGTTCCAGGTTCCTAGTGGAACTATGAAGGTCATGAAGGTGTCTTGTTCTGTAAGTTGAAGATTAGTTGTTGTGGACTAAAGGGTTTATTTCTGAGTGTATCTCGTCCATCCACAAGAATTTTTAGAGGTCCGCGTGAAGATTTGTTCGAGTTATAAAGATTTGTGTTCTGACAGTGTTTTTGTGGTCTCTGTCAGTGTTCTTGATTAAAGATGGTGTGATTCTGGTAATTCTAGTTGTTGCAGATGTTTCTCTATTGTTTCTTGGTGCTCGTGGATGTTTCTAGATCGTGCTCTATCTTTGTTGCATTCCCGCGTTGATCAGTGTGCTCATGGTTGAATATTTTTCTCAGTATGTTCGGGTTTTCATGTTCTTGGCCGACATGGTGGTTGTGGTGTGTTGCAGATCCTTGTAGATTTAATTTTGAATGTTTGGTGCACTCGAAGATATTGTTTTGGGTCACATCATGATATTAGCTGATGGTATTTGATCCACATTGAAAATTTATTTGTAAATTTGGGCCGACATTTAAAATATGTCTTATATTTTGGCCGACAAGGTTGTTGATGTAATTCCATGTTGCAGATATATAAGAGTGATTGTTTGAGCAAAGTTAGTGTGTGCATAAGAAAAAATGTATGCAAAAGAAAGTGTAGATATGTGAATAGTGTCCAAATAATTCGATTGCAGAGTAGAGTGAGAAGAAGTTTGAGCGAAGTGTGAAGAAGGTTTTTTGTGCTTAACTGGAACTATAATCAGGCTTGTGAAGAAGCTATTTCCTCAGTTCATACCCTACAAATCTAATCCGTATTGTTGTGTATTGTTGGGTAGTGAGCCCTCTTGTATTTGAGCAGTGAGCTCTAGGAATGTGCATGAATTCATGTTCATTCCCATTATTTTTCTTATACTTTTAATAGGGTATAATATTGTGGACTAACATCCACCGTGGTTTTTCCCCTAACAGGGTTTCCAAATAAAAAATCTTGGTACACGTTCTTTGTGCTTCTAATGTGTTGTTTTTTCATGGTTTACTATTCATTCATCAGATCTGATATTAAGTTAAGTAAAGTTTGAATTTTTTTAAATATTCTGTGACAACTAATTCACCCCCCCTCTCAGTTTTTTGTCCTTGTTTTGCCAACAATTGGTATTAGAGCAGGTTCCTCTGAAGAAGTTTAAAAGTTTGAGGTGATCTGAGATGGAATCATACAAGAAGGACAGTCCTAGATTCGATGGAACAAACTAATCATTGTGGAAAACTAGGATGGAGTGTCATTTGAGGTGTATTGGTGAACCCTTCTAGAAGATTAAAAAGAACATATATGTTATTCCTCAGAATGGTCCTTCCACTGCTGATGAGATTAAAGAAGATAAGAATAATGTAAGGGCTATGGAAGCTTTGTTGAGTGCTCTAACAAATTTAGAAATGACAAATGTGATAGGTTTGAAGACAACTCATGAGATGTGGACGAAGCTGGAAACTTTGTATGAAGGAGATGTACATGTGAAGATGGCTAAGCTACAAAGTTTGAAAGGAAAGTATGAAAATTTGAAGATGGGTGAAGATGAAAATATTTCTTCTTTTATGCAAAGAGTAAATGAAATAGTGATGGGTATTAGATGTGTCGGTGGTACCCTGGAAGAGGAAGAAATTGTGGCTAAAGTGCTCAGATCATTTCCTTCCTCCTACAAAGCGAAGGATCATGCTATTGAAGAAACCAGATCATTTACGAATGTGACAAGAGATACACTGATTGGTAAACTTGTTGCCTTTGAGTTGAGCGAATTTGGTGAATCTGCTCCTAAGATTGAAACTGCATTCAAGGCTACTATATCTAGAAGAAACAAGCAAAGATATGATCTAGGAGAGAGTTCTAGAAAGAAATTCAAGTATGAGGAAGAAATGAAATGTCTTGACGATGAAGAAAGAGAGGTAGAAGAGTTGGAAGCACTGATTGTAAAGAAAGAAGGTAGAGGACAAGGTAAGTATAAAGGAAAGCTACCTCTCAAATGTTTTTCTTGCAGTAAAATAGGTCATTTTGCATCTAGGTTTCCTGAAAGAGTTCCTAGATCTAAGCCTTACAAATCTAGATTCTAAAAGAAATGCTACTTTGCTGAAGTAGGTGTGACTGATGAAGAATCTGATAAAGAAAATGGAAATGAAGATGATTGGGTTTTCATTGCTATCAAGGAAAATAGTCTTGTGGCTACTGAATCTGCTAAAGTTGAGAAAGCTCTTGCAGCCCGAATTGAAGAAAAGGATGAGTGGGTCATTGACAGCGGATGCTCACATCATATGACTAGTGACAAAAGTAAATTTGTAAGTCTAGAGAAGTATGACGGTGGGATTGTAAGATTTGGAGATAACAATGCTTGTGTGATTCGTGGTAAGTATAACACTGATGATGTTCTTTATGTTGAAGGCTTGAAGCACAACCTTTGAGTGTTGGACAAATGGTGGAAAAGGGTTATGATCTTCGGTTCAAAGATGGAAGATGCAAGATATATGAAAGTTTTGGAAATATAATTGCTTCAAGGAAATAGACAAAAGGTAATGTTTTTCACCTAAATGCTACTAGTGAAAGTTGTTTAATTGCTCAAGTAGATGAAAGTTGGTTATGGCATAGAAGGTCGTGTCATGTGAATTTTGATAACATAGTCAAAGTAAGTTCCACTCAAGTAGTAAGAGATCTACCTAAGCTAATAAAGCCTGCTAACACAATTTGCAAGGAGTGTCAGATGGGAAAACAGACTAGAGTCTCTTTTTGGAGCAAACAACATCATTCAAATGGATTACTGGAGCTGGTGCATATTGATCTATGTGGTCCTTCTAGAGTCAGAAGTCTCCATGGTGAAAGGTACTTTATGTTGCTTATTGATGATTATTCTAGAATGATATGGGTTGCCTTCTTAAGAGAAAAATGTGAAGCATTAGAAAAGTCAAAAGTTTCAAAGCTATGGCAGAAAATGAGAAAGGTCTGAAAATAAAATTCCTAAGGTCAGAAAAAGGTGGTGAATTCACCTCCAGGGAGTTTAATTCTTTTTGTGAAGAGCATGGAATTAGAAGACAATTATCTTCTCCCCGAACCCCTCAACAGAATGGAGTTGCGGAGAGGAAGAACAAAACAATTTTGGATGCTGCTAGAACAATGATGATTGAAGGAAATGTGCCTCACATCTACTAGAGTGAAGTTGTAAGCACTGTTGTGTACACTTTGAAACAGGTAAATGTAAATGGTAATTCTGGTAAGACTCCTTTTGAACTATGGTTTGGTTATAATCCTATTGTTAAATACTTCAAGATCTTTGGAAAAGTGTTACATCAAGAGAGATTACGATATAGGAAAGTTTGATGCAAGAAGCGATGAAGGAATTTTTCTAGGTTACTCTACTAGAAGCAAGGCCTACCCGTGCTATAACATAAGACTAAGAAAAATGGTTGAGAGTGAAAATGTTAGAGTTGATGAGGATTCTGCTAGATCATCCAGATATTGTGGATATGATTCAGATGAAGAAAATACAAATAAAGGGAAGAATGTTCATACACAAAATCAACTTCAATTTGTTTTGATAAATCAAGATAGTCAGGAAGCAGAGACAAGTGCAAGTACAAAAGAAAGAAAAAAAGAATTAGAAGTTCGAGAGAATCTTAAAACTCTGAGGTATGTTAAGCTAAATCATTCTAAAAATCAAATTATAGGAGACAAGAATAAAGAAGTGCAAAATAGAAGAAAGATTGCAGAAGAGTATTGCCTGATTTCCAAGATTGAGCCTAAAGATGTCAATGAAGCTTGCAATGATGAACACTGGATGGAAGCTATGAAGGACTAAACTAATGCAGATTGAAAAGAATGATACATGGATACTTGTTCCTAGACCTAAAGATAAGAATGTGATTGGTACTAAATGGGCCTTTCGAAATAAGTTGAATGAACAAGGTGAAGTGGTCCGGAATAAAGCAAGACTGGTATGTAAATGTTATTCACAAATGGAAGGTATTGATTTTGAAGAAACCTTTGCCCCTATTGCCAAAATTGAAGCTATAAGATTATTTCTTGCTTATGTTGCATATAAAAATTATAAAGTCTATCAAATGGATGTGAAGTTAGCTTTTCTGAATGGTGAGTTAGAAGAAGTATACATTGAACAACTGGATGGATTTCAACTGATTGATAAGGAAAACATGGTTTTCCAATTAAAGAAAGCTCTATATGGACTCAAGAAAGCCTCCAGAGCCTAGTATGCTAGACTGGAAAAATATTTACTGAAGCTTGGATTCAATAAAGGTACTATTGACAACAACTTATATTTCAAATTGGATCATGACAAAGAGTTAATTATTGAGGTATTTGTTGATGACATTATTTTTGGAGGAGATGACAATTTATGTATGAAGTTTGTTGATGAAATGAAGAGTGAATTTGAGATGAGTATGATTGGAGAGATGAAGTTCTTTTTGGGATTACAAGTTACTTAGTTAGACAAGGGGATCTTCATATCTCAGTCCAAATATGTGAGAGAACTGCTGAAGAAGTTTGGCATGGATGACTCAAAACCTATTGGTACTCCCATGGTAATCGGATGTAAGTTGACACAGAATGATGATTCTCCTAAGGAAAATCAAACAAGATACAGGTTAATGATTGGTGGATTGCTCTATTTAACTCAAACTAGACTAGACATTATGAATGTTGTATGTATGGTTGCTAGATTTCAGGTTGATCCAAAAGAGTCTCATGTGACTATTGTTAAGAGAATCTTCAAGTATCTGAAAGAAATAGTTGATTTTGGGCTTGGGTATCCTAAGGATGATGATCTTACTTTGAATGCATATACTGATGTCAATTGGGCAAGAGATGTAGATGATAGGAAGAGTACTAGTGGTGGTGCCTTCTTCCTAGGGAAGAAGCTAGTGTCTTGGTTGAGCAAAAAACAAAATTCCATTTCTCTATCTACTGCTGAGGCAGAGTATATTGTTGTTGCAAATAACTGTACTCAAGTGATGTGGATGAAACAGATGTTGAAAGATATCATAGTAGTATATGATGAATCTATTGCCATATATTGTGACAACTTAAGTGCAATTAACATATCAAAGAATCTGGTACTACACTCTAAGACCAAGCATATATCAATCAAGTTTCATTTCTTAAGAGAAAAAGTGAGTGAGAAAGAAGTCAGACTAGAGTATGTGCCTACCAAAGAAAAGATTGTAGACATTTTCACTAAGTCATTGCCAAAGGATACTTTTGAGTATCTCAAAGGGATGCTAGGGGTGATTACCTCTCCTGATATGAACTAAAGATGCACTTACTTACACCAATCCGTGTGCTTCATAGATATTTCCTGATCTGGATTGATGTTTTCATGGCTGCTACTCAGGGGGAGTAGTCAGATGTGCAAATATGTGGTTCAAAGCTTGTATGTGGGAAGATAATGCTTATCTTTTCCATTGATTTCAAAGGGGGAGAAGATTCATGTGAAAAAATGCTGCTTATGTGGAGTAAAGAGTCTTGTGGGGAGAAGATCATGCAGAAGAAGTCAAGGAAGAAGAGTCGGAATCTAAGGAGGAGTAAGTGTTGATTGAGAGTTGGGTTGATGGTGTTTTTCACATCATGTGTTTCCATCAATGCCAAAGGGGCAGATTGTTGTATGTTGTGGTTGTCATTGATGTCAACACTATTAGCATCATTGTATTGAAGGTTGTATATGTTGAGGATATTGAGAAAATTGTTAAAGAAAGAGTTCCAGGTTCTCAGTGGAACTGTGAAGGTAATGAAGGTGTCTTGTTATGTACATTGAAGATTAGTTGTTGTGGACTAAAGGGTTTATTGTTGAGTGTATCTAGTCCATCCACCAAAATTTTTATAGGTCCGCGTGAATATTTGTTCGAGTTATAAAGATCTATGTTTTGACAATGTTTTTGTGGCCTCTGTCAGTGTTCTTGATTAAAGTTGGTGTGATTCTGGTAATTCTAGTTGTTTTGGATGTTTTTCTATTGTTTCTTGGTGCTCGTGGATGTTTCTAGATCATCCTGTATCTTTGTTGTGGGTCTGCATTGATCGATGTGCTCTTGGTTGAATATTTTTCTTGGTATGTTCGGGTTTTCATGTTCTTGGCCAACATGGTGGTTGTGGCGTGTTGCGGATCCTTGTAGATTTAATTTTGAATGTTTGGTGTGCTCGAAGATATTGTTTTGGGTCACATCATGATATTAGCCAACGGTGTTTGATCCATATTGAAAATTTATTTATAAATTTGGGCCGACATTGAAAATATGTCTTATATTTTGGTCGAAAAAGGTTGATGTAATTCCATGTTACAGATATATAAGAGTGATTGTTTGAGTGAAGTTAGTGTGTGCAAAAGAATGAATGTATGCCAGAGAAAGTGTAGATGTGAAAATAGTTTCCAAATCATTCAATTGCAGAGCAGAGCAAGAAGACGTTTGAGCAAAGTGTGAAGAAGGTTTTCTTTGCTTAACTAGAACTATAATCAAGCTTGTGAAGAAGCTATTTCCTCAGTTCATACCCTGTGGATCTAATTCGTATTGCTATGTATTGTTGGGCAGTGATCCCTCTTGTATTTGAGTAGTGAGCTCTAGGAAGTGTTCCTGAATGCATGTGCATTCCCATTATTTTTCTTATACTTTTAATAGGGTATAATATTGTGGACTAACATCCACCATGGTTTTTCCCCTAACAAGGTTTCCACGTAAAAAATCTTGGTGTTCTATGTGCTTCTGATGTGTTGTTTGTTCATGGTTTACTATTCATTCATCAAATCTAAGATTAAGTTAAGTAAAGTTTGAAAAAATTTAAATATTATGTGACAGTTGATTCACCCCCCCTCTCAGTTGTCTATCCTTGTTTTGCCAACAACTCAATAGTATCAATTTTTGTTCTATAGTTCCCAATATTAGTAGGCCACTAGAGAAAATACCTATATACACTATTTACACTTTTGATACAACTCCTCAGTTCATTTATACTCTTAGTCAACCTCTTTTGTTCATTTTTGCATCTTCCTTCTAAAGCCAATTGAATTTCATCTTTTTCTGTTGTTCCACTAGGTGATAGTTCCCTTAATTTGTCTTCAATATATTTAATCAATACTTCCGGTAAGGTACTTGCCAATTTTCTTAGATAAATATCATTATGAATTACGTAAATAGCCAGAGTGTCTATAATCTCATCCTGTTCATATGATAGTCAAGACAACCATATATCTCCAATATTCTTTATCCCATTAGGTTGCTCAAGAATCTTTAACACCTTTTCTTTTGTAACATCTTCTTCATCATCATCTGTTGATACCAGATCAAGTGCTCCTACAATTTTTGCTTCTTTTCCTTCTTCCTTCTTCTTTGTCTTGAACTTCTTCATTTATGGAGGGAGACATGAACTGATTTATCTTGTTTTTATTTTTCTGGAGGAGAATCCTTCCTTAGATATCATAATCAGACTAGAAATCATACCAAAATTCCATGATTTATCTTGATTTCAAAATACTCTTGGCAAACCTTTTCCCTTTTTGCTAGATAGTTCAAATATCAATAAACTTGCTTCCCAATTGGTATAGCAGACTTCCACACAACATTTTCTTTCAATGGTAATGAATTCAGAAAATACATCATCAGGAATATAACCAAAGTTCCAAAGCAAAAAGGATAATTTCCATTCTTTTTCATAGTTATATTTTCCATTAATTTATTTTTCAACAATTCACACAAGTCAAAATCCTCCTTTTTCTCAACCATTTGATACGCAACATAAATAGCAAGATCACTGAGGTAGAACCTTCCCTATTCTTGAAATAAATTTTATATGAGATGCCATATGCCACATACCTTATCATTGGATCATTTATGGTTTGAATTATAAGTTCCCTTTAATCTCCTATTACCCTAGTTAAGGCTTTGACCTCTTTGTTCTTTACGTATTTCTTGACTGGAACAAGTCTGACATCGCATAGTCCTGTTATTGCTGCAATTGCTTCCTTCATGATCTCATAGGGTTTTTCAAAGATCATCGATTACCTTGAATTTCAATTTCTACAATTCATTGTTGCATGGATTAAATACCACCATTTCCTTTGACTCCATTGCTTATGCCTTGTTCTTCATACTTTCACTTGCTAGTAACCCTAACTCTCTATTTCTCAACTCGTTCACTTCAAAATGAAAATGACCATTCAATCTTTCTTATTTAACTTATCGCTTTTAGGGTTGCATCATAAAGGATAATTTATTGCTTGCCACATAATCATTTGTACTTTAGTCTGTCAGTTTCTCCTTCTGTCTAAGTTGTCAACCAATTTGTGAAATGCATAGTAAGCAAAAAAGGTATCGGAAATATTCTATAATTCTTATTTTCTTCTAGAATTTTCTTCATTTCCTTCAGAATGAAAATTTACATCGCATATCCTTGTCTCATCACATGACATCTCTTATACGAGGGGTTTGATATATTTTTTTGTGACTGCTCCCCCTGAGGCTATTACTAGATTTAGTTCATAGAAGAGGTATCTACACTGGATGAAGATACGGGATTATCTAATTTGTCCTTGTTCTTTGGTTCTTCTTTCGTTCTCTAGATTTTTTCCATTTCTCTCCTCACTTCTAAATTAAGCTTGTTCTTTTGTTCCAAATTCAGTTTCTTCCCAATTTTGAGATATGTCTGGATTTGTTGCAAGAGTGACATACAAAAAATATTTGATCAAGAGAGTTTGTATTCATCTTTATCTTGCATGGATTAGCCTTGTGTCCAAAAGTATTGCATGTGTAACAGTAGCCTTGAAAAGAATGAAATCTTCTACCGGTATTAAATCTATTCATCATTATCTGACTTCTACATTTTGTAGATTTATGTCCAAACTTGCTGCAAACATAGCATTGTACACCAAAGAATCTATTTTGGTTCATCATTCTTCTACATTTTGTTGCTCTATGTCCAATTTTTTGCATGAGTGACAAAATCCATTAAAGGATGTGTACCTTTGATCATTAGGCTATCGGCTGGGTATCCTTTTGGTATTGATCCTTCTATTCTTGCCTTGATAAGTATTGCCTTGAAATTTCCTTTGACTATTCATTTAGTTGAGACTTGGATTAGTCTTTGAACTTTTTCCTTCTTCAAGTCCTAGACCACCTTTATCTTTTGCATGCTTCTGAGATGAAATTAACTCATCAAGCAATCCTGAACTTATCTTAAATTTGTCTTCAAATTTTTTTCCCCTTTCCATTTCAGATTTAAGAAATGCTACTTCCTATTCAAGCTTGTCACATTTTTTTCTATCTTTTGATTGATAATTTCTTTGCTTTGTCCAATTTCCAATTTTAGATTCTCTTCCATTCTTTTGTTTTCTTCAAGTTTCATCCTTAGACTTTTAGCAGTCTCCTTTACTTCTTTTAGTTCCTGGTAAACTTCTTTATGTTTCAACTTAAATTTCTGGATCTGGTTTCTTAGTTTCTAAATACATTCACCTTCCTGTTTGATATTTTCTTTAAGATCTTCATTCTCAAACTATGAGGTCTCTGCTCTCAATTCTCCATCTAAGTCAGATCCCTTCATCATTTAGTTAAACCTGCCAAGATCTCCTTCAAGCTATTAAACTTATTCCAAAGGACTTTGCTCTAATACCAATTATTGGATAGGACAACTGAGAGGGGGGGGTGAATCATTTGTCATAGATTATAACCTTAAATTCAATTACTGAAACTAACACATAAATTGATTAAGTGATTAACCATTAAATGCAAATGCACAAACACAATAACACCAGATTTATGTGGAAAAACCAATGAGGGAAAAACCACGATGAGGATTAACTCACACTATAGAGAATATCAAAACCAATTGCAAAAAGGCTCACTACCTAAGATAAGGCTCATTTACTAAAATAAGGACTCATTGTCTAGACTCACTATCCACAGGGCTACAACCTAGAGGGCTCACTGCCACAGAGATGCAAAGAAGATGGCTCACTACCAAAATACAAAAGTTATGGCTTACTGCCAAAAGTGAACTAATGAATTACACCTTTCTTGTGCTGAATTCAATTCCAGATGAAGCTCTATAAAGATAGTATTGTATATCAGTAATTGGTCAATACTTCTGTTTTGATTACACACTTTTATCTTTACCTGATTGGCTTATTCTAATCTGCTACAGCCACATGCTTTTTTGACTTTATGTTCTTCTTTTATAACCTCTCATCTATCATCCTTCTTCTTACTTTTCAGAGACACATATAAATATATATGTATCTTACATATCGATTAGGTTAGCCAAAAACATCCATAAAGTATTGCATATGCCAAGTTGGCCAAGATCTTGAAATATTCAAATCACAGTTTGTCACATGGTAGGAACCGAACCTCAAACCAACATGTCATACCACACATAACAGTCAACCTCAATGTGAAATAAATTTCAGTAAACTAGTCATACATGCAGTATTGTGTTGACATCAATGACAATCTGCTAACATTAATGACAACCATTTGATGCAAACTTCAACTTCCAACCATTGGGACCCAAATCAACAACACCACACAACCACATGCTTCCATAAACAATAATTATCCATCAAATGTAGTAAACTAGGTCGGTCGATACCCATGCAAACACCATTAAACTTTGAAGTACACACTTCCTCAAACCCAAAGATAGCTTGAAAACCACACACCATGCTTGAACATGATCTAGAATATTCCTCAAACACCCTAAAATCTAGCAAACTCCTTTGCAATAACTTCCACCTAAAGAATGTACACACCCAATACACCTAGAAAACTCTGCTATACACTCTTACTTGAAAAACTAACTTTTGAAGCACAAAACCTTAAACCTTCTTGATTGAGATAAACTACCAACACCATCAACACACCTTTAGAATCAAAAGACCTAAAACATAATTGTAGAGAAATGTGGAGAATTTTTTTTTCTCCTAGAAACCTCTACAATGTATGGTTCACACACTAATGAATAGAAATTCTTCTGTACGATGATCCAACACAACAAATATTGAATATAACACCTCTAAACAACTCTTACCAACATATTAGAATCACATAGGAAAATATTCAACCTAGAAAAAATGCGAAGCAAAACCAGAACACAACTCTGCAACCAAAACACCATTGCAACACATTGTTTCCTCTTTTTTATCAAATTTTCTCAAAATTACTTGGAAACAAAGCACCAAAGACACATCCTCGTCATCTTCATTACATCCTCATCCATAGAAAGAAGCTTATCAAAGAAAAACTAGATGTTGACACTGGTACTTTACTAATGACAACATGATGCAACTAATGAGAGGATTTTTCTCCCATTGTGGATTTCTCCTTTTCTCTTATTGTGAGAGATCTTTTGTTTGTACATGGGCACCTCACCAGGCCTTGTTTTTCGGGACCCATCATGTATTCTTTTTTGGATTTTTATATAATCCCTAAGTTCATCTTAAGGGGAGATGTTATTTGTAATCATGCATTAGCTAATAATTAATTAACCTTTAATTAATTATTAGTTTAATTACTTCTCATGCACTTAAGCTAAACTTAGGAGTTCTTTATTAAGTTAACTAAGTGTTTTTCTATGTTAAATGAAGTGAGCTATTATTAGATCATTCCATCTCATCCATGTGATGTTGACACTTATCCTGATCTAATTCATTTACCATTTAGGGTTGCTCCTATATAGCACTCAACCCTCATTATATTATCTCTCTGAGATTTACACTTCTACTCTCTCGAACTCTCAACCTTTGAGGAATTTTGTTTTCCTTGAATATTCTTGAGGTTCTTCTGTAGATTTTCTTGTTGAGGAATAATACACATATTTTTTGCAAATCTCTTGCGTGGAAGGTGTCTTTGTTTGTTGTTTGATCTTGTGGCTCATGTTTTCACAATTCTAAAAAAATTAATGATGAATAGGAATTTAAAATTTAATTGATGACAAGTGAAATGGAAATGGGTTGCCAACTACAACTTCATCATACCAATGCTCTAAAATACCAAAACTAAACAACAAACTAAACCAAAGCAAGAATCAAAACCAAAATTTCCTACCCTGTCCAACTAATACAAGATTGATAGTTCAACAATATGAATGGGAAAGCCCCCATTTTTATAATTTTCTAAATCATTTAATATTAATTGTTTAGTTGTTTTCTAAAACATTATATTTTTGTGTTTTTATTCAATAATAAGGATTTTAAACCACTTTTCTTGTACTCAAAATAGTTTTGAAAGAAAACCAAGAGTTGAGGAAGTTCACCTTCCTCATGATCAATCAAGAAACATGTGTTATTGCATGAAGCCTCGTAATAAAAGATGCTAAAAGGATTAATTAAAAACCATTAAAATAATTAATGTTAAATTTAGGATGAGAATTCCTATTATTTTTTTATAAATAATTTTTGGAGGTCAATGGCATATCATTACTTTTATTCTTGTTAACAAAAAAATAATGAAAATAAAACGAATGAAATATAAGAGAAGGTTTTAAACAACTCTTATGACATGATGCCATCCATCAAGGATGTATGTCTTTGTCATGTAATTTGTGCTCCACAACATGAATTTCTCTATCCAAATCAACATTATAATTGGGCATATGTGTTGCATTTTAATAAGCTTGGTTTTCATTGATGTCAAAATTATGTCTGAGTTTGTTACAGTGTGGTTGTCATTGATGTCAAAAGAGAGTTGTAGTTTGGTTGATTGATTGCCAGAGTCTCTGAGAAATGCTCTGCATTTATCTGCTAGTGATGCTTTTCTCTTGTATTTTGGAACATGGATCTATGTTGTGTCAAATCATTTCTTTACTAGAAAAGTATTTTGGAAGTGACAATTTGAAGATTGTGTTGTTTCTGTGAAGATGCTTTTAGAGGTACAAAGGTTGGATCTGAATTCCTCCACATTTGTAGATATGGTTGTGTGGATCAAAATATAATTTTTTTATGTTGTGAAGGTGTTATATCCAAAGTTTCATATCATTTATCCTTTTGCAAAGAAATTTGAAGTGACAATGTTCAGGACTGTGTTGTCCGATGACTTGTTTCAATGTTTTTTGGCTTGCATCAACTTGTTGCTATTTGAAATGGTGAAAGGGATGTATGAGAGTGTTCTTGTGTATCATGTGATGTTTTTTGTTGCTTTGCAAGATGTTTTCTAGTTTATTCGAAACAAGTTGTGGTACGGAATGAAGGTGTTGTTGGTTTATGCTTTTGCCTAGACGACTAGGGTATGTTGAAGGTGTTTGCCACAAGTTCATGTTTGTGCAAAGTTCAAGGAGTATTTGAAGGTTTTGTATGGGTCATGCTAACTCATTTGAGATAAGTAAAAGTAATTTTTAATCATTCATGTGCATCATGTATGTTGTGATGGTCGTCATACTACAAGTCTCATATTTTCTCGTTTGAGGCTGACCTATTTTATATTTATGAAGTGTGCAAATTATGTTCATTGAAGATAAAAGTTGTGAAGAGTGTTTAGGACTAGGTTAAGTGTGTTTTTAATCCAAAATGCATGTTCCTCTTCCTAGTGTTGCATGTAGTCCTTTTGGGTCTTTCCCTCTACACATTTCATGTTGTTTGTGTTGCACAGATAGTTGTTGTACCAAAAGATCGACCTATTAATGCTCGATACAACCGCCAGATATAATGAATCCATAGGAGGCAATGTAAACACTTAATGTGAAATTATTATATTTTGGATACCATAATCCATGATCTAGAGTGCCCTTTAGGTATCTAAATATCCTCTTCACTGTTGCAACATGTGACTCTCTAGGATTATCTTGAAATCTAGCCACAAGACAAATTGCATGTATGATATCCAATCTAGTAGCAGTTAGATATAGTAATCCACCAATCATAGATCTATATTTTCTCTGATCAACCTTAAGGTATTCATCATTCTTTCTTAATTTGTAACCAGTAACCATAGGTGTACATACCGGTTTGGAGTCTTCCATACCAAACTTATTGGACATTTCTTTGACATACTTTGACTATTAAATAAATATTCCTTTATTTGTTTAATTGATTTGTAGCCCAAGGAAGAAATTCATCTCCCCAAACATAGACATCTCAAACTCTTTCTGTATCTCTTTTGAAAAATTATTACACATAGCCTCATTTCCTCCAAAAATTATGTCATCAAAATACACAACTACAATCAAGATTTGATATTTTTCAACTTTAAAGTAAAGGTTACTATCTATAGTGCTTCATTGAATCCTTGTTGTATCAAATAATTATCCAACCTTGCATACCAAGCTCTAGGAGCTTGCTTCAATCCATACAATTCTTTCTTCAATTTGCAAACCATATTAGATTTATCTGATAACTAAAATCCTTCTAGTTGTTCCACATATACTTCCTCTTCCAACTCTCCATTTAAGAAAGTAGACTTCACATCCATCTGATAAAATTTGAAATCCTTATGTGCTGCAAAAGCAAAAAATATCTTGATTGCCTCCATTCTAGCCACCAAAGCAAATGTCTCCTCAAATTATATTCCTTCAATTTGTGCATAGCCCTTACACACAAGCCTTGCCATATTTCTTACTACTTCTCCATTCTCATTCAGTTTATTTTTGAACACCCACTTAGATCCAATTATGTTTTTTTTTGTTGTTCTTGGGACAAGTTCCCAAGTCTGATTCTTCTCAATCTGCATATGTTCTTCTTCCATAGCTTTCATCCAATGTTCTTCTTGACATGCCTCAATCACTGTTTTAGGTTCAACTTTAGAAAGTAAACAAAAATTTACCTTTTCTTTTTTCTCCAATGATTTATTATTTGAAATGATTTCTCTTCATAGACTTAGGGGTTCTAGGGTTCTTTTTTGGTGCTTCTTCCTCTTCATCTTGTGCATCTTGATCCTTAGATTTTTCTTCTTCTTCTTTGTGAGCAAGTTCATTTGATTCATATCCATCTATTACCACTAAATTATGTATATCTCATCCACTTTTACACTTGCACTCTCAACAATATTTTATTGTAACATTTGTAAGCTTTTCTTTTAGTAGAATATCCAAGTAAGATACCTTCATCATACCTTGGATCAAACTTTCCTAAGTTGTCATCATCTCTCCTGATATTGCATTTGCTTCCAAACATTCTGAAGTACTTGGCAGTAGGGATCCTTCCACACCATAACTCATAGGGAGTCTTTGTGCTATTTTCCTTTGCTTGAACTCTATTAAGTATGTAAACAACAATATGAATTTCTTCTCTCTAGTAGACTTCCGGTAGGTTAGCTTCTTTCATCATAGCCCTTGTAGCTTCTTTAACAGTCCTTTTTTTCCTTTCAACCACTCTATTTTGCTGAGGAGTGTTAGGGGCAGAAAAGTACCTCTTTTTTCAATGATTCTCACAAAACATGTTAAATTCATTAGAGGTGAACTCTCCACCTCTTTCAGACCTCAAAAATTTGATCTTCAAATCCATTTCATTCTCAATCATAACTTTAAATGCTTTGAATCTATCTAGGGCTTCAAATTTGTATCTAAGAAAAGTAACCCATTTCATTCTAGAATAATCATTAATCAAAAGCACGAAATACCTATCACCTTGAAGACTTATCGCTCCTGTAGGACCACAAAGGTCTGTATGCACCAATTTCAACAATCTGGTAGAATTTTTTTCTTTACCCTTGAAACTTCCTCTTGTTTTCTTTCAAATATGACAATCCTTATAGACAACATTGATAGGCTTTTTAATCCTTGGAAAATCTCTCACTGCTTGAATTGAACTAATTCTAACCAAGTCATCAAAATTGATGTGACACATCCTTCTGTGCTATAACCATCTTTCATTAATCCAAGTCATAAAACAATGACTAACAACCCCCTTGAGCTAATAAACATTTCCATATGTCCTCTTTCCAATAGAAATCATAGCTTCAGACCCTTTTCTGATCTCACATCCATCATCCTGAAACTTAAGATTATATCATTTGCTACACATCTGTCCAACACTCAAAAGATTATGCCTTAAACCCTTGACATAATAAACATCATCAGTATTATGCTTGCCATCAAAATTGATTGAACCTATTACACAAATCTTAGCACTTGAATCATCTCCAAATTTAACAAGTCCATCATATTTTCAAGTTTAACGAACTTACTCTTGTCTCTTGTCATATGATTTGAGTAGCCACTATCAATGATCCAATATTTTGTATCCTATCTAACACAAAAATTAGATACCAAAGTACCTTTAGCCTTAACCTTTTCCTTTGGAACTCTTTCCTTCACATGTCTTTCAGAGTTAGCAGGAAAAGATTCATCTTTTAAAGCCAAGAACAAGCATTAATTATCATCATAGTCTCCATAATCAGATTCATCATCATAAATACTAGCATCTTCTCTAACATAATAGCTTTTCTTGATCATTTTACCTTTGTTTTCCTTATTCTTATTGTTCACACTTCAGTTTGGACATCTTGAAGCATAGTGACCTATTTTTCAACAATTGAAACATTTGAAAGGTAATTTACCTTTGCACTTACCAGTGCCCTTTTTCATCCTTCTCACAAAGTTAGATTCTACATCATCAAGATCATCCTAATTTGAATATTCAGTCTTCTCTATTTCTCCAGCCTTAAAAGCAGTCTCCACTTTCACACTAGTATTCAGAGCAAACTCTCTCATTTCAAATGTAGTTAGTGTATCGCACAGTTGATCTCTAGTGTAAGTATTGAAATTTGCAATTTCCTCAATAGTAGAAACTTTATGACTATAAGATTTAGGAAGAGTCTTGAGAATTTTCTTTACCACTTTGGGTTCTTTGACCTTTCCTCCAAGACCTTTGACTGCACTGACAATTTCATCAACTCTCTACATGTAGTTTGTGATATTTTCTTCTTCATACATTCATAGGTTCTCAAATTGTGTTCAAATTTTGCATCTTAGCTTGTTTACTCCTTCATAAATACTTTCTAGCTTATCCCAAATTTCTTTAGCAATTTTCAAATCCATAACTTTCACTAATTCAGAATTTGCAAGACTACTCAAAAGAACAAACCTTTCTTTACCATTTTTTTTATAGGCCATAATCTCATCACTTGTGCTTGGTCCATTTGTAGGTATAGTGTAAGTAGTCTTCACTCCTTGCAAAACATCATATCCAAGGTAAACCAAATAGCCTTCCATCTTCACTTTCTAGAATGCATAGTCTATGCCATCAAACATAGGGATCTCCTTCTTGTTTTCCATCCCATATCTACCTCAAGTTGTTAAGCTCTTCTCCAAAGAACCTTTCTCTAATACCAATTTTTGCACAAAAAGTTGTCATTGTACCAAAATATCGACCTATTATTTCCCATTACAACCTACAGAGTTAATGAATCCATGGGAGGCGGTTAAGCCATGTCGGGAACCCAAGCGTTTTGCTACACAACATAAGGAGACCAAGGGCACACACCTTGCAATAGTTTGATCTTTGGCCGACTTGTAATTTTAATATTTTTTTTTCTAGGTCAACATATGTAATGCAATCAATGTAATATCATGTATATATTGTAAACCTAGTTGATCTAGGTCTAGTGTGGTGTGGAAAAGGATGTGTAATGCATTATGATAATTGTATAAGTGATTGAATGAGAAAGAGAAGAAGTTGTAGATCCTATCCAAATTCAATTTGATCATATTTCAATGATAGAAGGGAAGTGAAGAGTGTGCCTAACTAATTGCTGGAGGCAGTGAGCCAAATGCAAAGCTTCTTTAAGGTTGAAATAAGTGAGCCAATAAGTTACATATAAGGCATTTGAAGAAGTTGCAGAAGAGTTGTCAAAGCAGAATTGCAATCATCAAAAGGATTGAGCCTAATTGTTAGATTCGGGAAATGGAAGCATTGTAATCTTTCTTGAGTTTGTTCTTAGTTCAAAGAATAGTAGCTTCCTTGGGTTGTAGCCCTAAAAAAAAGTCTACAAGGATTTATAGCTTCCTTGGGAGTGACCCTAAAACCTTTCTATAGGGAGTAGTAGCTTCCTTGGGTTGTAGCCCTAAAATAAAGTTGTAATTGTTATTCATTTGTGAGGCTGGATTAGGACAATAGCTCCTAGTAGCATTTATCACCATGGTTTTTCCCCTTTGGTGTTTTCCATGTACACCTAGTGTTGTGTGGTATTGTGCATTGTGTTCATCTTTTATGTTTTTGTTTGTGTTGTAAAGTTTAAGTTTCAATTTGATCCAAAGGGTTTGAGATTTGATAGAATACTAATTCACCCCCCTCTCAATATTTTGGTGTATGTTCAATAATTGGTATAAGAGCTTGGTTCCTTAGAAGAAGACTAACAACTTGAGGAAGATCCAGGACGGCACAAGAAGGATCTCACAAGGTACATAGGTTTGATGGAACAAATTTCAATTTTTGGATATTTCAGATGGAAACCCATCTTTCCTCTTTGGGTTATGGTGCTTAGCAATCTATCAAAGATGGATATACTGTTCTTGCTACTCCAACTGATCTGGCTAAGATCATGGCCTATGATAACAATGGAAAGGAAAAGAATTCTATCTTGAGTGGGATATCATATTTTGATCTTGTAAATATAATGCATTGAAAATCAACAAAGGAGGTTTGGGATAAGCTTAGTGACATCTATGAAGGAGACATCAAAGTGAAACAAGCCAAGTTACAAATCTAGAAAGGCAAGTTTGAGAACCTAAAAATATCAAAGGATGAAGATACTATTGGATATGTGCTCTAGGTAGATGAAGTGGTCAATGCAATCAGAGGACTTGGTGAAGACCTTGAAGAATTTGTGGTGGTCAAAAAGGTACTAAGATCTCCTCCTAAATCTTATAATTCTAAAGTATCTTCTATTGAGAAAACTAGAGATCTAGATAATCTTTCAATGGATCAATTATATGGTGCCCTTATTGCATTTGAAATGAAAGAGTTTGACAAAAAAGTTCCAAAGAAGGAAGCAGCCTTGAAAGCTATGTAGAAGGAAATTTATAAAGCATCTTATCTAAATAGTGACAATGATGAAGAAGAAGCAAATTTTGTAAGGAAGTTGAAGAGAGGTACCAAAAAGTACAAAGGTAAGCTACCTTTCAAATGTTTCAAGTGTGGAGAGGTTGGTCATTTTACTTCTAAATTCCCCTTGAAAGATTCTAAAAATAAACTAAAGAGATTAGAAGAAATAAGGTTAAGAAGGGTCTCTACTCCATGGAAAGTTCATGCTCTGGAAAGGATGATGAATCTAGTGGTTCGAATAATGAAGATGGAGTCCTATTTTTGGCTGTTAAAAAGACTAAAGTTAAAGCAAAAGATTCAAGTGTTGTGTATATTACTTTTTATGCAAAAGATGAGGCAAACACATGGATGATTGACAGTGGTTTTTCCAACCACATGACAGGAGATAAGAGCAAGTTCATCACACTGGTGAAGTGGAATGGTGGAATAGTCAAGCTTGGAGATGATACTACAGTGTATATCTATGGAAAAGTGTTGTGCAATTTTTGTACACATGCCCCACCAGAGGTGGGGACCCTCTTTTTTCTTTTGCATCTTCACATCTTGGCTTTGTCAATTTTTAGTTTTGACTCTTCTTGGGAGGTTATTTTGAGATTAAGTCCATATTTGATTTGATGAAGGCAATAATTTAAGGCATCTTAAGGGTTTCGAAGAAATCCACCTGTCATGGATTTTGGAAATGGGGATTTTGAAGTGAATTTTCAATGTTATTTGTAAATATTTTTTGCACCCATGGATAGAAGATAAAAAATTAGGTTGGGTTGCTTTTTGAACTTTTTGAAAATTCCTTCTAGAAAAAAAGTTATGGGGTTTAGGGGATTTTGACTTGTCATGGATTTTGGAAAATCCTTGTCCTAGTAGATTTTCCTGAAGAACCAAACTTCGGAAAATCCTTGTCCTAGCGGATTTTCCTGAAGAACCAAACTTCAAAAAATCCTTGTCCTAGAGGATTCCCCCTTAAAAACCAAATTTTAAAAAATCCTTAACCTCAAGGATTCCCCTAAAACCAATTTTGAGGTGAATTTTGGATGTCATATGCAAATCTTTCTTGCACCTATGGATGGACAATGAAAAATTAGGCTAGGTTTCTTTTTGAACTTTTCAAAAATTCCTTCTAGAAAAAAAGTTATGTGCTTTAGGGGATTTTGACCTGTCATGGATTTCGAAAAAGCCTTGTCCTAGCGGATTTTCTTGAAGAACTAAACTTCAGAAAATTCTTGTCCTAGTGGATTTTCCCAAGTCTAATCCTTCTCAAAAATCCTTCATGGGTGGGTTTTACCCAAAAAATCTATGACCTTGAGAAATCCATGATAGGTCAAAATTCACGAAATTGCCATTTTCGAAAAAATCCAAGACCCATCAAAAATCCTGAAATTTTCCAAAAATGGAATTTTTTTTCCAAAATGCATTTTCCCGAAACGAAAAATTTCCAAAAATGGAAATTTTCTTAAAAGGCCAAAAAATTTGAAATTTTATTCAAGTTTAATTTGGATATTTTATGGATTGGATTTTTAGCATGTGTGCTACTAATGTTAATATTTCTTTTTTAGGATTAAATAAATCAAAAGGGGACTTGCATATGGATTTGTGCCAAGAGGAAAATCTGGAAGAGTTCAACTCAAATATTAAATGTGGGGCCTACCTATAAGTCTATGTCACAACCTATCTATAGCTGGAGGATATGTTTCAAAAATGAGAGGACATGTGATGCTACTTTTATTCCCCAATTAGAATTTTCATCAAGATCGAGGTGGTAGATTGCTTTTTTCTCATTGCTCTAGGCTGACACAAAATTTTCTCATTGGTTGATGATGTATCACATTTGTAAAACTCAATGTAATTGCTAGATACTTCTAGAAGTGTAATCTATGCCATTGGATTGATTTAATCCTAGCCATTGAAATTTTAATGTAAAAATATATAAAAGGCTAGTGCCTTCTCATTTGTAAGGGGTTAGATTTCAAGGGTTAGAAAGCCAGAATTGGCTAAGTTAGGAGAAGTTAGATTTTGAAAGCTTGTAGTTGTAGGAGAAGAGGGAGCTAGAAATTTTTATGTAAATGCTAGAGAAGTGAATGCAATTGGATTGTTGATTTGGCAAAAATTGTGTTAAGTTTCAATAACCTTATGGTTTCTTGTTCTTGATTCTCAATGTTAGATGTTAGATTTCAGTTCTTTTGCAATGACGGTGAAGTGTGAATGACGTTGATCGATCTTTGGTCCATATTTTTAGCAATTTTTTGACTGTAAGTTATGTAAAGTTAATCTGGGCACTATTTTTTGCTTAGTTCAACTATGGATGCTTGTTCATGTTGCACCAATAATTGGGTATATGGATGAATGTTCATAGTCTGAAAATATTTCAGTTACCTTAGAATATTGCACCATTTATGTGTAGTTGTGGGCTTGTCCTTGATCAAGAAGAGACTGGTTTATTGGGGATCTGTCCATTTGCAACATTCATCATTGTTGTGATTGATCTCAGGAGTTAGTCTAGATATCTCTTTGAACCCTTATCTCTTTTGATCTTTCTTTGAATCTAGGTTAGTTTTAAGATTGAAAGCATTACCACATTGCTATATCTGATGAGTTTGAAACTTCTAGTATTGCTAAAGTGTAAGGCCCCTTGTGATTACCAGAATTTTCACATTATCATTGAGTTGTTTGTTGCATTGTCAAGACTTGACATTAGAGACCTTGGGGTTGTTTCTTGAAGCTTGTTGATGGAAATTTTCCTTTCAAGAGAGATATGATACTTGTATTTTGTTTGAGTTATTGTAGTGCTAAAAACATCATCAACATATTGGTGCTAGAGGGAGGGCATGAGCAAAAGCAACATAGCTGGAAGTTGAATGAGCCTTCATGTTGAAAATATAAGATATGATAGATCTCTAAATATGAAAGTACAATCTCTGAGTGAAGATGGAAAAGAAATCTTATATTTTTCATGATGGAAACAATCTTCAAATTGATATTCCTCAACTTCATGAGTCTCTGAATAAGAGATTGTATCTCTGGAACGGTAAGGGTTTGCATCACTATGCATTATCAAACAAGTGCATAATTCATAATATCTATAGGCACAATGAGTTAGAATGTCTGACCTTTTTGGGTAGAATCAAGATGGTTTTGCAAAGGGATATTTTCATGTGGAACGTGCTTGAACCACTAGTCTCTACAGATTTAGAGTTTGTTGATGTTGCAGTTGAGGCATTCATAGAGTTAGTTAAAGATCAGTTCAGTGGTGGTAGGTGTTTGCAATATTTCCTCGTATCTAAATAGTGTGGAGTTCATAATGCATCTCATTCAAAATTCACTTGCCATTCATGTGTGGACATTATCATTAAAGTTGGGAGACATTTGGAGTGGAAAGAATAGTCAATCAAAGAATGTACTACAGAGAAGCTACCAAATTTTGAATCTAGAGATGGTACGAAAACTAATGTTGAGGTGGCCCTAGAAGAGCATGACTGTAAGGAAGAAGAATCTGAGGTACCAATAATAGTAGAGGTAAACAATGAATGTTCAAGCAAAGAATAGTCTATAAAGATGAAGGATGTTGGTCCTACAGAGGTGAGCCAAGGGTCTGAAATGGAAAATACAATAGAGCATGAACCACAAGAGAAAGGAGAGATTAGCCAGAATCCTTTTATTCATGATGAAGATCCAACAATGGCTAGATATGATGAGTTTTTTGCCAAATTTATGAAGAATTGGTTAGGCCTGGGATACAAAGTTTGTCTAAAAGAGTTGTTTCTACCATATTGGTGCAGGATTCATGAAGAGACACATTCTGAATTTACATGTTTTCAATGCCAGACAACAATTAAGGAGGTGGAGGAATGAGTATAGTTGTCAAACCTTACAATGGATGCACAAAAAGCTACATCAAATGAATCTTCAATCAAGGAATTACAACAAATTGCTAATGAATGTCCCCTGGAACAAACTGCATATTTCAATGAAGGGGTTGATATTGATGATGGTTGTGAATAAGAATTTGAGATCACATCGATAGTAAATGAAAGGGAGTATTCTTGTTTATCAAATTTTGTTCTTCCTTTACATTCTGATACATTTGCTGATAATGATGATTCACATGTTTCCTACTTTGATGTAGATAAGACTTGTTTAAATTATGCTAGTATGTAGGGGATTACAGAAGATGTTGAGCATAATGATTCTATAGTTACCATTGATGGACATGACCACATAGTAGCAAGTGAAAATATGCTTGAAGATCACCCTTTGGGGGATTTTGATGCACATTCACATGAACAAGTTGATGCACATAAGGGTGTTTTTGCAATTTCATTACTTATACCTAATGAAGAAATGCAAATAGGTGAAAAGTTCCATGATGATAATTCTAAATTTGTTCAATTTAAGCTTCATCCTGAACTGTTTATTGATGACTCTAATTATGTTTTGCATGTTTCGAAAGAAAGAGGTATGCTACACCATCAGTTAAGACCTCCTGACTATGAGGATATCAATTCTTCACAATCAAAGGGTGATAAACATGACATTCTACCTAAACAAGCAACACACTAGGTTGTTTCTTTCTTTACTGTGAATTCTAAAGCTTATCAATTTGATTATGGAGGTTTAGGGAAGACAACTTGCATATGGATTGATCATGGTCCTAATGAGTTACCCCAATTACTGGTTATCCCTGATTATGACATGGAGTTTGAGTGTTGCAATACGAGAACTTATTTTACTGAGTATAAAGATGAATTTGCATTCTTGAGGACTATTACCTGTTATGCCTTGCATAACCACCCCACTTTGATTTGGATCAAAATGGGTCCCCCCTTTTCTTTTGGTTTCTTTGCTTCTGGTTACTTGCTTTCCTCTTTGGAATTCTCGTGTTTTCCTCCTAATTTTGGTTTGGTCTCAACCTAAGTTGGTTTTCCTTCTTGTTAGGAATTCACTAAAATAGTTATAAGCAATGGGGAATTTATTATAATATGTCTTATTTGCTATTGAGGACTAATGCAAACCTTCCTTTTTACAGGGTTAAATCCTACACTTGATGATATTTCTCAGCTGAGGCTCAGTTGGATGGCATTCCTTAATCCAGTGGGTTTTAAAAATCAGCTAGGGAAAAAGTTTGTGGGACCCTGGCGATGTCACAACGATCAGAACTCATATGCAGGTATTTATCGCCAAGACATCATTCATCATCTTGGCAACTAAGAGTTTTCAATTGGCGTAAATTTTTCTTCGGGGGACTGTCTTGGTGAAATCTCCATGTCTCGCTGACCGCTGTCAAAAGGATTCATATATCAGCATAAGGTTTTCTCCCCGCCAAGAAGTCTCAGCGAGATCCAAATGTCTCACCGACCGACGACACATAGAACACATTTCAGTATGAGGGTTTGGCTTCGAGAGGAAGTCTTGGCGACTTCCTTAAGTCTCACCAACTACTGTACAACGAACAAACACTTCGGCGGGAGTCATCTTCTTCGGCATATGGTCTTGGCGAAGTCTTGTGGTCTTGCCGACTGACAATGAAAATTACCCATCGCGGAGAGATCTATTTGTCAATATGAAGTCTCGGCGAAAGTTTCAAGTCTCGTTGACTGCCAACAAAGCAAACACCCTTTGGTAGGACTCAACTGCATCGGGGTAACGTCTCACCGAGCAGCTCTGGTCACACCGACACAGCGCGGGGGATTCTATCAGTATGTCTTCGGGGAGAGAATCAAAGTGTCTTGCCGACATGGAAGGGTCCCACCAAAGATCTAGGGTTAGCGATAATTTTGCCTTCAGCAGGAGGTCTGGCTGATTGGCATGGGTCTCACCAAAGGGAGTTGCATTCGGCGAAGGATAGAACCTTCGGCATAATGTCTGGCCGAAGAGGTGGGGTTACAGCGACACATGTGAAACGAGAGAATACATGTCGGTATGACTATAGAAAGGTCTCCCCAAAATGAAAGGATCGAAAAAGGATGATGCCTTCGGCATAGTGTCTTGTCGAAGAGGGAAGTCACGCTGAAAGGCTCTAACTCGGGGAGACTCGGAACAAATGCAATGGGTTTGGTAGGATGTCCTGCCAACCCGAGAAGGTCTTGGCGACACCAAAATTTGGCAAAAGGATGCTTCGGTCGGTGTAAAGTCTCGCTGACCAAAGAAAGTCTCAGCGACACGGGGGAAGCTTGGCAAGAGTGAAGGAAGTTGCCAAGAGGTCTCACCGAAGGGGTTGGTCTTTGAGGTGACATAAAGGGATCAAAGAAAGGTCTCCCCGACCACTAAAAGTCATGCCAATAACTATTAGAAGATGAAATCACATCAAGGAGACACCGGTGGTGTCTCACCGACATACGATGTTGATTGGACCACCTTTGACTGCCTGGGGAGCTCGTTTGGCATATGCCCGACCAATCAGAAGGTGCCAAAAGAATGACTCATTGATCCCTTTGACCGATTGACTACTCCTGTGAGGGAAGATCAATAGAAAGCAAGCAGGGTGGTTTCCTTCTGAGAACAGGTGGCGATGGATTGGCTCAAGCGAAATGTTCAAATCTGTAAGGAGGCTTGATGGCATTTCCAGAAGAATGGTCAATGTACAAAGAAGTCTAGAATAGAAAAGGAAGCTGAAGAAAAGAAAAAGAAGTTGTGACTCATGGGGAGAGTTGTAATGACCACTGGCAAGGAGGTAGATCAATATTAATGGAGATATTATGAGCATTCAAGGCGACCCCCAATAGAGTTCGAAGATGGACACGTAGACAAAAGAGTAAAGGCTGCAGTTGCAAAAGATCTAAGGTCATCCCCATAACAACTTCATCAGCATGGATAGCAGGGCTTCACATTGAATGCAGTTTTGACTTTCCTCAAAAAGATCTGAGAGCCGACTCTCCTACAGTCTGTAGATATTTTGTAAACCCTAGTGCAGGGGACAACACATTCCTATTGGTAAATTCTGTATATAAGGCATTTTTGCCTCTTTGTAAAGGTTAGCACTTCTAGATTAGAACTTCTAAGGTTAGAGAACTTTTAGACTGAGAACTGCTTAGAGTTAGAACTGTTAGGAGTTAGTCAGTTAACAGAAGGAGATAGAGTTGCATCTTGATTCTTAGTAATGAGAGCTTCTCTTGTCTTCTTGTTTAACAGTTAGATTTCAGTATAGACTGTAATGTATTTTCTAAGTTCTCTTAGTATAGTTGGAAACAATCTGGAGCCTCAGATTCTCTGTACATTGGTGATTGTGCCAGCTTTGTAAATATTGCTTATCTATTTTATTGACAGTAGAAGTAATCAGAGTTTAATCTACTTCATGTTGTGTTCCTGAATGATATTTGTCTTAAACTGATCATTTGATTTGTGAAGTCTTCAAGGAATGAAATATTATTTTGTGTTTTATTTAAATGGTAATTAAAATCTGTTATGTGAATTAGCACTGTGAATGAAAGAGGTTGTGTGTCAATCACAAGTTTACTTTGTTCTGCAATTTTGGTTTACAAATTCCTTAAAGTTAACAAGTCTAGTTAAGGTTGGATGAACTATTGTTCTTTTCTGTTTCAAAACTCTGACTTATCTTTTTATATTTCTTTAAAAACCCTTGTTAGAGTAGGTTTTAATTCATGTTTGATCTTAGAAAAATCCAAAAGCTCAACACCAACAGGCCCCTTGAATATTACTGTTGCATTGACCACTGAGTAACATCAGCATAGTTGAGACCCAACTACAAAGACCTTGGGAGTTAAGGCATCCATGTGTTGCCTTTCTCTTTCAGGAGAAGTAGAGTAGCAATATTCTATTCGCATTGTTGTGGTGCCTAAATCGCCATCAACATTACCATCACCTTGTTGCTTGTCCATGCATTAATGAATCATATGGGGGTGGGTCTCAGTTTTCCTTGTCTAATCATGATTCGTTTTGAGTCTTTTGTACATAATGTTGATGTGAATAAACACAACTTGCTCTACTTTTATTTTGTTGTAGGTTTTCATTGACCTGCTTTAGTTTAGGTCTACTTTAGGTGCTTTGCTTTGCTCCTTTTTTCTGCTTTGGGTTAGTTTATATTTGCTTTCGGTTTGCTTTGCTTTGGTTAGTGTAGGTCTACTTTGGTTAGTTTGGTTTGGTTCTTGCTTTGCTTCTCTGGTTTGGGTCCTTTGTCTTCTTATGGGGATATCTTATATGTACAACTAATCTATTTACTTGGGATTACTTTAGGTATTTCTTTTACAAAATCTAATCATTTTTTTCGAATGAGATGGTGGAAATCCTCTATTTAGTGTCACATGTGCTAAACGTTTAAAGTGGATAAGTCATTAGACTGAGTTAGTTCCTAAACATGTTGGAATCTTATATCTTTTATACACATCTTAAGAATCCTGAGGTTGTTGTTAGGTTCCTTGTAAGGTCTTGTTAAGTGAAAAATCTTATATTTCTACTTCAACACCATTGTGATTCTCAACCCTGAGTGTGAGCTTCATTGCTTACAGGAAAGAGATGAAAAGAAAAAAATCAGAAAAGAAAAAGAAAATAAAATATGGAAAATAAAAGAACAATTCAACTTTTCAGGAGGATCAGAATATCTCTATTGAGGCTATGGATTCTTGACTGGTAGTAGAGCTATGTTTGGGAGAATCACAACGATAACCTCATCGGGGCTATGGACACCTAATTGGCAGCGAGCCTCTATCTAGGTTGCTTTTGGAGTTAGAATCATTCATGTAGCTTAACCTGGCTGAACTTGGTTTCTGTAGCAACTTAGGGAAGGAAATTAATGCATCTGCACACACTTGGATTTCCAGCACAAGAAGAACTTGCTTGATCAATGGTTTTGAGCCTTTAGTTTATCGGTTGACCCAATGTGAGGATTGAAACCAGAGATTCTAGGTTCTTGATTCTAGTTTTTCATCGAAATGCTCTGGAGCATTTCCTTAGTAGAGTTGCCATTTATTGTGTAATTTTTGCACACGCCCCACCAGAGGCAGGAACCCTCTTTTTTCTTTTGCATCTCCACATCTTGGCTTTGTTATTTTCAGTTATGACTCTTCTTGGGAGGTTATTTTGAGATTAAGTACAAATTTGATTTGATGAAGGCAATAGTTTAAGGCATCTTGAGGATTTCAGAGAAATCCACCTATCATGGATTTTGGAAATGGGGATTTTGAAGTGAATTTTCAATGTTATATGTAAATATTTTTTGCACCCATGGATAAAGGATGAAAAATTAGGTTGGGTTGCTTTATGAACTTTTTGAAAAATCCTTCTAGAAAAAAGTTATGGGGTTTAGGGGATTTTGACCTGTCATGGATTTCAAAAAATCCTTATCCTAGCGGATTTTCTCGAAGAACCAAACTTCGGAAAATCCTTGTCCTAGTAGATTTTCTCGAAGAACCAAACTTTGAAAAATCCTTGTCCTAGAGGATTCCCCCTAAAAAATCAAACTTCAAAAAATACTTAACCTCAAGGATTCCCCTAAAACCAATTTTGAGGTGAATTTTGGATGTCATATGTAAATATTTCTTGCACTTATGGATGGAAAATGAAAAATTAGGCTAGGTTGCTTTTTGAACTTTTCAAAAATTCCTTCTAGAAAAAAAGTTATGTGCTTTAGGGGATTTTGACCTGTCATGGATTTTGGAAAATCCTTGTCCTAGCAGATTTTCCCAAAGAACTAAACTTTGAAGAAAATCCTCGTCCTAGCAAATTTTCCCAAGTCTAATCCTTCTCAAAAATACTTCATGGGTAAATTTTCCCTAAAAACCTATGACCTTGAGAAATCCACGATGGATCAAAACTCACGAAATTGTCATTTTTAGAAAAATCGAAGACCCATCAAAAATCTTGAAATTTTCCAAAAAATGATTTTTTTTTCCAAAATGCATTTTTTCCCAAAATATAATTTTTTCAAATTTAAAACAAATCCCAAAAATGAAAATTCTTGAAATGGAAAATTTCGAAAAAAACAAAAAAAAAAATCCAAAAATGGAAAATTTTCTGGAAAATTTTCTTAAAAGGCCAATTTTTTTGAAATTTTGTTCGAGTTTAATTTGGATATTTTATGGATTGGATTTTTAGCATGTGAGCTACTGATGATAATATTTATTTTTCAAGATTAAATAAATCAAAAGGGGGCTTGCATATGGATTCGTGCCAAGAGGAAAATCTGGAAGAGTTCAACTCAAATATTAAATGTGGGGCCTGCCTATAAGTCTGTGTCACAGCCTATCTACAACTGGAGGATATGTTTCAAATATGAGAGAACATGTGATGTTGCTTTTATTCCCCAATTAGAATTTTCATCAAGATTAAGGTGGTAGATTATTTTTTTCTCATTGGTTGATGATGTATCACATTTGTAAAACTTAATGTAACTGTTAGATACTTCTAGAAGTGTAATATATGCCATTGGATTGATTTAATCCTGGCCATTGAATTTGTAATGTAAAAATCTATAAAAGGCTAGTGCCTTCTCATTTGTAAGGGGTTAGATTTCAAGGGTTAGAAATCCAGAATTGGCTAAGTTAGGAAAAGTTAGATTTTGCAAGTCTATAGCTATAGGAGAGGAGAGAGTTGGAAATTGTAATGTAAATGTTGGAGAAGTGAATGCAATTGGATTGTTGATTTGGAAAACATTGTGTTAAGCTTCAATAGCCTTATGGTTTCTTGTTCTTGATTCTCAATGTTAGATGTTAGATTTCAGTTCTTTTGCAATGATGGTGAAGTGTGAATGATGTTGATCGATCTCTGGTCCATACTTTTAGAAAAAAATTGACTGTAAGTTGTTGTGTAAAGTTATTCTAGGCCTTATTTTGTGCTTAGTTCAACTATGGATGCTTGTTCATGTTGCACCAATAATTAGGTATGTGGATGAATTTCATAGTCTAAAAATCTTCCAGTTACCTTTGAAGATTGCACCATTTCTGTGTAGTTGTGGGCTTGTCCTTGATCAAGAAAGGACCAGTTTATTGGGGATATGTCCATTTGCAGTATTCAACATTGTTGTGATTGATCTTAGGAGTTAGTCTATATATCTCTCTAAACCCTTATCTATTTTTATCTTTCTTTGAATCTAGGTTAATTTTAGGATTGAAAGCATTACCACATTGCTATTTTTGATGAGTTTGAAACTTCCAGCATTGCTAAAGTGTAAGGCCCCTCGTGATTACCAACATTTTCACATTATCATTGAGTTGTTTGTTGCATTGTCAAGACCTGACATTAGAGACCTTGGGGTCATTTCTTGAGGCTTGCTGATGGAAATTTTCCTTTCAAGAGATATAGGATACTTGTATTATGTTTGAGTTGTTGCAGTGCTAAAAATACCATCAACAAAAAGGTTCAATCAACATTGATGGAAAGCATAGACAAAATATGTTATTTATGTCAAAATTCTTGAACATAGTCTTCTTAGTGTGAGTTAGATGTGAAGAAATGGATACAATCTCATATTCAATGAAAGTGGATGTGAAATCAAAAAAGGAAAATATAAAAAATTGGTTGCAGAAAGATCTAGGACAAGTTTGTTGGAAATAGGAGATGTCAAGATAGGAAGATACAAAGATATTTTTATATGATTGTCCTTGATGTTAAACAAGCATCATAAGGGTTGATGTCAAAAGGATATTTCAAGGAAGTCTTAGTGATCAACAATATCTTAGGATGTCATAATGACAAAGGTTCAATCACTAGAAGAATGGTGAAGAATGATGGAGAGAAGAGAATACTTTGCAAAGTTGAAAAGTTGGATAAACAGTTACAATGTTGTCATGTAAAGTTGTCATACTTTTATAGAGACCATTTTCGAAGGTTTACATAGAAAATAGGAAGCATATTTGTTATGGGTTTTTCAAGTAGATTTCAAAAGCATGATTTTCATGTTTAGGAGATGTAGAATGATCTTAGAAATGATTTATTTTTGTTCTCTAGTAGATCTAGGGTTTGGTAGATAAATCCTAAGGGTTCTCAATCATAAGTGCTTCATAGTTTTATATTTTTCAATTGATTGCTTATAGTCAGTCGTCGACTGCTTAAGTTACGACTTAAGCCCTTGAAGTAATTTATCAACCAACCCCTTGACCTAAGGTTTACTAACTAAGTAGAGCTTAAATTATTTCTAAAGTCTAAAGTCTAAATATTCTACTCATGTTGTTCTGCAAGGCTCATGGTGGACCCGACCCTGTTGGTCGCGGAAGCGAGGAACTCAGCCACATGTCCAATGGAACCAAGTTTTTATTGGCTATCATAGCATTGCACTCTTAATTTTCTCTAACAAGGTAGTAACCATGACATGGAAAATAATGACAAGTGTTGAATGATGATTGTTTCGCATAGTTGATTCACATCGCAGTTGTGAATCACCCAGATAGCTCGAATTTGCACTATGTGATATAACTTCATGTGTCCAGCATGATGTATGGTGGCATATGGTATTTTTTTGCTAGTTTTCTAAAGGCATGGTGGTTCCTCACTTTAGCTCTGCAAAGATGCAAAATGATGACACGTATACACAGTAATAGGTGGAAGTTTTTTATTGCATCACTCAAGTCATATACATCACATAAATAGGACCACATGTGCTAAGTAAAAATGCACTAAGCCATTAGGTTGTGATAGAGATCGATGACATATATTTAAAGAGGATTTAATGAAATTACTATGCTTTAAAGTTCAAGACTTTCAATAAAGATCGTTGGATAATGAAACGAAGATAAAAATCAATGGTTGACATTTAAAATGTGAAGCTCACAACGGTCAGGTGGTGGAGCTTAACACAAAGGAAGAAATCAGATCTACCATGATAGCTCAAAATTAAATTTTGATTAGATAAGTAATGTCATAGACACTCAGACAGTGAAAATATTAGATATAGTTCAATTAAGTAGTATGGTCATTTATTACAGATGCATACCTTGTGTATCAAATATAGGGTTTGATACAAAGAAGACAAGCAGTGTAACATAGCATATATAAAGAAGTTTTATTATTCAAAAGGGAGCTACGTGAATGATAATATGTGTGCAAAAAGGGAGAGAGTGCATAGTTCAATAATAAATGTGTATACAAGCTCAGATGAAGGACATAAATGTTTAACAAAGTTGAAGCAGTAATGAAAAACCTAGATCAAATGCATATAGATATCTAGGATACACATTTTTAAAGAAGTAAAGAGAGTGAAATGATGATAAGAGATTAGCAATAGAAAGAAGAATTGCACCTATAGCAGCACAAAATAGAGGATATTTTGAAGAGTAGAACATAGCAGAGACTTGAATTAAATGTATAGTTGTAGATTAGACTTGCAACAAAGAATTGGATTCATTTTTAATCATTTGTAATTAGGAGTTGTAGCTCCTTATATTTGATTGGTTGGTGCCATCAAAACACTGAGTTGGTGCTCAGTTAGGGGATTGGTGTCTCCTTAGATTTGATGCTCTTAAATTAGGGGATTGGTGTCTCCTTAGGGTTGGTGCCCTTAAAATTTGTAACTAGTGAGGTTTTTACTATGAGGCTGGATCAGAACAGTAGATCTTAGCTATTCTCACCATGGATTTTCCTATATTTATTTTTCCATGTAAATCTGGTGTTATGTGTACTTATGTGTGTTTGAACTCTACATACTCTTTTAATTTGGTTTAAGAGAATATAAGGACCAGTTTTAATTAACTCTACTAATTCACCCCACTCTCAGTAGAAAGTTTTGTTCCAATAATTAGTATTAGAGCATTGGTTCCTTTGAAGAAGCTTAATTAGCTCAGGTAGATCTTGAAGTGTGAAACTATGGCTAGTCAAGAAGGTTCATCCTCAAACAAAGCACCTCCCTTCGATGGATCAAACTATTCATTTTGGAGAATTAGAATCATATTTATCTTCATTAGGGTTTGATGTATGGATTTTTTTTTGTAAATGGTTATACAATTCCTACTACACCTCCCATTGATCAAGCTGGTAAGAGGATATATGAAAATAATGCCAAGGAAAAGAATGCTATTCTTTGTGGATTGTCTAACTCAGAGTTTGTCAAAGTAATGCACTGTCAAACTGCACATGATGTTTGGAACAAGTTGAATAACATCTATGAAGGTGATGATAAGGTGAATCAAGCCAAGATAAAAACTTACAAAGGGAATTTTGAAAGTCTTAAGATGAGTAAAGAGAAAATTGCAGACTATCTCTTAAGAGTAGATGAAATAGTCAATGCAATTAGAGGACTTGGAGAAGAGATAAAAGAATCAGTCATTGTCAAAAATGTTCTAAGATCCTTTCCATCTAGATACGACTCTAAAATTTCTACAATAAAACAAGAAAGATATCTAGGTGATCCCGTAATACTAGTTTACACTTTCTCAGAGATCTTGATTTTTGCTGAAATCACATATTTTTAGAAAATATAATGATTTAAGCCTTGAAAAGTTACATTTAAAGGATTCCAATTAAAGAGGGTTTGATCAAATCGCCTTAGATCAAACCTCCATGGATAGAACCTTGCTAGTTTTAAACCATACCTATAACGGAGTCTCCTTTACACCCATCAAAATGCTAATAAAAAACCACTTTTGATTTATCTTTTGGGGAATCAAATGAATTCATTTAAAATTTATTTTTTTGTGAGTATGTAGTCCTTATTATAAGCTTCCCAAAAAGTATAATTTTGAATAAATTTAATTTGATTATTATATTTATTTTTTATTTCTTATGAATGTAGGTTTTTCACCGAAAATCAACCTCTTTGTTCTGCTCATGTGGAAAAATAGCAGATTATCAATTTTTTTTTTAAAAATATCGTGCACTAGATATTGAAGTCCTTGATCCAACAAAAAAGGAATTTCATACATACAAAAAAATTATGTTGTATACACTGCCTATGTCTAAATTGTAATTAGTTTGAGTCCTTCGAAACTTGATTAAGGAAAAAATATTCAATAAAACACTATGAAACCAAATGAAAGCTCTACAAATCTAAATTAAAAAAAAAAAAAAAATTATCCTTCAAGGAAAAATTGTTATGCTATATACAGTGAGCATCACTCCTTAAAAATGGTGTTTACTGAAAAAAACTAGTTTTTGAAGGAGATGGAAAAAGAAGTGCAATTTGATTCCAAAAATTTTGAAAAAAAATATTTAGAATGTACTGACAAAATGTCACAAATCACTAGTTTGCATCATCTTCAAATTCCTCAAGGTTTAGCCACTATAGGTGCCTGAAAGTGAAGATTCAGTTAGAAAAAACAAGTTTAGTGTCGAGTTATATGCTACCTTCACTGTATATGAGATGAGATTAGGAGATGTAAACACCTCTAAAAGAGAAGACACATTCAAAGCAACCAAGAATGAAAAGGTAGAAATATCTACATATTTTGAGAAGACTGATGAAGAAGAGGATAACTTTGTTAGAATATTAAGAAGAGGATCTAGAAAATATAGAAGTAAGTTACCCTTTAAATGTTTTAATTGTGGAGAGGTAGGAAATTTTTTTGCTAAATGCCCTTATAGTAAAGATGATAACATCGTGCAAGAAGAAGATAGTAAAAATATGAAACCCTACTACTCTAAGAAAAAGAACTTCTTTAGAAACAAGAAGAGTCTGTATACAAAAGAAGAGAGTGGGCCATTTGATGAGAGTGATAGTTTAGATGGAGATCATGATTATGACTTTATGGTTGAGGGAAATGAATATCTATTCATGCATTAGGAGAAACTTTTGAGGATCAAGAAAAAGAATAATTTGAAGACTCTAATGAAGAAGAAGAGGGATGAGAAGTAGATCTAAAGGGTGAACTCATTTGTGCCCTAGATGAGATAAAAAACTTGAGAAAGGAAAATTCAAAACAAAAGAAGCATGCACAAAAAGAGATTGAAAAACTATCTAAAAGTCTTGAGAAATCTAAACAAATGATAGTTAGCCTAAAGACCCAAGTTGAAGAAGCCAAAATATTAGAAGATGCAATTAAATTTGAACTACAATCTAAATATGATGAATGCTTAAAACTAGAAGCAGAAATAGTGGTTTCGAGAGAAGATCTTGTAAAAGCAAGAAGTAATGTAGAAAGGAAAAACAAATTTGATAAGAGTACCAATATGCTTGATGAAATGTTAAGCAAACAAAAGGTACATAAATATATGTCTGGTTAGGATTTAACAAAGGTCAAAGCTCATGTTCAAGTGATTCTTCATACAGGAAGCCAAAAGTAAAATCAGATACAAGTACAATTGATACATATGGTTTCATATGGGTAAAAGACCTAAAGAAGAAGTAGTCAACAAGACCCTTTTATCTTGTAAAAAGAAATGCTATGACCAGGTATTCTTCCTTTTATGGTTATTGTTATATCTATAATCAACTTGGTCATGAGGCTAATGAATGTAGAATTATACCCAAAAGGAGAACAAACTATTTGAATAGAATTCATTTGCTCCTTTGTAAGATACAAATATAATATACTATAATTGCAATAATCTTGGTCATATAACTAAGCATTGTAGAACAAAATTTGTAAAAGCAAGAGTACAAAGCAAAAGGAAAGAAAAACTTCTTAAGGAGAACAAGGATTCACAAATCTTTGATAAAAAGAAAGATAAGAGAGAAAAGAGACTTAAAAAGGTATGGAAAGAGAAAGATCTAGAGACTACACAATCAATGATTTCTCAAGCTGCATTTCATGCAAAAAAGAAGAATTTGTGGGTAATATATAGTGGTTGTTCTAAACACATGATTGGTGGTAAAAGAAAGGTCATCAAACTAAGTAGTTGCAAAGAAGGATCTGTTAGTTTGGGAGATAATACTGCAGTAAGAATTTGTGATAAATGAACTCTTAGTATAGATGGAAAGCTACCTACACATGATGTCCTGCATGTTGAATGATTAAAGCATAATCTGCTAAGTGTTAGTCAAATGTGTGACTGTCACATCGTGCTTTCTTGCATAAACTTAACCATTTAATCTAAAAGGTTGAAATATTAGAGAAAATTAAAATATATATATATATATATATATATATATATTTATCATTTTATTTTAACTCAAAAGGTTGATATTAAGAAAATGTGATCTATGTTATTCTATTCTCAAGGATAAGCAAATTAAATAAAAAAAATAAAAGATTATAATTTCAAATTAATCTCTTTGATAATAAGAATAAATTATATTATTATAATTTTCTTATCAAAAGAAAATTAATTACATTTGTTAAGGACCCTAGGACCAAAATGCTATGTAATTGGAATTATCATGTTATAGGGCTTTAAATAGGAATATAATGCTTTAGTTAGGTCAAATAAGGTTGGATATTGATGATCCAATAGGTTTTAGTTTGTGGAGTTCAATAAATTTCAAGATTGGAAATTCAAATTTTTGAATTCCAATTTGGGCGGGTAAATGAGTTTTGTGAGTTTTAATCACTTTGATGTAACTTAATCAACCCCAGACGGTTGGATCAGTTGGGGAATGGTTCTATAACCCCAAAATAATCATTTGTACGGAGGTTGGGCGTTTGGAGCAAGTACTGTACGGACTGTTCTAAAAAAACTCAATAAAATTTATGTTTCTTGCATTTTTTCTATGTTTTCTTGATGAATTACTGATTCCTATTGAAGGTATAAGCAGTTGGATGTTTTAGGAGTTTTTATTTGCATTTTTTATCACCATTGAATGCTCTGAAGATAATAATAATCAATCTATTTGCATTCTACAACTGACTGTCCTCAAGGTGGTGTGGATTTTCATTGGTTTTGAGAGGCTGAATGGATGATTGATCCATTTCATGGAGTATTTTGACTGAACACCTATGAAATGGATCACATTTAACATGTACCATAATAAACTAACAAAGTAATATGCAGGGAAGAGGAAAACTAATGTGTGCACAGTGATTTGGCAAAGCAAAAAGCATGAAGATGGACCCTAGGGTATAGCAGTGGAAGATCTACCTAAAGGAGGGGTAATTTTTTGAGTTGGTAATGATTCAATATGTTGTCCTAATGGTGTAGAGTCAATGAGAAAGTTCTGGAAGTGATTGGAAGGTTAGTTTTCAAGAAGCCCTAGTTTTGAGGCAAGTTAAGGAGGGTTTTGTGTTTGAGTGTGTTAGGGGTGTCATAGAAGCCTAAAAACTTGGAATCCTTGGTTTTGAGTCATTTTAAGGGACTGTTGAAAGTTTCATGGTCAGGGGTTGAGTTTAAAGAGGGGATGCTTTGGAAAAGAGGGCTAATTAGGCCTAGTTTTTGAGGAGACAATAGGTTTTGGAAGGGATTGTCTAAAGCAAGTGATATAAGGGTTTGGATATGTGGTTGCCACGAGGGTTGTTTCTTGTGTACATTAAAACAAAATTTGTATCAATTCATATGCAAGGCATTCCTAAATGGTAAATCGAGAATCTAAAAGGAGGTTTAGAGAAGATTAATTATGAGGCATGACAAAGGATATCTTGGAGGATAGAGAGAGCTTTAATTTCTATGAGTTTATTAGATCTCCTCAACCGCTCACGGATGACCATTTGCAGCTTTGAACTGTGGCTTCTTACCTTGTCACATGTAGTTATTTAATTTATATTCGATTTAACTTCTTGTTGGTTATGTCGTGCTTACAACTTCCAAACTTTGATCATTCTATATTTTGTGCATTCAATGAAACTTCCCGTCTTGTGACAACGGTTTTCATATTACCTCGTAGATTTGTCTACCAGGGATCTCGATCGTTATTTCCCCTTAATGTTGTTTTTTATTTTCCTTGCAGACCAAGCTAAAGGGGTTTCCTTTAGAGTAGGAATCATTCCAGATAAACTTGTTGTTGAGGATCATCCTTGGTCTCCTAGAAGAACCCTAACTTAACACCTAAAATCAATTATAATTGTAATTTGGATAGCAATCCATTGCACTTAAACATTTCCTAGCTTTCTCGGTCAGACATGCTGGATTCCTAAGCTCTCAACAAAGAGGGTACTAGGAATTGGCTTTACTCCTACCAACTGTTTTCTTCAAGTTTCTAAGCCTTTGTAACCTTCTATGTCATCCCCTGATGGCCTGATCCTTAGACATTATAAAAATGATGGAATCCCCATATTTTAGACTCAGACTTAGATGTAAAATACATCATAGCTTTCTTAAGGGTGCAATTACTATAATGCATAATACTATTATAATCGGAGGTCACACCATTAGTTATTAACAAAGATCTACTCATCCTTGAATATGCGCATAGTTATTATTCTTGGTAACAGAACTATTTTTCGTAGAAAGTTAATGAGTTCTTGGAGGCGAAATATAAAATCATATATGCTTCTTCATGTGAACTTCTCTTGAGGGGTTTCGATCAAAAAAATTTCTCAACCTTTCTTTCATTTCAAAAGATCTTGTATTTTGTCCTATAAGTCTCTAGTCTTGTGTATGTTCTATGTTTGCATACTTAATTATCTAGGTTTTGGCAATTACAACATCTTGACTATATACATATGACCCATACATTTACCTAGATTTCTAATATAAGGTAAGCCAAGAAGATATAATGGTTCTTATAAAATAGTGGAATTAAAAATTTATCGGATAAGTTACCTAGTCTATTTTCTCTTTTTTAAGAGTGGATGATTGGTTCTATTTGAACAATTGAATAAGAGAACAATATTGCTATCAGCACACATTTCTTGAGAAGATGAATTGAATTGTCTCATATCTTAGAGTGGCTGTGATAGTCTTTGTGTTCAAGGGTTAGAAGAATAATAGTAATATTTATAATGTTGGAAACGAAAACTTGAGAGTTGAAAATCTTAAAATTCTATTATCATTCAATGTTAAGTTGTTTAGATAGCTTAGTTTTCAACCCATCTTGTATAGAAGAAAAAAAGCGGGAACTTTCTCTCTCTCCCTCTCAATAAATCATTGTTAATTATTTACATAAGAATATATATATATGAGTTATACCTTCTTTTATTAATATTACATATTCATATGTTGTTGGAATCTTTATATTTCCAATCTCCATGCTTAGAGAAGCTAGAAGTTAGCTATGATTGCATATGCTTGCAAGCATGAAGATGAAATGGTTGTGCTAATAATATCTCTATGCATTATGTTTAACAGCATTGAGATTTGTAAAGGTTGTGCCTTATATACTTATGAGAAATCGATGGCTTAATGAAATTGGAAATGATCTATTGTACTACTTAGGCGACTAAATTTTGCATAGGCTTCGATGCATGATTAGTTTCAAGTGCCTTCCTTGTTAAGTTTATCATGTTATAATTAGAGATGGTTATGTCATGTTTTCACAAATCTATTACTCCAATCAGTTTTGTAATGCTAGTCTACCTCATGCTAGGTTAGGTATTCTCCCTTTAGGAATAATTCTAGGGAAGTGATTCACTTTGTGGTAGGGTGGAAATGCACTCCATTAATGTTCTCACCCTTGATGTGGTTGAAGGATTCAAACATCAAAACAATCCTATCAGGAAGGTCCAAGTTTCCAATTCATTATACAATCTTGTACTCGGCCATGTGGTCTAATGTTAAGGATTCATTCCTATATGTTTAGCCATGATATTGGCATTTGTAATTTTTATATGCTTGATGATGTATACTATGTGTAGGTATTTAATTTAAATCTATGGAGGTTGTTATAGTAATAATAGATACAAATTCACATTCAATGTAGAAGGAATCAGGTAGAATAGTTGCAGAAGGTAAAAGAAATAAAAGCAACATTTATAACCTTAAAGAAGTGGATAATAGAAGCTATCTTATAGGACAGATTGATGAGAGTTGGTTATGGCATAGAAGAATGTGTCACATCAACTTTGATAATCTAGTAAAGGTGAGCTCAAAGAAGCTTGTTAGACATATGCCTAAGATAACTAAACTTGCAAACACTATGTGCAAAGAATATTAGCATAAAGGCAAGTAGACAAGGGTTAGATTTCAAAAAAAAAAAAATGCAACTTCAAAACCTTTGGAATTTGTGCATACTAATCTTTGTGGTCCTACAAGGACAAGAGGGTTGACAGGAGAAATATACTTCATGTTATTAATAGATAATTACTCAAGAATGACATGGGTGCAACCTTTTTGAAGGACAAGTCTTAGGATTTTGAAAGAATTAAAATCTTTAGGTCCATGGTTGAGAAGGAAATTCAACTAAGAATCAAATGCTTAAGATCTGATAAAGGTGGAGGATTCACCTCAAATGAATTCATAGAATATTGTAAAAGACATGGGATCAGAGGGCAATATTTTGTAACAAGGACTCCATAGTAGAATGGAGTTGTTGAGAGAAAGAATAGAACAGTTAAATAAATGGCTAGAACAATGCTTAATGGGGCCAAGTTACCTAATGTATACTAGAGAGAAGCGGTACATACCACAATATATGCTTTGAATAGAGTTCAACTAAGGGTAAATAGTGAGAAAAATCCTTATGAACTATGGTATGGTAGACCTGCATATGTTAAATACTTTAGAGTATTTGGAAGGAAATGCTACATTAGAAGAGATAAGATAATTTGGGAAGCTTTGATTCAATATGTGATGAAGGAATATATATTGGATATTCCACTCAAAGCAAAGCCTACAAATGTTATAATAAGAGGCTACAAAGAATTGTGGAAAGTATAAATGTCAAGTTTGATGAAGATATGAAATATGTTAAACCTGATAGAGCTATTTGTGAAGAAGAATCAGGGTTTGAAGAAGAAATAGCTAATGAAGAATCAAAAAAATTAAAATTAAAATGCACTTGAAAGATATATCCAAAAGGATCATCCAGTAGAACATATTATTGGAAATAAAGATGGAGTTCAGAAAAGGAGAAGATTTGTAAAGAACAAAGAGCAAGTTAATTTTACTATAATGTCAAAAATTGAGCCTAAAAGTTTTGATGAAGCTAGAAAAGATGAAAGTTGGCTAAAATCCATGGAAGAAGAACTGATCCAAATTGAAAAAAAGAAAGCTTGGGAATTAGTTTCAAGACTTTTGAACAAGAATGTAATAGGAACAAAGTGGGTCTTTAGAAACAAGCTCAATGAGGATGGAGTTGTTATAAGGAATAAAGCTAGATTGGTATGTAAAGGATATGCACAAATGGAAGGTATATATTTTAAAGAAACATTTGCTCAAATTGATAGATTGGAAGATATAAGAGTGTTTTTAAAATTCTCTATTCATAAAGGTTTCAAAGTCTATCAAATGGATGTCAAATCTACTTTTTTGAATGGAAACTTAGAAGAGGAAGTCTACATAGAACAACCTAAAGGTTTTCAACTATCAAAAGAAGAAGATTATGTTTTTAGACTAAAGAAATCCTTGTATGGTCTAAAACATGCACCTAGAGCTTGGTACTCAAGACTAGACTAGTACTTACAATTACAAGGATTCAATAGAGGATGTGCAGATAGAAAGATCTATATTTCAAATTAGAAGGTGAGCATATGTTAATTGTTGTTGTATATGTTACAGATGATATCATTTTTGGTGGTAGAAACCATAAATTGTGCACAAAGTTCACTACTCAAATGCAAAATGAATTTGAGATGTCCATGCTTGGAGAACTTTCATTTTTTCTTGGTCTACAAATAGAATGGAATGATTAAGGGATATTCATATCTCAAACCAAGTATGTTGAGGATATGCTCAAGAAATTTAGAATGGAAAACAACAAAGCAGTAAGTACCCCCATGATAACTAGATGTAAGCTAAGAAAAACAAATGAATCTCTTGATGCAAATCAAACGTATAGATCAATGATAGGAAGCTTGTTGTTTCTAACATAATCAAGACCTTATATCATGCAAGTAGTATGCATGGTTGCAATATTTAAAGCCGCACCTAAATAATCACATGTCAACTCATTAAAGAGAATTCTTAGATATGTCAAGAGTACAATTGACTATGGCCTATGGTATCCTAAAAGTGAATATTTTACTCTAACAACATATACATATGTTGATTGGGTTGGAAGTGTGGATGATAGAAAAGGCACTAGTGGTGGTGCATTTTTCCTTGTAAATAAACTTGTTTCATGGTTGAGCAAAAAACAAGAATCAGTTACTCTTTCTATAGCTAAAGAAAAGTATGATGCAACAAAAACATGTTGTAGTCAAGTTTTGTGGATGAAACAAACACTCAAAGACATTAAGGTATAGTATAAATCACCTATCTCTATTCTTTGTGACAATTCAAGTGTTATTAATATATCAAAGAATCTAGTGATGCATTCTAGAACTAAGCATATTTCAATCAAATATCACTTTTTAAGAGAAAAGGTAGCAAACCAAGAGGTCACAATGGAATATGTACCAACTTGGGATTAGGTTGCAGACATATTCACCAAATCTCTTCCTATAGAGAAATTTGAGTATTTGAGACAAAACTAGAATTAATTTCTCCCACATTACATCACTAGATACTAATGATAAGGCATTTGTCCAAGGGGAGAATTATAGAAGATTCATTCATCCTTAGAAGAAGAGATAAAATCAAGTCAAGCATAAATGGTTTTATAAATTTGTAATGGCTTGATGGTTGTAGATCTATGGACACATTCCTTCTCTTAATCTAAAGAAAGTAAAAATAAAACTAGTAAAGAAATTTCCCTTTCCCATTGATGCCGAAGGGGGAGAATTTGATCAAATTATCTAAGTCAATAATAATTGGAGAAGTTTGTCAAATGCTCTAGTCATCAAGAGAAATTAAGAAAAATCTTATTGTTGATCAAAGGGGAGATATGCCTAAGGGGGTGAATGGTTGTTGCGCAGAATTGCCGATGTTGATGCTTTAGTAGAGAATTTTTAGTTTGCCATCAATTCCAAAGGGGGAAATTTTTTGGCAATAGGAGATGTCAGGACAAGAAGATACAAAGAGATTTTTGTATGATTGTCATTGATGCCAAACAAACATCATAAGGGTTGATGTCAAAAGGATATTTCAAGGCAATCTTAGTGACCTGTGATATCGAAGGATTCCATAATGACAAAGGTTCAATCACTAGAAGAATGGTGAAGAATGATGGAGAGAAGAGCATGTTCTACAAAGTTGCAAAGTTGCATAAATAGTTGCAATATTGTCATGTAAAGTTGTCATACTTTTACAAAGACCATTTTTGGAGGTTTGCGGAGAAAATAAGAAGCATATTTGTTATAGGTTTTTAAGAAGATTTTAGAAGTATGATTCACATGTTCATGAGATGTAGGATGAGCTTAGAAATGATTTATTTCTATTCTATGGAAGATATAGGGTTTTGCAGATAAACCCTAATGGTTCTCAATCATAAGCGCTTCATAGTTTTATATTTTTAGTTGACCATTTATAGTCAATTGCGGGTTGCTTAAGTTATGACTTAAGCCTTTGAAGTCATTTATCAACTGGCCCCTTGACCTAAGGTTTACTGGCTAAGCAGAGCTTAAATTATTTATAAAGTATAAATTCTAAATATTTTGCTCCTATTGTTTGCAAGGCTCATGGTGGACCAAACCTTGTTGGTTGTAGAAGTGTGAAAGTCAGCCACATGTGTAGTGGGACCAATTTTTTATTGGCTATCACAACATTACACTCTTAATTTTCTCTAGCAAGGTAGTAACCACAATATGCAAAATAATGGCAATGTCGAATGATGATTGTGTTGCATAGTTGATTAACATCACAGTTGTGAATCATCGAGACAACTCGACTTTGTGCTATGTGATATAACTCCACGTCTCCAACATGATGTATGATGACAGATGGAATTTTTCTACTAGACTGCTAAAGGCATGGTGGGTCCTCGCTTTAGCTCTACAAGTATGCATAATGTTGAAATGTATACACAATAACAGGTGGCAAGGGATTTTTTTGGTGGAAAATATTTGCCAATTAGCGAATAGTACATATCAGCCAAGTGGAAATTGGTGAATAAATCACAACCAATAGGGTGGCCAAATTGCTCAAATTTTATGAATTATCAGTTCAATGCATTTCTATTTGCCATCGATTTATTTTATGAGGAATATTTAAGTAATATTTTTTCCATAACAAACTACGCCTTTCAAATGGACTAATTAATATTTTCACCTGGAATCTCGGAAGCATGTATTAAATCACCTACATATTCACCAATACTATTAAAAAAAATTGTGTATCAAGACACATTTCACCAACACCATTAAATATTTACTGTGTGTGAAGACCCATTTCACCAATTAAAATTTACAAATAGTTGCTTATGAGGACCCATTTCTCTAGTAACATTAAAAATAATTACATTTGAGGACACATTTCGCCAATTACAATGACACCTCCATGCTAATCGTAGGTCCATAATCACCTTGAAAATTACAATGTATGTGTTTCGTCAAGGTTTGATTCACCCAACACTTAAATGTATCATTGTATAATCATGCAAGATTCACCAAATTTTTAATATACCATTTAAAAATCCCACGGAATTCGCCAAATATGGATTGATATAAATACGATTGAAACTTTGATTTATTCTTACAAATTTTGTTCAGTTCTACACTTGTGAGCTCTCGATTCAGAAGCTGGACTTGGAACCTTGATCGTAGGCAAGTTACAAACTTACAACATAGGCATTCCTGCGTTAAAGAATAGCAAGTCAATGAAAACCTAAAGGTAAGTGATCATTTCTTCATAGTTTTATAAGATTTTTTTATCACTTTTCCATTCTTGCTTCAATCTTAAAGATGATATTGAGTAGGGAATGGAATCTATATTGTATGTTCTTAAACAAGAAGACATTTTTTTCCAATTTTTATTTGAAGTGAGAGATCAAGATGTCAAGTAGCAAGTGCAAAAAGGGTAAGACTCCTCAGGGTAGTGAAGGGACTGGGAGGCCATCAAAATGCCCAAAACATAGAGTTACCATACAGTCTTACTTTGAAATTGGCAATGTTTCTGATCCATTAGATCAAGATGGAGCTACATCATCAACTCTTGCACCAAATATTAATGAAGAAGGCATTCATAATACCTCATCGAAAGGTGGGATTGAGTTAAATGAGTCAAATGAGGATGTAAATACTATAGAAGATGTTCTAAGGGATACCCTAGTTAGCCAGAATGAGATAATTTACTTGGATGAAAATGATGGCATTGTAGATGGTGTTAGTACTAAGAAAAATAAAGGAAAATAAAAAATAGGGCACAAGTGGGAAATGCCAAGGAATTTTCAGATTGATTGGGTGTCAAAGTACCCATTCATTGAACCAATGGAGAATGCGAACAAAGATGGAACTCCAACAGAATGCAAGTGTAAGATTTGTAGTTGGAAATGTAAAAGAGACAAGAAGTTGCAGCTAAAGCTTGACACTATAGAAAAACATATTAGTAATGTTTATGAAAATCAAATCATAGACAGAAAGGAAAAATCAGTAGTAAGATGGAAATCAAAGGAAGAATGCCTTTATGCTAAGTATTTCATGGAATATGATGAGAATATTTAAAGAATGGTGAAGCTTTTTGCATGCGGAGGTACAATTGAGGCTCAATTTGGAAAACTAATGGAAGGAGCACAACTAGCAAAAACTATTCAGATGAGTGTTGTTTTTCATATTTTTTTTAGAGGGTGTCCTATGATAGACTACCTAGAATATTTTAATTTATTATATTTTTTGGGTGTTCCTAACTTTCCTAGTGCACATTGGTCAATAAATGTTAGATGGGAATGGGAAAGTTGTTTTTTTGTGGTGGAAAAGAATATTTCAAGGAGAAAGTAAAAGAGTCAAACTTCATTGCATTATATTTAGATGAAGTTACTATGGTAGATAATACTTCTTGGGTCTATATGCATGTGTATACTATAAAACATGTCCACCAAGCTCATCTTCTCTATGTTCATAAAATGAAGGATAGTTCAACATCACAAAATCTATTTGAACTAGTTAAGAAATCTTTGAATGAAATTGGAGGTTTGGATGACTTGACAATTTCCAAAAAGTTGGTGTGTATAGGAGTTGATGGAGCTGCAATGCAAGGTCACAAGAGGGGTCTTTGCATAAAGTTAAAAACTGCTTGTGCAACATACATGCTTGGCATTCATTGCATGGCCCATAGAATGAATTTATCATTTAGAATTGTAAGCAAGTATCCTACAGTATCAAAAGTTGAAAATATAGTCCACGAGCTCTACACATACTTCTATTGAAGTCCCAAACATTTTGCAGAATTTAAAAATTTTCTTGAGGGAATAATAGGAGGAAACAAGCTTCTTAAGGATGTTGATACCGAATGGATCTCCTTGCATGGACCAATGCAGTGAGTTATTTTAGAATAATTGATCCTTGATTGGAATAATGTACGAGCATCACAACACAGTAGCCAAAGCTTTTGACCTCTTACATAGGGTAAGGTATATAGAGACAATCTCAACTTTAGCTAGTCTTCTCCCCATGCTAGATGAAATGAAAAATCTTATGAAGAAAGCCCAAGATAAAACTATGTATATCTATGAATATACCAAACTACATAGAATGAAATGCATGGCCCTCGATAATCTATATCTAGATCTAACTTCTCAAAGTCCAAATTTTGTAAGTTGACAGTTAATTATGGATTTGAATAATCCTGAAAATGATTTACAGTTTAATGCAAGTGGGTAGTTATGTGTCTTTGTACGTGGATTTGAGATATCAATGCACCATTGTACGATGGTCAGGTGCTCTACCAGAGAAGTGCTTGTTACAAAGGAATATTTTAATGACAATGCTAAATCTATTAGTGTTGATTTGAAGGATATTGAAAAATCTCTTTCCATAGAGATTTATCAACAATTCCCTCAAGATGAAATACTTGAAGCCATGTCTATTATGTATCCTCAATTTTGGACTCAAGGCAACTGAGATAGCCCAAGATTTTTTCATCAAAAAATAAATACCTTAGCTGAACACTTTTTGAAAAGTTCATAATACAATGGATAGAAAATAGGAGGAATTATAAATGGAACTAATCTTAGATAATAATCTAGGTGTTTTGCATTAAGTATGATTGACTAGTTTGAGTCCATGGAGAATCCCCTGGAAACAAGATCAATAACAAGGGTTTGGACAACCTTAGGTCAAAGTGAAATATTGCGTGATTCGATATCAAAATATTTCAAACTTTTTTATTTATGTCAAACAATAATATTGGGGTCAGTGGATGATGAGAGAGTTTTCAGTGCATTGGGGTTTTTGAAATCAAAGATAAGAAACAAACTAGACAAGAATTTGGAAAATTTCTTGAGGGTGTTTAGAACTACGTATGATGTCAAAAGTTTTCCTTTTGAAAGGGAACTCAGAATTTGGAAGTCCATATGTGAAAGAAGAGGGTTGTACAACACTTCAAACATTGGTAGTGGTGGCATTGGTAGTGGTACAAATGATAGTGACACAATGAATATTGAATTTGAGATGCAATTAAGAAAATATACGCATGGAAAAGAAAATGAAGACCAAACTCAAAATCAAGATGAATATGTATCTCAATGTCAGAGTGAGGAACTTGACTTGATTTGGTAAATGGAAGTGAATTAGCAGTTTTTAAGTATTTATACTGCACTTCATGAATCATATACCAAACTGTAGTTGATGATATTTTATAGTGTATTCCATGAAATTGTGAATTAGATTGAATACACTAACATATTATTAATAATTTCATATTTTAATTGTGTCATACTGATAAGTTTTACATGTACTCTGTGATTCACCATTCAACTCAATGCTTAATGTTTCCTTGCTAGCATGGATTTGTGCATGAAACATAAAATTTGCAATAAATTAAAATTTTGATTTTTGATTTGATATGTGATTTTGCATTAATCTTCAAACTTTATGAATTATTTTGATCATTTCCTTATCTACAATTGAGTCAAAAAACGAAATATACTCCTACAATAGACCAACTCATGGCTTCTTATAAACTCACCGCCTTACAATGATAAACCATTCAAAGAACAACACTTATCACACTACTTATAAATTCCTATTGCATTCACACAATCTCTGATAAATAACTTAAAGGATTATTAATCCATTCCTTGAATATAGGCTATCAGTTCAACATCCATAATACATTGATGTGATATGAAAACTTATAAATAGCTCTTGATTATTTTGAGTCAAAAGATATTGAATAAAATATTGGAGAGAAAGATAGGTCAATATTCAAAATTAAAGAAATGCACTTAAGTATTTGAGTCATCTTTTGTTATTACAAAGAAAAATTACAACATTTCCTATCTGTGCTATCAAATATCTTAAAATATGCAAAAAGAGCTTACAGAGATGAAAGATAAAAAAATAATAACTCTTTGAATGAGGCTCGAGATTCCCTTTTATAACATAAGGGAAACAACAAGCAAAAAACCTCATCCTAGACCTTTCTGACAACCAAAATCTCATACAAGAGGCATAGGAATAAAAGCACGGATCCACTCACAAGTTGGGTAGATAATTGTACTTTTCATTCCATGCCTTAAACATATCCTCAGAAGGCCATTCATGAGCTAAGACCTTTTCTACATTCTTCAAATTTAGATGCTACTTGGCATCAAGTAAAGCACTGGCCTCTCTACAAAAATTTTCCATTGATTATTTTACATTGACCATCCTGTCTAAATAGGAATTAAATTGATTTAAATGATCAAATTTTTCATCTTTACAAATCAGAGCGAGGAGTGTGGGGATTATAATATTGAAACTATCCTTCCATTTCTCTATGGTCTTCAACTCCCCATTATCTTCTAACAAGTGGGGTACAACCCTTTTTGTCAACATTTATCAAGAGTTCATTTTTTTCTAATGTAGCTTCAAAGACACTTTCCAAATACCATTTATGATTTTGTGCCATCTTGACAATCTCAAAAGTAAGATGGATACCAAGTGGGGCATTATATGTGTTTGCAGATCCCTTATACATACCTTCCAAATATGTAAATCTAGTATTCCATTGTTCAAATGTACATTTGATCCGCTCTTGATCCCCACTTATTTTGGTAATAACATCCCTCAAATTTAGATATGACACATGAGTATTTTCCATCCTTCTTAATATTATAGACAGTCTTTGCTCTAGGATGTAAGTTGTAATGCACACATTCTCCTTTTTTTGAGCATTCTTCAACTACTTTTCTAGCATTTGAATATTTTCTTTAAGCTTTGCATTTTCAATCATCACATGAGTAGGGGGAACTATAGAAGAAGATCCTACTTCCTGAATACTTTCAAGAAGGGATTTTTTTTGAGCCAATAATACTTACTGTTGGTTCTAAGCTTCCATGAGATCATTATGCTCCTTCAACAATGTATTATTTATTTCTTGCAACTTTTGAATGGACAATTCATTAAACTTGGCAACGTCTACCACTAATACAACAATTTCAAGGGTAGAGGTGTCAAACACCCTCTTTATAATCAAGCTCCTTTTGATATTTGTTGATGCTACCATATGCCTTTTTGTAGTTGGGACAAGGGTCCAGATTGCAAGGGATTCCCAATGTGGGTTGAACTATAATCCTGGAAATTCCATCTCTGCTTCCTCTTATGTGGAGAAAATTTCTCCTTCTTGTTTCCTAATAGTATGAAAGAAAATTGCATAAGCAATGTCCCATTCAAGGAGCAATAGAAATCCATTATCTTGCACCATTCTTCTCCCTTCTGTATGCATAATGTTTTTTCTCTCAAAATTCATTTCTGCCCTTACCTTTGCAACTACATTATATTTTTCTCTAGGCACATCTGCTTGTGCCAACTGAAGTCTTTTATGGTACTCCTCCCTCTTTGATCTTAAAAAAAACTCTTTAAAATCTTGAGATTTTACAAACTCATCATTATAAATGAATTGTGAACATGCCATTTCCCTCACATAATTGAGGTTATCTCTCCCCATATCCACGTCCAGCCCAAACCTTTTCTTAAGATGGCCAGTAATATTTGGTCTTGGGGGATGGCATATATTGTTGAATTTCATTCGTGGTGGTGTGAACATCTTCACTTTCATCTAGATTGATGGGATTGTCAACCAACAATGATAGTTGCTCAAATTTTATCCTCTTCTATGGTTGCTCACTTGGGGGAGAATCAAAATCCACACTGATTATTTGAAGATAAGGAGAGGGAGTGACTTGTGGTGGGTTTGATTGCACATTTTCTCTAATAATAGGCCCCTGGGGCCTTCTGATAGAAAGGTCAGGTCTAGGATGATTTGTTGGTTTCTCTTCCAGGGTAGGGGCTTTACCTACAAGTTTGTCAAAGTTCTTCAACACTACCTCAATATTGGAAATTGGATCAACAATATTAGAAAATTCTCCATGATAATCCTTACCATTCTCTATCCTGGAAGTTTGTGCCTTGATGATTGTAATACATTTCATCATTCTATTTTTTACCCTAGATTCATCCTTGCAATTTCTTATGACTCTTCATTTTCATCATCCTGATGGAAAAAATTGCACCTTCTGATACATTTCCTGACCTTGTGTATGAAACCTTCATGGTAAAAATCCTCGACTTTTAACTAAAATAACCTGTATTCCCTAAGCATTTCTTTCATCCTACCTAAGTCATCTCTAGTTGAAGTGAAATCTGAAATGGTATTAACATAAAGGAACAAAGATCCTTTCTTTTGTTTCCTTAAATGAAACTAATCAGTCTCATTCAATTTTTATACAATTTCCATGAATTCCAACCTAGGTGACACATATCTAGGTAGCACATGGGGGGCTTGAGGGAACCCACATATTCTAATAACAACTAAGGTTTCATTTAGGTAATAATCTCCCCAGTTATGCCATACTCCTAACTCCAGCCTCCTATTTTTGGGCCTAAGGAAATCCAAAATTTCCTTGTGCAATATGATTCCAGGTAGACCTAGCATTGCCATGAATTTTCTTACAAAGTAATTCTAAAATAAAAACAAAGTCAAACTCACTACAATGTTTGTCCAAAATATGGGTCCAACATTGCATTAGGAGATTTTTTCCCTCTTTATCTTTCATGTTTAGTTGTAAAAATCTACTGAAATGATCTTTCCCTTTGTACAAAAGCATATGGAAAAGGAGAGAATACCACATGAAATTCACCTCTAGCTCCTTACCACTTTGCCTTATCTTAATGTCCACCAGCTGATTATGAATAGCCTCAGCTAAAAAGATGGCATAGCCAAAGTCACTATTGACAAAAGGATATGTGTATTTACAACCATATACATAAGATGTACCTACAATTTTGAGCATGCATCTTCTCCCAACACCTATCATAATGCCCAATATGTTTCTCTAAAATAGTCTTCAAAAGACTTGACATCAAAAGGCTCAAGTTCATTATCATGGATTTTCAATGACTTCCCTTTGAATCCTTTCTGTGTAAACCTAGGGATCCATCTCACTCTAAATCTACTTTTATCTTAGTGATATTTTCTTTTGAAATAAGCAATGTCTATAACCTTATCTGTAGGAACATTGAGTCTAAAAACCTTAGAAATAAAGTCCTTGTTTATATCCATTAGGCTCAAAAGACTTGACATCAAAAGGCTCAAGTTCGTTATCAGCGATTCTCAATGACTTCCCTTTGAATCCTTTCTATCTAAACCTAGGGATCCATCTCACTTTGAAGCTACTTCTGTCTTGGTGATATTTTCTCTTGAAAGAAGTAAGGTCTATAACCTTATTTGTAGGCACATTGAGTCTAAAAAGCTTACAAATAAACTCTCTAGTTATATCCATTAGTACACTTCCATCCAATTCCCTAATTACTTTGATATTTTCATCATACCGAGAATCAAGGCGTTTGATGAGTTCCACATTTATAAAAACATTAGGAACAACCATCTTCCCCAAATCATAGGTCCATGCATTAGAGATGGGGGAATGACAGTTTCTTTTTCCATACTAGTGTAGGAACAATTCCCACCTAGTGACTGTGTCATCCTAGTTCTTCAACTTAGCATCTCTTCAATTTTTGGCTATGTCTAGCATCCCCTCTACTAAATTAGGGCCAAGGTTACATTGATATTGAGGTTGTTTTGAGGAACTTGACAAATAAGAAAAAATATCCTCCTCAAAGGGTCTTTTCGATGTAGAGCCAGAGGGTTGTGTGTTTGATCGACTCATAATTTCAGAATGATTTTAAAACTAATTTCTATAGTATCTTGGTTTAGTAAAAAACAAGATTAATTATGAGCTTCAAGACTAACAATGGTAAATTTTCCCAAGAAGGGTATACCTATTTTTTAATTGTTCAGAGCTTAGGTTGACGCAGAACAGGCACACCTCTATAGTTTTTGCTAGTATGTCAGACCAAACAAATGAGATGACCAACCTACATTGAACTAAAAATTTATGAAGGCACATAACTAAAAATATGATCCTTCATCTATCATATCTACCATTACTTCTAGTTCGTGCGAGGGAAGTTCATTCATCTACCTGTTTATCGATTTTGAACGCGGGTTGTCCATCTGGAAGGAACGTACAAATCTCAATGATGAGTAAGACCTTGATTTTCTTGAAAAGGATGCAACCATGCCCTTTATCCAATAGGATTCTCCCACGTCCCACATGACAATATCATCACATAGTGTCCTTTTGCAGTTCCACAACCAAGAAAAGGACATTCCACGATGGGCCTGTAGACTTGTAGAATCCTTTATCTTCCACCATGTGGCAACATTCCATGGATCCTTGATGCTATTGAAAAGGACATAATGGTCCCCTCTCTCCAATATGATTCTCCCACATCCCACATGCGAATATTGTCACACAGTGTCCTTCCACAGTTTTGCAACCAAGAAAAGGACATTTCATTATGGACCTACTAACTTTCAAAATCCTTTATCTTCTGCTACGTAATGAACATAAAAAAATAAAATTATAGAAAAGTAAAGGTTTTGATTTTGATTTTATATATGATTCTATCCAAGATTTTATCTTTAAGATTTAGATTGACTAGTGCCTTATCCACACAAAGTCTAGAAATGTAATAAAACTCCTACAACAAACCAACCTTCTGGCTTCTGATAACCCTGTTTCCTTACAACAAGAAACTAAAAAATAAACAATATTATCAAACTACTTGAATAGAAAAAAACAATTCATACATTCATAACACAAAAGGTGAAATGTGAACCATAAGATAATCCTTGATTATATTAATTCAAGAGTAATGAGTACAACAATGGAGAGAATGATAAGACTGATATACACCATAAAGTATAATGTAATGAGCATTCAGGTCATTTGTTGTTATTATAGAGAAAATTTTTATAACATTTCCTCTCTGAGCTTCAAAGGAATCAACTATATAACCTAAGACCTACACAAAGACTTACAAAAACTAAGAAGTAGAACCCCTTGAATGAGGCCCAAAATTCCCTTTTGTAGACACAAGGGAGGCAACAAGAAAAATCATCATTCAACCACCAAAAGCAGTTCAAAAAACTGACAGCCACTTTGCAACATTAAAGTTAGCATATGGTAGAAGATCTTCAAAATTCCTTCATGTAGTGGATTGGACATCTCTAACATTCCATATATGACAAACCCATGCAACAGTTATATCTAGTGGTTGGGAGCCAATTGAAATGCAACTCAAGTCGTATCACCCTACTCTTCCATGTGTTCTATCTACTCTACTGAGGTGTCAATCCTTAGTGGCAAAAAGCTACTAACCTCCTCCAAATGTTCCCTATAGTCATTTCCAATCAAAACTTTCACTAGGTGTGGAAAACCAATCAAACTATACTCCAATTTTATGAGTGCATCCATACTAGAATTTAACTAGTCAACATCAACCTCACCCTCCTTGTTTATCTTACTAGACATTGGAGTGAGGAGAATGAAAAACTTTGATCTCCATTCTTCACATGCCCCCATTTCCCCCTCATTGACCAAAATTGGAGGCATATGGAATTCCTCAAAGTCCTCAAAGATATTAAGCTCCTTTTTCATTAAATCTTTGTATCTATTGTGATGACTCATCATGTTATTCGAACAATATGACTCCTTTAAAATGTTATATATCAAGTTTCCATCAAAATTTGAATTGCTAACTAGCAATCTCAGCAACTCTACTCCCTGGGACCACTTGAGTTTCATGCATTTCAATCTCATCCATATATGGTTGTGAGAAGAGAAAGCATCCTTCAATTGTGCATAACTATCCCATACCTTATCTACATATGAGAGGATTCTGGATAGCCTAAATCCCATAATTTTTTCCACCAAATTAGAGGTCTTCTTTTTTGATGCTTCCTTTATTGACCTGACCTCGAGGTGCTTTGTTTTAGCTTCTTCTTGAGTTCCTTTATCTCTACATATAATTTTTTTTTTTTATGTGAGGCTTGAGCATCCTCTATTTGTTGTGGAGGGGGAAATGACCCTTATACTACATTGAGCCTTTGCTCAAGATTTTGATTTAGGGAATTTTCTTTGTCTAGATCATCTTGCAACTTCCTAACAGTTGCCTCTGTGAAAAGAGTTGCATTGACTATTAAAGAAGTTACGTATGTAGCACTTGTGTCTCCAACTCTCCTAACAACGAGATGCCTTGTAAGCTTATATGGGCTGGATATGACATGTGGCTTATTAGTCTCAAGGAAAATTGACCAAATAGCCAAGGGCTCATGTCCAAGGTGGAATCCAAACCCAAAGTATAGATATTTAGCTTGCTCTTTTGACCTCAAAATTGGATCCTCACCCTGATGTTTCATTATTGCATCAAAATCAATAGCTAAGGAAATATCCCAACCTAGTAGCAGTAGACATCCTTCCTTCTTCACCAACTACCTTCCTCTCTGAGTCATTCCCTCCATCTCCTACTTTTCCCTTTTCAAAAACTCTTCAATGGTGGCCTTTTGCTCCTGACCAGAGAAGCTATTTGCTATGAGGGTTTCCCTCAACTATTGTCCCTTGTTCTTGAGGACTAGGTCCTTGAACTCCTAGGTGTTGATAAATGCCTCATCATTCAAAAAATCATGGCTAGCCCTTGCTTGGATTTCATTAATGACATCCCCACTAGTCTCAAAATTGGTGATCAACCTATCATTTGTGGGCCTCTCAATAAGCATCCTAGGAGGAGGAAGTTCCTATTGGATCACCAATGTATCTTCATCCATCTCCTTAGGATCAATTGGGTAGTCAACCAAAAACCCAACAATTTGATCAATAACCTATAATGGGGTTACTAGTTGTGTAATTTGGGGTACTTCTACTCTAGATGAAGAGGAAACAACTGAAGTTCCTAGATTCATCTATGGGACATTGGCCAAAAATTGGCGAACATTATTAGGAAGAGTCATCATCTTAACTATTGGTTCTCTTGTGTGTAGTAATGACCCTATGAAGTATGGGTCAACCTTCATCCTTTAGTTCTTTGCAATTTGGATCTTGAACCATGGCTCCCTTCTCTTGGTTTCCTAGCTCTCTAAGGAGCATTTCCTAATCAAGTCTTCAATGTGTAATATGTACATGATGATAGGCCAACAATTTAAAAATACCCCTCTTTTTTTATGAAGCCTTCTAGATCAAATCTTTTGACTTTGTCTACCTTGAATTTGTAAGGGAGAAAATTCTCTTAGATCAGCTCCATACCTTCCCTATTCAGTGCCATGAAATCTGAAAATGCTACTACAAAAGGAAGAAGTGAATGCTTCTTATTGTTTCTAAAATAAATCTTATCAAATTCATTTAGTTGCCACATGATCTCAAGAAAGGCCAATCTTTTGGGAACATCCTTAGGAAGCACATGGGGTGCAACTAGGGTCCTAAAAATTCTAATCATTATAGCATTTGAATAGAAGAACCAATCACCCCAGTTGTGATCAATCTTCTTCTCTGGGGTGAGGTCAAGAGGCCTTAAGAATATACTTACCTCCTATGACAAACCCTAATTAGTGCGGAGACCTAGCCCCTTTCTTGGAGGTTTGACAAAAGAATCCTCAAAAGCAACATAGTTGGAATGTTTGCAGTCCTTGTCCCATAAGTATGTCCATTCCTAGACTGATAACAACACATTCTTCTCCCATGTGGCCCTTATTTGCAACTATGGCAACCATACTTGTAAAAATGAATACAATATCACATGCAATAGAAGAGAATATTGCTTGAAGCTTACAAGACTGGAGGGATCCCTCTTGATTGCACAAAGGGACATGTGCAATTGATTAGAAACATACCCCACAAAGTCATAGGGTCTATTCACATCCCTACTCTAAATGTCTATTGCCAAGACCATCACATTTAAAGGGATTTGGATCTATTTATCCATCCCTAAGACCTACATCAATGAAAAATAGGTCTTTTGAAAGTATGGCTCGAAGATGTCATAGGCAAAAGGCTCCAAATCACCTATTGCATACCTCTACAAATATTTTCTTAGCTCCTTTATCCTAAAGAAGGAAAACCACCTAACCTCTTAAATATCTATGTTTCTCTCATACTCTTTATTCAATGCACCCAAGTCAATTGATAGGCATGCTTTAGGGTCTAATTGAAATACCCTGCATACTTGGTCTCTATCCAATGGCAACAACCTTTTGGAAATTGATGGTGAATAATGACCTGGAATTGGGGTCATATGCCATGACTAGTTGCCCTATCAATTCCGCATTCATGAAGATATTGGGCACCGCCAGCTTGCCCAATCCAAGGTTCAAAATGTTGCAAATTGGCCTATCTACATAGGCCTTCCTATATGCATGCTTGAAAAATGCATATCCTTCATCCAGAATGATGGGGTCTCTGCATCCACTACCCAGATCCATGAGCTTGTCTATAACACCGCTATACCTCAGACCAACCTTTGGTCTCTTCAATGACCCTAGTAGTAAATCAATTATTTCCTCCTTCAGTGGTCTTCTCTTCACAACCGAAGTTCCAACCATTTTGTGGAATTACAATAGGCTAGGGTTTATACTACTAACTAGGGTTTTACATAATTTCTACCCAACTAAGGGTCTAAGAAAAATTTAGCAACATATACCCCTAATTCTTCACTATTTTATGGTTTTGAACTAAAAACAATCTTCCCTACACCCTAAATTTTTCTTGAATTTAACTAACAAGGTTGATTTACTTACTTGTTTGAAATGCCAGAAGAAACCCTAATTAGCACCAAAAAAACCCTCATTCAATCTAGAAATCTATAGAAACTCATTTGATTACCTTAGCATTTGTGAGATAAATGCATTTCAACAAGTAATTTATCCTCAACATCATGAATTCGACAAATAAAAAATACAATCTCATTTTCCATTACTTCATTTGCATGCTTGAACATATGACCAATGAGAGATGTTTGCCTAGTTTGAATGTGGACCATAGATCTTCAGATCAACAACCATCATGCTAGTTTGAATTTTCCTGTGTGAAGTGACAACCTCCTTTTGTCACCATGTGGACAGGTGTCACCATTTCACTCATTTGCAAAGGGTGAATATGAAAAAATGTGCCTCTGACGATAGAAGAGCTCACCGTGAAGTGCCAAGATTTCGACACTTATCATCTCATGACTTTTCTAGAGAAAAAAGTTGGTCCCACCATGGCTCCATGAAGACCTATCCTTTGTGATCAATTCAGCACATGTTTCAATACGTGTTCACATTTCGCCATTTTGGGGAGGAAAAGTTTCATAATTATTAGAGCTCTATGAAGGCAAGAGCTTCTAGAAAATACACATGCTAAAATAGAAACTTAAAGTGACTAGGGAATGGAGGGCCAACTTTGGACAAGAAAAAAAGACTCAGTGACATGGGAATAAAACAATTGATAAACATTGGCCCTCCTACGAAGTGACAACCTCCTTTTGTCTCCATGCGGACAGGTGTCACCATTTTTCTCATTCAAAAAGGGAAAATATGACAAAAATGTGCCTCTGGTGATAGAAGAGCTCACCGTAAAGCACCAAGATTCTAACACTTGTCATCATCTCATGGCTTCACTAAAGCACAAAGTTGGTCCCACCATGGCCCCATGAAAGACTATGCCTTTGTGATAGAATTCGACACATGTTTGAATACATGTTGACATTTCACCATTTCACAGAGGAAAAGTGTCACAATTGTCAGAGCTTTGCGAAGGCAAGAGCTTCCATGAAATGCATGTGCTAAAATAGCAACTTAAAGTGACTAGGGAATAGGGGGACCAACTTTGGATGAGAAAAAGACTTAGTGGCATGGGAATAAAAAATTTGATAAACAATACTAGCCCTCAAAAATATTTGGATGCATGTCATCATTTTGAGGTATCAAAAGGATAGAAAATGAAAAAATCATCCACTCTACGAACTGGAGAGACAATGTGATATTGTGACACATGTCTAGGCCACCTTGAGAACAAAAAAACATTAGGGAGGAAAATAGTTAGAGCTTAAAAAAATATTAAAGGGGCACTTCCTAGAAAAAGGGGACGCGAGACTCACAATATCGATAGCCATAAGTCATAAATTTAAGACCAATCGAAAAGTGAATGATGTCAACAACAAAACATAAGAATGCCAGTGTTTTAGGATAACAGGGTTTTAGAAAGCCTTAGGTTGTAGACCTAACAACTCTAATTTAACCAGTTGAGGATTACGAAGAATTTTATATTTTAAACTATAGTTGATATTTTATATTGTATTTGATATTTTATATTGTATTCCATGAAATTATGCATCATATTGAATAAGTTAACATATTATCAATAATTTCATATTTTAATTGTGTTAAACATGTACTCGGTGATTCATCACTCAATTCAATTCTTAATAACATATTAACAAAAGTATTAACAATCGTTTAATGTGTATCTAGTAGTTGAAACCAGAGTTTTTCTTCAATTGAGAAAATAAATAATACAAATAATTGAACATCAAAAAATTACTGAATTTGAGTTTTTAATTGATTTTCAAATGAAGGAATGCATAGAGGCAATGAAAAATATTTCTCAAAGACAACTCTACATAGAGCTGAGTTAGAACTTCAAAACCTATATTATCAATATCAAATCATTTTATCAACTTTTGTAGCAACTTCCACTATTCAAGTGATTGAAGTGTCATTTATAATTGTTCTAACTAGTGTTGTCTGACTTGAAAATTTGTTAACAATGAATGATTGGAATTGGAACTTGACTTGAATGTTTCAGTCAAAGTTGCATTCAAGGTTATCAGGTTTTGATGAAATCTAAATAGTTTTCCTCATCTAGGCTCTAAGGAAACTGGTCTAGATCAATCTCCGTTGCACCCTCCATCTTCTTTCTGAAATATTTCCAATTAATCTCTCATTTGTGTCAAAAGCCTCTGGAAAACCAAGCTTTGTCAAGTTCATTACCTTTTCATCCAGCTTCTTCATCTTTTTTGCAACCAGATGCACAAATTCCTCTGTTTCATGCATTCTCAAACATATTTGAATGATAGATGATAATCTCATTGAGGCATCAATCCGATTATTAATCTCTTTTGATTTCAATTCATTGTCACTAGCTTTGTAAACTATTGAACTTGATTTGCAGATCTCTCTATTGTCAGAAGATTTTTGTTGTCTATTAAATATTTCTTGAGCTTCTTATAATATAGTCTCGTAGCGTCAATAAATTGAAATAATTCACACAAATGATCAATCCTCTACATTATTTCCTCCTAGATCTTTTATTTCATATGCCTCATTATTTCTCTATAAAATGCAGTTAATTTATTTTGACAAGAGTTTATTTCATTTTCTACTTCCCTCAACTTTTCCACCAATCTTTTACTTTTTTTTTGTCTTTCTCCAATTTTTGTTCCCATTATTGATTTTCTTTCCTTGAGTTTTTCCTTAATTTTTCTGAAGTGGATTTTTCCTCATCATATTTATTTTTGTTCTTATCTAACCTTTTCTTTAGTTCATTCAATTCTACCATTGTTTGTTTATCCTCTTTGCTTGTAGATGTAAAGGAATTTTTTTTATCCTTTTTCTAATTCATTGGTCTTGTTATCTGCTACTTTCCTCTTTGCTTTCTCATTTGCTAGGTCTTCCTATAACTTTATTATTTAAATCTACAACCTTCTCTCTCTCTCTCTCTCTCTCTCTCTCTCTCTCTATTTCTTGATTTAGCAATGATGTGTACACCAATTCATTGTTCTTTAATACATTAATTTTGTCATAATTTTTGTATCCAGAAAAATCCAATTGGAAAATTCTCACCTAAAATTCAAAGCAATCCATCTGATTTTCTGATTTATTTTGAAGTGTGGGAACAACAAACATGTACTCCATGATTTATTTATTTGGGTCAAATGTGGGTAATACCTTGGTTGTTGCAAGCTCTAAAGTTACAATAGACAAACTCTCTATTAGTCACTTCCTTTATTTTTTATACAATTCTAGTTTCTTTCTACACTCATCATTGTAATCAAAACCTGGGGATGCAAAAATAATGAAATGCTTGAATGGTGAAGGACTAGGAGTACTTGCAGTTGTTGTTGCACCACACTAACTAGAGGATTGCCTATAAATAACTCCTTTGGGGTGGAGCTAGTAGTTGGACTTGGACCTGTCATAATCCTTGCCCTCTTCAGTATGCCTTGATCACTTGGTGTTTGTGTGGAATCTTATATTGTTGGCCTCTTTTGTGTAACTTGTTGTTGTAGCACATGTTGATCACTACTAGTACTACTACCCATACTGATGGGGGTTAAAGTGTTCCAATAATTTTACCTTTTGTTTTCCTTTTTCCTTCATCTTTTATGCCATCCTGTCATTATTTTTCACATGAAGTATAGGTATTTGATGAAATGTAATAGGAAAGTAAAATGATCAAGAAAGTTCCAATGTCAGTTGAAATGCTAACTAATTAGTGGATGACATGGTAGGAAGTAATTAGAAAGACGTTGAGATGGTTGAGGACGCGGATGAGGAGTGATCAAGCTATTTTTGTTCATACTTATTTTTGAGGATAATGATTGTTAAGACTGTTTTATATTTTTGGCCAACAACCAATTGTTAGTTTTATTAGACTCATATATTTTGTTGTTTTTCAAACTTAAATGGTTTGTTGGTTGTAGGCCATAAATAAACCATATGGACTAATCAGTGTTTGCTTTAGTATAAATATGTACAATCCTAAAGACTTTGGATATATATGATAATACAATATTGTCCTGCTATTCAAAATCATTTTGGATTCATCATATGCATGTTAAAAGGACGCATTAGTATTTCTATCATCAATTAACCAAGGAGGCAAGGCCCACTCCTCACGTCAATTAGTGATTTGTTTACAATTTCAGTGTGGTAATTTGATGTCTGTGATTTGATTTCAAGTTTGTTTCTTTTTTGTACACAAGTTTAATTATTTATAGTCTCGTTTAATTCAATTTTTTGTATGCAAATTTGATTATTCATAGTTATGATTCCAAGATTGATTTCTTTACTCATTAATTTATTTGTTAATAATTTGAGGATTAAAGATTTGGTTTGTGCAGATTGGAATTCATTGTTGATAGCACATCATTTTAGAAGTATACTTTATTATTTTGATATCACACTTTCTATTACAATTTTTGTTACTATAATTTATGTCGCAGTTTTTGGCATTCTTCCTGTCTCAGTTTCTACCAAGAAGCAGAAACAACAAAATCAAACCTAACTCAGAATTAGAAGTTTATTGTGTAACTCTAAGACACTATTTTTAATATTTTAAATGAGAATTCAAGAGTGTGTGTTGGATTGAAATAGGAAGATAGTGATTAAATGTAGGATTTTATTCATTTACAAATTGAAGTGTACTTTGATTTGAATTTTAGATTAAACATGTGTTTAATTCAATTTTGAAATGTATTCATCCCCACTTAGTTCATTAATTTCAGCCCTTAGGTAGATTTCCGCAACACCCTTCACAATTTTATGACTGTTGTATTGACAACTAAAGGAATAAACTAAGGAAATTACTATAAAATTCCCAAGGATCAACCCAAACACATTTACCAAATTGATAGAGTCATGAGAGAAATTTATATTTAATATCAACCCACAATTTAATCCAATCATTTTGGCATCATTTCCAAGGAATGGCATTAAAGGCCTATTATCCTAGTGAACTAAGTTAGGAGCATTGCACTAAGGAGAAAGTATACATGATAGTCAATGCCATATAGGTGCATGAATCATAGTAGGGATAGCAAAGGGAGATTCATGAAAAAGGATAAGGGGATTAGTTCACAACCCGAAAAACTTAAAAAAAAATCAAAACCATCCATTGAGGGGTCACAACTCGAAGAATTGAAAAACAAGTCAAAGCCATCCATTGAAGGAAGTAGCTCAACATGAGAAAAATTGAAAAAAAAATTACAACCATTAGTTGTGTACACTACACCTAAGGAAGAATTAGTCAAACCATTATTCGTACACCCATTACCCAAAAAAGAGTTAGTTGAATTGAATATCGAAAAGTGTATTATTGAGTCTACCATTATTGAGACACCTACAGGTACTCATCCAAAATATTCTGAAGCATTGTGGAAAAAGGTTGAAAAATTATTTCAAGTCTTATGGGTCTAGGGCTAGTCCATTCTCAAAAACCCAAAATCCATTTAGAACTTACTTTACCCCTTGGGCATTGGACGTCATGGTTGATCTCAATAACAACAACAATAATAACAATGAGAAAGCATTGGCCAACAATAATATTGTCACCTTTGAGTTCCCAATTGCACATCCTAAAGAAGATTCCCCTATGAAAAGAATTCCTCATACTGCTTTGCCCATTTTTTGTGGTCTTTCTATTGAAGATCCTAATATGTTCTTATTTGAGTTTGATATGTTGTACCATCATTATGATTATCAGAGCAATGCACAAAAGCTCAAATTATTCCTTGCCACATTAAAGGATGCAACACTAGGTTGGTTCATGAACCTCAGGAACATTAGAACATGGAATGACATGAAGGAAGTATTTTTGATGAATTACCAGGGGTATTGCAAAATAAAAGAGGTTTGGGATGAGATCTTTTGTATGACACAGAAAGAAGACGATTTTGTGGAAGATTACCTCAAACGCTTCATGTTTAGCTTTTAGAGATCATGACAACCAAGACTAACTCCTGATACCATTAAAATATTGTTTCTTAGGGGAATAAGGGATGATATTATGGATGCATTGAATTTAATAGGTAAAGGTAATGTCTCTAAATTGAGCTTTGATGATATTTATGAAATTTGCAAGAATTACTGAAGGTCTCAATGTTTGGGGAGGAATTATATGAGTAAGTTTTCTTCTGCAGGAAATACAACAAGTAATAACAAAGCGTGATATAGGTAATCTACTTGAAGACCTCAAGAATGATTTATTAAATCATATGGGTAAACAGATAGACACTTTGTATACATGAAGGAAGCAGGAGGAGGTTGAAAAAGCCTTAGTTGTCTTTTGTCCTATTTGTCGAAAGAGGCATAGTAGTGAAGAGTGTCCATATAATAGAACAAAGATATATTCTTTAGAGGAAGCAAGTAGGGCACTACTTTAAAACCTCTTCATGTAGGGATGACCGAGGTAGAATACACAGATGAACCCTTTTACTTCATGACCCAGCGAAGACCTTGGAAACCAAGAGCAATACCCCCAACCGATTATCAAGTTGTACCCCAAAATCATTTTCAACAGAATTATTTGCCAAAAAAACCTGGATGGAATGGAGGTTGGCAACAACCTCCATACTACCCCCAGTGGTCACAACAATACCCGCCTGCTCCACAATCATGGAAAGCATGGCGAGCACCATCACTACCTTACCCACAATATCAATCATTCCCTCTATATCCACCACCTCCAACAATAAATCCATATCATCAATCCCAACAACTCTTTCCACCTATCTCATCATCTAATCAACCCTCTAGTTCAACCCAACCTCCAAAAGCCACACTAATTCCTACACAACTATCACCAAATCTAAATAATAAGGTGGCACAACCAGTCTATAATAATGAAGTGGCAGGATTGCCAACTTAACCTATCAATGCATTAGAGATTGATGGTGTACACCTAATGTTAGGGAAGAACCTCCAAGGGACAACCATCACGAAAATTGAAGATTCCCCAATTGAGCTAGAGGAAGAGCAACCAAAGCCCCATTTCTAGATAGGTTGCAAGAGCAACCAAAATAACAAGAAACATCTCAACTTGATTTTTATTTTATGAATGAATTATGTAACATTAACCTTTGTTGCAAGCTATTCAAAATGTTTTAGTGTACACTAAAGTAGTCAAAGAACTCTATTGGAGGAAACAACAAAAAAATCAGGATCCCAAGATAGTCCAAGTCATTGGACAACTCACAAACTTGATGTTGGGGAGTATCTTCGTTCCTAAGTATGCAGATCCAAGAAGTCCAATGATTAAGGTATGTATTGGTGATGTAATCATTCCAAATACACTTGTGGATCTAGGAGAAACTATAAATGTAATGACCAATGAGACTAAGGAGAGGTTATCCCTTCAAGTACTTCGACCTACTCCAATGGTCTTGCAAATGGTTGATCTCTCCCTCATAAAACCAAAAGGTATGATTTAAGATATCATTATTTCTATTGAATCTTGGGAGTATCCAATATATTTCATGATTTTGCAACCAAAGATTAAGTTGGGGGGATACCCCCTAATTCTAGGTAGACCTTGGTTAGCTATTGCTAATGCTTTCATTAATTGCAAATCTAGAAACATGGTGATCTCGAATGGGGAGCAAATGAAGCAATTAACACTATACCCTCTAACACAACCATTGTTGGAAACAAAGGATCCCTTATGGACCGATAGCGATTTAGAGGAGTCTTTACCTATTTTGACAATAGATCAAAGTAGGGAATTTGAGGATATTTTAGAAGACATTATTATTAACCATTTCTTGCAAAATCATTATTTGGTTGATAATGTTTTAGAGACAATGATTTTTCCTAGCATAAGTGATAATTTCCCATTTGAAAAATTTATGTTAGTTAGTAGCTCACAGTCTATTTAGTATTTTATTACTTTGCATCAATTATTGCCACATACTTGTATATACAGTCCATTTTTTATATCTAGGAATTCTTACCCATCTTTGTCTAATTCACAAGTACTTGTTGTAGATACCCCTGTACAGTCCCAAGTTACTAAAATCCTGCCTGGTAAAACACTCAACATCAATCCCAATTTGAATGCCTCCCAATTAAAAGAACTGATTGAGATGTTGCATGCACAAAAATAAGCCTTTGCTTGGGATTACCAATACATGAGAGGTATTCATACCGCTACCTGTACACACCATAGCTATATAGAAGAAGGGAGTAGACTCGCGTGACAACCCTAGAGAAGGTTAAACCCAGTCTTACGGGAAATAGTTAAGGATGAACTTCAGAAGTTTCTTAATGTAGGATTTATTTATCTAATATCAGATAGCTAATGGGTATCCCCAATTGTAGTAGTTCCTAAAAAGAATGGAAAATGGCGAATATGTGTTGATTATAGGCCCCTTAACAAGGCCACTAAGAAAGACCCTTTCCCAGTTCCTTTCATTGACCAAGTTTTAGACACCCTAGTTGGAAAGAAGTTCTTTTCCTTTCTCAATGGATTTAGTGGCTATAACCAAATATGTATTGCCCAAAAAGACCAAGAAAAAACTACTTTTACCTGTCCATGGGGCACATTTTCCTATAATGTCTTACCTTTTGGATTTTGTAATGCACCTGCTACTTTCCAATGAGTTGTTCTAAGTATTTTTGCTAATTTATTTCATGATTGTGTGGAAGTGTATATGGATGACTTTACTATTTATGGTGACACATATGATGAAGCTAAGGAAAATATTGAAAAAATGCTTAAACGATGTATTGATACTAATATTTCTTTAAGTCATGAAAAATTTCATATTTTAACGACTAAAGGAATTGTTTTAGGCCATTATATCTCTGCAAAAGGAATTGAAGTGGACCCTAAAAAGGTAAAAATCATTCAAGAATTGTCTGTTCCCACCTCTCTAAAGGATGTATGTAGTTTCCTAAGACATGCTAGTTATTACAGGAGGTTTATTAAAAAATTTAGCAAGATTTCCTCACCCCTCTTTGTGTTCCTAGGGAAAGATGCATATTTCTCATGGACACCCAAATGCTAGCAAGACTATGAGGAAATAAAAGGTAAACTTATAACTACACCTATGCTACAAGGACCCAATTTAGAACTGCCATTCCATATACATACTGACACATCAGATAATTCTATGGGAGCCGTACTCAGACAAAAGGAAGACACTCTCTTTTACTCTATCTATTATATATCAGTAAGAATTTTACTAGTGCTGAGGTAAACTATACTTTCACTGAAAAGGAATTCTTGGTTATAGTTTATGCAATAAATAAATTTCACCACTATATCACTGGATACAAAGTTTTTGTGCATATGAATCACTCTGCTATTAGTTTTTTGATGAACAAACCAATTGTTATAGGACATGTGATCCAGTGGTTGCTTCTCTTGCAGGAATTTGACATTACCATTCTCGATAAACTAGGATGAGAGAATGTAGTGGCTGATTTTCTATCTAGACTACAACATGATGACAAACCAATTCTAGTTGATGAAACCTTTCTAGATGAACATCTCTTTTCTATATCAAAAAAAAAATTGTGGTACGCGACATGGAAAATTACCTAGTTATTTGCAAGTTCCCACCTCATTTATGTCTGAGGGAACACTGAAAGTTGGTTGGACTTAGTGGTGATTACATGTGGATCAATGTATTTCTCTTCCTACATGGCCTTGAAAAAATCATGCATCGGTGTGTGCCCGAAGACGATGTCTTTGACATACTTCGTGCATGCCACACAAAACCTTGTGAAGGACATTTTGCTGCTCAGAGGACTTCCCAAAAGGTCTTAACTATCGGCTACTATTGGCCTACACTCAGTAAGGATTTTAAGTATTATGTTCAACATTGTGATAAATGCCAACATATGGGTCGACCTACCCGCTCTGATGAGATGCCTTTACACCCCCAGTTATCCATTGAACCATTTGAAAAATGGGGGTTAGATTTCATAGGGCCCATTAATCCTCCTTAGAATAAAGAATACATTTTGGTTTGTATAGATTATGTCACTAAATGGGTAGATGTAGTAGCCTTAAAGCATGCTAGGGATACTAAGGTTGCTAACTTCTTGTATTATGAGATTTTTACTAAGTACAGTGTGCCTCGAGGAATTGTCATAGACCAAGAGCATAGTTCACCTCTGACTTGATTGCTGCATTGGTATGAGAATATGAAATCAAACATCATAATTCCTCTCCATACCATCCACATTCCAATGGAAAAGTGTAAGTAACCAACCGAGAATTGGAGAATATTCTCACGAAGATAGTAGCATTGCACAAGAAAGATTGGGTGGAATGACTTCCCGAAGTAGTTTGGGCCTATCACACAACTTGGAAGACAACCACATGACTGACACCATATGAGCTCATCTATGACAAGAAGGTTGTCTTTCCAATTGAATTTGAAGTGAAGACTCTTTGCACCACTCTTTAGCTTGGGATGATTCTCATGAAGCACAAAAAGAGAGACTTGCTCAACTCCATTCTTTAGACGAAATGCATTAGGAAGCCCTTCTTCATGCAAAAGTGGTGTAGAAGCAAAGAACCCAGTGGCATGACCGCTTTATTCAATCATGGACATTCCAACCTATGGATTAGGCGTTACTTTATGACTCCTCGTTCCAAGAATGCATGGCTCTTCTTGTTAATGGGTATCATTTGAAACTTTACAAATGGCCCCTTTCAAATAAAACATTTTCTTATATTGTGATGGAGGAATTGACTCTTGTTCCACTCACTTCTTCTAAATAATAATATATACAAAATAAATAAAAAAAGCAATAAAAGATCCAACAACAAAAACCTGAGGGCGTTGTTGGCCAGTTAACACTTGAAAATTGATTTCCAGCTAGCATTAACTACTAAATAATCTTAGGAGTGAAAACTGGTTTCTCGGTGCCTCTAGGAAGTGATAGGGCAAAAACCAGGTTATTGGCAATCTATCATCGAGATCAAAATTTAAAAAAAAAAAGTTAAAAAAAAATGAAAAAACATAGGATCCTATCACTTTATGCCAGGAACCTTGGTGGAGGTCAATATTCTTGTCGCTACCTATTCTATGGTGCAACAAGAAAGGCATTATTTTTCCCCATTATCCTTTTGACCTTCCTTTATTCATTTCTGCTCCAGTTTGGTTGACATTTGTTCATGTTCTTCTCCAGGGAGGATCATCTGTCTTTCATTGGCACTTCCATGTTTGGCACCAGTTCCTATCCTTACTGGCATTCTTCAGACAAGAACTTCCTTTTGTTTTTGTCTGGATTCCTTTACATTCATCATCGTTGTTAGCTGTGTTGCCACTTTAGTGCTCTACTATCCTTTCCACATCTCTGCCTCTATCAGCAATACGACTCTTTTGTCCCATCGGTATTTTTCACTATTGATAGTTGTGCATCCTTTTATCATGTTTCCACTATTTTTCCTATATTTTCTCATGATAATGCATATTTCTTATAGTGGTTCATGAATTCCACTTCAGCTTTGTACTCCATGACAAGACCTGTGCTTTGTATCGATATTGGGAATTTTTGAAAATTTTATTTTTCTTTTACATTTATTAAATGCATTCATTTCTTGTGGCCAGTGATGAAATTCCCCGTGGACAGTCCATTGCTAAGCTAGGGGGGAGAATATTGTCTTATTAGATTACCTTATTATTATTTTATCTCGCCTATCACTTCCTTGATGTCCGCCACTCTCCTTCACTATAGCAACTTAATTTCAATTATCTTCACAGTACTTACCCATGTATTTTGCCATAACTCCATCTCTTCCTGCTATGATTACTTAATTTGAAATGATTTTCCCCTATTTTGGTAAACCACTCTTGCTTTCTAAGAAATCCTATTTTCATTGTTATTGTTAAGCCTTCCTCTGTTAAACCTTGTTAAAATAATGTCACACTTCCTAGCAAAGATTTACCATGGAAAAGGATAGGAGGCCCCGTTATGAACCCAACTCATTGGAAGAGCTACAGGCTCGTGAAAACAAGGAAATTTATGCAGTGTTCAAGGAGGAAAAGTGGGATGTTTATTTCAAGAAATTGAGCGGTTTTGATAGGACGGTTACTGGTGCAGGAGCACCAATCCTTTTGCATTCAAATTTGAGAAAGTTGGGTTTGTATAGGTTGTCTTAGGAATTTTGGTCTTAGTATATGTTAATAAGGTCTAATAGACCATTGGAATGTAATTAGAGGTCATTTTTGTAAAGCATGGATGAAATGTTGTCAATGATGCATAAATTGCAAGATATATAGTTAATGGTTTTTGAAGAGTTTAGTGTGTCAACTCTTAGATTTTGATGAATAAAGTCTTTTGAGACTATTTAAATATGGTTTGGAGTCATTCTAGAAGTTTTTTTTAGAAATTTTGGGGGTTAAATATGCAAAGTTGTCAATATTGTAAATACAAAAATGCAAATCTTGAGGAAACTCAACGGTCACATGGAATGTGAAGGGTAATTAGTCGGTTAGGAGGGGAAGTTATGTGAGGGAAAGGTTTATATAGATGTCCATCAATGATGTATAGGTTGGTTGAAGTATCTTTGAAGAAGTTTTAGAATACCCCTATTTTCTTTCATTCTGTATTTTTACATTCGAATCTATATTTGTAGACCTTTGTGTGTGACTGTACATCAAATTCTTGGTTAAATAACTTTGGAGATTGTTGAAGTTTTGTCTCAACCTTGAGTTGAATCCATTTTGAGGAGGTTTAGTTTCATTGGGATTGATATTTTGTGAATTTTCTTCTGATAGGCCTGTAGGGCAGAGTTCTGATTTTGAAATCTTCAACATGATCTAAGCCCATTCCACAAATTGTGTTCACTGTGTCTCTATGGAATGGGCATAAAAATGTTAATATAGGTTGGTAGGGAGTAGGAGTTTTTTCTATATGGAGAGTTTTTGGGGAAGTGAACATGACTGTCTTGAGAAAACTGAGGAATTAGGGTATGAAATTTGAGGGAGAATGTGTGAGTTTGATGAAAAGTTGTGTGATTAGGACATGAGATGGTTTTGTGAGTTTAAGTAGGAAAATTGAAGAGTGTTGGAGGCAATTTCAAGGTTGTGAGTGATTAGGAACTAGTATAATTAATAAACCCTACCCTATTCAAGTGAAATTGAGGGTTTCCTATAGCAACGATTAGATGAGAGTATGAGAACCTAAAACTTGATGAATTTTTCTTTTGTGTATTGTTTAAAAGGTCTGGGTGGTTATACAAGACTAGTTGCAAAGATTTAGAGCACTTACTTTGAAAAATAGGCCTAATTGACCCATTAAGACAACGTTATCACTGAGTTTTGAGAGAGTTGTTAAAAAGGAACCTAGTTGATTTTGACATATGTTTTAGAAGGCCTTGAAGAGTGTTCAAAATAGTCAAGAGATTGGTTGTGGTGAAAATCCTTGAGAGGAAAAGTTGAGAAAACTCAGTCTGCAGACCTAATTGGCAAAGGCAGAGTTGTATTGAAAAGGTGATTTTTGAAGGTTTGGTGAATCTTTCGTTTCTTATGCTAACTTGAATTGTGTTGATTGTGAATTAAACCACCTATCCCTACATCAGGTGGTATCATAGTATATGGAAAAGGTCTTTGAAGATTGAAAGTTGTTGGTTGAAGAGAAGAAAGTAGGAAGTTGAATAGTCAAATTGACAAGATGCCTCCAAAGAAAGATAATGTAGTGAGAAAGATGCAAGATATGGAAGAAAAGATGGAAAGGGAGATGAGAAAGATGCAATAACTTCAAAATATATTTGTATAAAGGTTGGAAGATATTGAGACAAGACAAAAGAGAGGAATGGTTGTGAGTGAGGATGAAGATGGTGAAGAAGAAGAAGATGAAGACTTTGAAGATGTTGAAGAAGAGTTAGATGTTGAAGAACAGAAGATGGAAAGGATTTTAAAGGTAGTAAAAGGTAGCAAGCATAAGGTAAAATTTGAATTACCAATGTATGATGGTACTTTAGATTAAGAATCTTTGTTAGATTGAGTTTCTGCATTAGACAATTTCTTTGAATGTAAAGAAGTTTCTGATGATGAAAAAGTGAATATAGCTAAGACTAAATTGAAGGGGCATTCTTTAGTTTGTTGGGATTATGAACAAGTAGAGAGGAGAAGAAGAAGTAAGTAAAACATTTCTTCATGAGATAGGATGGTAGCAAAGTTAAAGGGATTTTTTTTCCAAAAGATTATGCTATTCAAATGTCAAAGAAACTTCAAGATTTAAAGCAAAGAGACATGGATGGGAAAACCTACACTAATTAATTTCACAAACTAAGCATAAGGGTAGGACATGTAGTTGATGATTTTGAGAAATTTTCCAAGTACCTTAGTGGGTTAAGATTCAATATCCAAGATGAGATAAGTTTGCTTAATCCAAAAACAATTGAAGAATGCTATCAGATGGCAATACGGGCAGAAGAAAAGGTTAAAAGGAGACAAGAAAAATCAACAAGAGGAAGGGTCAGCACTTCAAGAGGTAGAGGTACATTTTCTTCTTCAAGACAAATTAATGAAGGCCAAGGAGATGCACAAAGAGGACAAGAACAAATTGCAGATTTTAGAGGTGGATTCAGGGGATCAAGAGGCAAGTTTGGAGGTAGGAATCCTAACATATTTTTAGGAAGATGTTATAAATGTAATGAGTATGGTCACCCTACTTGGAAATGTCCTAAAAATATTGGTGCTTCATCAAGTAGTGGAGAAAAGAGGAATGAAAGAAGAACTCATATTGTATAAGAGGATGAATGTGAAAGCTTGAGTTCAAAAACTCTACATGTTCTACCTGAAGTTGGAGAAAGTCTGATGGTGAGAAGAACTTTGTTTCAAGTATCCAAGGAGATGGAGATGGCTCAAAGAAGGCAATTGTTCAAAATAGCTTGCAAGTGCAAAGGTAAGGTGTGTAAAATTGTGATTGATTTAGGGTCTACAGATAATATTGTGCCTTGTGAAATGGTTGACAAGTTGCAGCTAGAAAGGATCCCTCTTGAAAATCCATATCATGCTTCATGGGTGAGTGATGATTAATCAATTCTTGTTAAGGAAAAATAATTAGTTGAATTTCAAATTGGTGCATTTAGGGATAAAGTTCTTTGTGATATCTTACCAATGAGTTGTTTCCATTTGATCCTTGGGAGACCATGGTAATTTGATAGACACTTAATTTATGATGGAAAACCTAACACCTATAAGATTTTCAAGGATGGTGTCAACTTCATGCTAACCTCATTGCAGGAGAGTGAGAAAGAATAAAACAAGGAAGCTAACATTATTACCTTTGGCAAGGAGTTTGAAAGGTGTGTAGGTGATGAAAAACAAGGGAATAAGACATTAGCAACCACTTTAGGGTTAGAAAAGGATAAGTCAGTGAATATGTAGGCTACCACAGTCATGGGAAACAATAAAGAAGGTGAAAACAGGGTGAAGAGGAATGAGTTTGAGAAAGGAAAAGGTGAAAAGATAGAAGGTAGGTTGAAAAGACAAGATGGAATAGAAGTTGGGACATTATTCTATCCTATTGCTGCTAAGAAAATGGAAAGGCAGCCAAGCACTGATAGTACAGTGATGAAGAAGTCTACAAGGCAAAGATTAAAGGGAAAGGAAAATTGAACACAAAAATGCAAGGAAAAGTGAAGGTAATTCAAGAACAAGTCAATGGTTCTAATTGTGAAGATAGAGGTAAGAAAGAAGATGAACTCAAGATGGAGAAGAGTTTAACTACAGGTGATAAGATAAGTCAAATGACAATCATAAGAAGAGGGACAATTAAGAGGTGTCTAACAGGGTAGTCAATGCAAAAGAAGGCAAGGATAGATGATAATAAGTTCAATCACAAAGATAAAGTTGCAAAACAACAATGTGAGGTTCAAAGGAAGAGAAAAAGAGAAAGAGAAGAGCAAGAAGATGCAGGACATAAGCTGGAGTAGACTAAATTTCATTTCCAAGGGACTTGGAAAGAGTTCAAAGGCGATTGCATGGTGCAGGAGCACCAATCCTTTTTCATTCAAATTTGAGCAAGTTGGGTTTTTATAGGTTGTCTTAGGATTTCTGGTCTTAGAATATGTTAATAAGGTCTAATAGGCCATTGGAATGTAATTGGAGGTCATTTTTGTAAAGCAAGAATGAAATGTTGTCAATGATGCATAAATTTCAAGATATGTAATTAATGGTTTTTAAAGAGTTTAGTGTGTCAAATCTTAGGTTTTGATGAATAAAGTCTTTTGAGACTATTTAAATATGGTTTGGAGTCATTATAGAAGTTTTTTTAGAAAGTTTGGGGGTTAAATATGCAAAGTTGTAAAAATTGACAAAGTTGTCAATATTGTAAATACAAAAATGCAAATCTTGAGGAAACTCAACGGTCACATGGAATGTGAAGGGTAATTAGTAGATTAGGAGGGGAAGTTACATGAGGGAAAGGTTTATATAGATGTCCATCAATGATGTATAGGTTGGTTGAAGTATCTTTGAAGAATTTTTAGAATACCCCTATTTGCTTTCATTCTATATTTTTACATTCGAATCTATATTTGCAAACCTTTGTACGTAACTGTACATCAAATTCTTGGTTAAATAAATTTGGAGATTGTTGAAGTTTGGTCTTAGCCTTGAGTGGAATCCATTTTGAGGAGGTTTAGTTTCATTGGGATTGATATTTTGTGAATTTTCTTCTGACAGGCCTATAGGGAAGAGTTCTGATTTTGAAATCTTCAGCATGATCTAAGCTCATTCCACAAACTGTGTTCACTGTGTCTTTGTGGAATGGGCATAAAAATGTTAATCTAGGTTGGTAGAGAGTAGGATTTTTTTTTCTATATGGAGAGGTTTTGGGGAAGTGAACATGACTGTCCTGAGAAAACTGAGGAATTAGGGTATGAAATTTGAAGGAGAATGTGTGAGTTTAATGAAAATTTGTGTGATCAGGCCATGAGAGGGTTTTGTGAGTTTAAGCAGGAAAATTGAAGAGTGTTGGAGGCAATTTCAAGGTTGTGAGTGATTGGGAACCAGTAGAATCAATAAACCCTACCCTATTCAAGTGAAATTGAGGGTTTCCTATAGCAGCGATTAGATGAGAGTTTGAGAACCTGAAACTTGATGAATTTTTCTTTTGTTGACTATTTAAAAGGTTTGGGTGGTTATACAAGACTAGTTGCAAATATTTAGAGCACTTACTTTGAAAAATAGGCCTAATTGAACCATTAAGATAGTGTTATCACTGAGTTTTGAGAGAGTTGTTAAAAAGGAACCCTAGTTGATTTTGACATATGTTTTAGAAGGCCTTGAAGAGTGTTCAAAATAGTCAAGATATTGGTTGTGGTGAGAATCCTTGAGAGGAAAATTTGAAAAAACCCAGTTTGCAAACCTAATTGGCAAAGACAAAGTTGTATTGAAAAGGTGATTTTTGAAGGTTTGGTGAATCTTTTGTGTTTGATACTAACTTGAATTGTGTTGATTGTGAAGGAAACCACCTACCCCTGCATCAGTTACCCAAGAATTTTCTTTGATTTTTGATGGGAAAAAGGTTTTTGTTCGAGGTTTGGAATCTCCTATCATTGCTACAGTAGTGTCCAATGTCACAGTCTTGCCATTAATTGGAGAGAATTATTTTCCAGCGGCCCGAAGAAAGTGATAGACTTAAATTCCATATGCATAGCATTTTTTAAGGAGGGGCGAGTCCATGGGGATAGTGCAAGGACAAGGGACTAAATTGGGCTCATTACCAAGAATTTGGAATAGTGTAGTCAAGTTTGTGATTCAATATGTCACTTGTGAGGGAAGGCATGTTTACATACATGCTCAACATTTTAGATTGTTGAACCATCTAATGTGGAATTAGCTCGTAAATGTACCTTATTTCCTATATTTATCTCTACATAGAATGAGTAAGGTTGTTCAAAGAGGGAAAATCAATTCATTGTCTCATCATGGCCTAATTTGGTTGTTAGTTATTGATTCTCTTAAGAAGCTCTCTCCCTAGGTGACTGGGATACATTTGTTAACTTAAATGATGATACCAGTTCTGACGCCTCTAAAGAATCTTCGAGTAAATCTTCCCCCGAAGATTTTGATGAGGAAGAGAGAATTCTTGACACACATAAGAGGGCACTGAAGAAAATCATGAACCTAGTGAAAACCCTTCAAAGAAACGAACCACTAGGAAATCATCTAGTAAGTCCTTGAATATTAAAGAAGCTGGCACTTCCAGTGTTAAGTCTTCTAAAGCCTTAAAGCCTTGGGGTCATTTGGTAAAGAAATTAGGAGAAAACAAACCCTGTCTGAAGGATGTTCAAAAGAATCAAGTCTCGAGTCCCCCCCATGTCAAGCAAAGTAAACAAGTTGCCACTAGTCCTGTCAGTTGATTGGAAGACTTGGCCAATGTGGCTAGTCATATGGGAAGTCCTAAGAATGATGACCTAGATTCAGATGTTGATATTTTTTTTGAGGTCCTGAAGAGAAAAGGAAAATCAAGTAGAGAACATAGGAGGGAAAAAAGGAAAACTGCCTCTGAACCGAGAATAAAGAAAAATGCAAAGAAGCAAAAAGAAAATAGGTCTCCTCAAAAATATGAAGATTTTTTTAGTGAGTCTCCTATAAAAGAACCCTTAGTTGAGAAAAACCATCTTCCATCTGCATCTCAGAGTCCCTCTACACTACATTATAATGATGAAGGGCAGGCTGGTGAGACCAATATAGGAATAGAAGACATAACTGAAAAAGAGTCATTGCATCAGAACAATGAAATCAGTGTGGAAATTGAAGAAATCCTACACCATATTGGTAAAGAATAGTTTTCCCAGATTAATGTGGAAGAAGGAGAACTAGATGTAGAAGAGAAAAAAAAGCATGATAATCCTCTTTCCCCAATACATCAATTTAATGAGGAACAATTTAATGAAGTTGATAAGGAAGTAGGAATTAATGCATCAACTATACAAATAGGGTCTAACAATTGAGTATTACAGGGGAAACAAAATTGGGTAGAAAGCAAGCTAATGAGACTCGAGATGGAAGACAAGAGAAAGGGGTATCTATAAGCCCTATTATTATTGATGCAGATAAATAGGGAAAGTCTGAAAGTTCCCTTTCCCTCATCGAACAATTTGGTGCAGAAAATTTGATGTTAGTGGAATATGTTGAACAGAGCAATGAAGGAAAAGTCCTTGACCAAGAAGAGAAAAGGGATGATACCAAGATGGAAATAGGGATTGAAACTGAGGTTGAAACTAAAGAATAATTTGAGGAAAATGAAATTCTCCTCAAACAAATCAAAGAATTATAGAGTTCAGTTGGAAAATTACAAGAGGAAAATAAAAAGTTGCACAATCAACTTCATCAAGCCAGTTCCAACTCTCAACTCCAAGAAAATGAAATTTAGAAGTTAAAAGAAAAATTGGAATAGGTAACAGCCTTCAAGGATGAGTATATGCTTGTTAGTGACCATGAGATACAAATGGAAGAGTTGTGAAAATAGTGGTCCCATGATATTTCCAGTATCATTCAAAAATTAACCAGGTTAACTTGGTTTGTAATTTCCCCTTCCTTGCATTGGGACATGCAATATCTTAAGTTGGGGGGAAATGATGGGGGTTAAAGTGTTTTAATAATTTTACACTTTTTTTTCCTTTTTCCTTCATCTTTTCTGCCATCATGTCATTATTTTTCACTGGAAGTATAGGTATTTGATGAAATGTAATAAGCAAGTAAAATGATCAAGAAAGTGCTAGTGTCGATTGAAATGCTAACTAATTTGTGCACGATATGGCAGGAAGTAATAAAAAATCTAGTGATATGGTTGAGGATGCGGACAAGGAGTGATCAAGTTGTTTATGTTCATACTTATTTTTTAGGATAATTCTTGTTAAGACTATTTTATATTTCTGGCCAGCGACCAATTGTTAGTTTTATCAGACTCATATTTTTTGTTGTTTTTCAAACTTAAATAGTTTGTTGGCCATAGGCCATAAAAAAACCATATGGACCTATCGGTGCTTGCTTCAGTACAAATATGTACAAGCCTAAAGACTTCAGATATATATGATAATACAATATTGTCCTACTATTCAAAATCATTTTGGATTCATCATATGCATGTATGACTGAGCTGAGTTAAAAGAACATGCTAGTATTTCTATCATCAATCGACCAAGGAGGCAGGGACCACTCCTTAATTGGTGATTTGATTGTAGTTTCAGTGTGTTAATTTGATGTGTGTGATTTGATTTCAAGTTTGTTTCTTTTTTGTACACAAGTTTAATTATCTACAGTCCCATTTAATTTGGTTTTTTGTATGCATATTTGATTATTCATAGTTACGATTCCAAGATTGGTTTCTTTAATCATTAATGTATTTGTTAATAATTTGAGAATTAAAGATTTGGTTCGTGCATATTGGAATTCACTATTGATAGCATATCATTTCAGAAGTATACTTTATTATTCTGTTATCACACTTTCTATTACAATTTTTGTTACTGTAATTCATGTCGCAATTTCTAGCATTCTTCCTGAATTAGTTTCTACTAGGAAGCAGAAATAGTAGAATCAAACCTAATTTTAGAATTAGAATTTTATTGTGTAACTCTAAGACTCTAGTTTTAATAGTTTAAATGAGAATTCAAGAGTTTGTGTTGGATTGAAATAGGAAGATAGTGATTAAAGGTAGGATTTTATTCATTTGCAGATTGAAGTGTGCTTTGATTTGAATTTTAGATTAAAAGGTGTGTTTAATTCAATTTTGAAATATATTCACCCCCCCTTAGTTCATTAGTTTCAGCCCTTAGGTAGATTGCTACAACACCCTTCACAGGTTTACAACTCTCAAATTGACAATTAAAGGAATAAACTGAGGAAATTACTACAAAATTCCTAAGGATCAACCCAAACACATTTACCAACTTGATAGAGTCATGAGAGAAATTAATCCTTAATATCAACCCACAGTTTAATCCAAACATATACCATCGCCACCAATGGCAATGCCAATTGCACTAGTTTCTCCACAATGGGCATGTCCTAGTTGTGATTGTATCTGATCATGAGGATTATGATTTGAAGCTTTAATAAAATGAGTTGTTTCAACTGTACTTGTATGCCCTTGGTCTATTTTATCTGCTCTAAGGCCTCATTTATCAACTGGTTTTCTAGGGTCTACATCTATTTCCATCGAAATGCCTTGCCCTTGGGACCCCAAAGCACCACCTTCATAACCTATTTTTTGGTCTATGGTTTCTCTTGAAGTAAATTTTTGTTTTGTGGTCTCACTTAAACCGAATTTGACACTTTGTTTTTCCCTATCATCATCAGATTCATCATCAATTTCTTCACATTCATTGGGATGCTCTATATTCAATGAATTTCTAAACTTAGAATCTTCTTCAATCTTTCCAAACTCTACACTATTTTTGGTTCACCTAGCTCCTTCCTCATAGGCCAAAACGTAGTAATTTTTTATCGTGACCAATTTTTTTATATAACATTTTTATCTAGAGAATCTAACAGTTTTACTCTACTAGATGGTTTATCACTTTTTCATAAAAATTGTTGTACCTCCTGATTTGATTCTCTACTCTTGTCAGTTGCTGCAATTCCATAATTTTTGTTGACAATTGTTCAAAATAAATACCTTTCTCAGCAACACTTTTCTCCATTTCTATTTTTACCTCATCCCAAGAATCTTTGTTTCTCAAGTTTTAAAGCAAGGTTTTACTTTGATGTTGAATTCTACTTGCAACATTCTTATTGGCCACAATCCTTAATTTAATGGTGTCCCATGGATCATATTTCCAATGATAGACAACATCAAATTTAAAAAATCTCAAAAGATCATGTGCCACACTAAATGCTTTTCTCTCGAATGTGAACCTTCCACATGAAAAAGGTAAAGAAGGAAATAAGGTCTTCTTTTGTTGACTAAGAAAGTATAGTTCATCTATTGGAAAAATGAAGAACATCTCATTTTGTTTTTTTGTGTTGTCATTGATGTCACCATGATATATGAGCTGCAACTGCAAGTTCAAGTCTGAATTTGTTCTAGTACTCTGGTTTGGTATCTGAACTTGTATAAGGCTCATATTCTCCGATACTTTGGTATACCCTCCAGTATTGTGGTTCGCATTTGTTTGCTGGTGATTAATGTTGCTTGTGGTTTCAGGAGATGGCTTATGGATGTTGAGAGCACATACATTCAAAATCTCACATACTCAGATGCTTGTATGGTGTATCGATATTACTCTATTTTGCTATTAGGTCTATCCTTGGTTGACCTAATGAATGTACTGTGTGATGGTGAATTAAATTTTTGTTATGTATGTGTGACCTATCTTAGGTCTAAGCCAAAATGATGTAGTGTGTTGAACATTTGAATTTCCATTTGGGAAGTTTTGTGAATGCTTGAAGCTGACCTAATTGATGCTTGTAGAGAGATCAGATATATATATATATATATATTGGATAGTTTTTGAAGATTGAATAAGATGTGTGTTGTGAATGTAAATGTGAAGAAGAGTGAATATGATGAAGTGTGTCAAGTTGTTTACTGAGCTTCATTGGAACTGAATCTACACTCACTAGGTGTACTTTATCAATTCATTTTCTGGTTGTAAGCCATTTTGTCATTGTAATTCGGTAGGTAGTGAGCCTTTGTATTTGGACAGTGAGTCCTGGAAGTGAGCCACCCATTTTTGTAATATCTTATAACCGGTTATACTATAATGTGAGCTAGCACTCACCGTGGTTTTTCCCATTTTGGGTTTTCCACGTAAAATTTTTGGTGTTCATGTGTTCTTTGATTTTCATGTTTTGTTAATGCTCTTACTTATCTTTGCTATTGTATGCATTGGAATAATTGGATGGTATTTGATCAGAAAATTTAAGAAGATATTGATTCACCCCCCTCTTAGTATCTTGGATATTCAACAATTGGTATCATAGCTTGGTTCCTCCAGAAAGGCCTAACGGCTTGAGGGAGATCCTGAAGATGGAAGAAATGAATGATAAAGGAGAGCTTTAGACTACTCTTGAAGATCTTGACAAAGTTGAAAGAGAAAATAGAGATCTAAAAGAGAATCTAGATGAGGCGAATGAATGTGTCTAGAAATTAAAAGAGCAATTGAAAAAGTTCAAAGAAATGCATAGGGAAGTAATTGATCGGTCGAAGAAGGCTAATGAAGAAATTACTGATTTGAAAGTGCAAGTAGAGGAGAAGAAAAGTATTGAAGAATGTCTGAAAAAATTGGTACAAAGAAAGTATGATGAGTGTACCAAGCTTGAACAAGAAGTTGTGACCCTGAAAGTGGATCTAGAGAAGGAAAAACTCTGCGAGAACAATTTCAAATCTAGCTTAGACAGGCTTGATGAATTGATTGCAGGACATAAATCGAGTAAAGACAAAGGTGGTTTGGGAAATGATACTGTTGAAGGTTCCAAGACTGTGAACAATCAGAAGACTCAGAATAAAGGAATGCAGAAAGGAAATTCAAGGAACTTTTCTAGGAGACCCCTTGTGAGACAGCCTAATGCACAAAGGTATCCTTCTTTTAATGGCACTTGTTTTTCATGCAAAAAATTTAGTCATAAGACAAAAGAATGTAGGAGTTGGATGAATTAGTTTCCTGGTTCCTTCTTTGGTCAATGCTTTGCATGCAAAAGAATTGGTCATAGGGAAAGTGAATGCAGAACCTTCATGATGAATCAGTTTAATGGAGGAAGAATGAATCAATATATTAATGGCTACTGTTATACTTGTAAAAGTATGGACACAAAGCTACTTAGTGCAGAACAAGAGTTAGTGGAAGCCAATCTAATCAGAGAAATATTGTCTGCTATAACTGCAATAAACCAGGACATACCTCAAGAGTTTGGAGAAGCAAGAAGGGTAAGGAGACCAATCCAATAGAAAAGAATGAACTTGCAAAGAAGGTTGAAAAAGATGAGATTAAGCGAGAAATGAATAAGATTTGAAGGAAGAAAGAAGAGACTAAGATGACATATGCATTTGTGCACTCATCTGGTACAAACAATTCTTCCAGGAATTAGACCCTACAAGGTCTAAGGGTGATGTTTGGTGTTTCAATCTTTGGCACAAAGATATGTTGTGAAAAATAACAAGCTAGAAGTTATGCAAGTGGAATGAGAAGGAAACATGAATGAATGATCTTTTGAGGAGTGAATTAGGGTTTTTCTGAGCAGTGATGAAGAGTTTTAAGCAGTTTTTTTATATTTATCATATTTAATGTGAATTAGGGTAGATCGTTGTTTTATAAAGAAAATGTGTAAGGAATTTTGATCATTCGTGCATTTGAAGAAATTTTAGAGCCTTTTGGAGCATTCTTGAGGAGATTTGGAGTTCGAGCCGTGCAAACCCTAGTTTTGGTTCTTTGTGAAGAAAGAGGTATTTTAATTTGTTTGTGTAGTTGTGGTTTGTGTTCTTTGAATTGTTTGAATTCAAAATTGGAAGAATGGCAACCCCTGTAGTCATTAAAGTGTTAGAGAGACAGAGACCATCTTATAGGAAATATTCCTCAAAAGTTTTTGAAGATGACCCCATGGGTGCATTCTCATCAATCCCTCACAGAGTTATGCCAACCAAGGACACAAGAATGTATATTCAAGTAAAGATTGAGGAATACAATCACACAAAATTGATTGACATTTGGTAGAATGAGCTTACTAGCAATGATTTCTTGATAAAACCTGAGTACTCAAACCTGGCTGCGAAGAAGTTAGATAGATGGAATAATTTTCCCAACTTCAGCTATGATGATGGATTTGTGAAGCCAGTCCTAAGAAAAATTCATGATAAATCCTGTGGACTGACTGACCGCATTTGATAACAAAGGAGGCGATTAGGGTTGTTACTGGCCTCTGGGATAAAGGTACAGTACCTGTATTGAAAACCATGAATAATGAGGTGGTAATGGAACTTACATGAGCCACATATGAAAAGAGAGCTTTAACAACAAAGTCCGTCACCAATCCGGCTGTGAAGTATGTAGCTATCATGATTGGTCACAAAATATACTTCACAAATAGAGAGAACTTTTTTTTGGATACAACAATTTATATTGGTTTTGATATGGTTGTAAATGGTGCAGACTATGACTTATATGAGCTTCTCTAGAAACAATTGCTTGAGAATTTGAAGTCAACAAAGGAAAGGAAGTATGCTTTCAAATTTGGTTCATTGATTGTATGTTTGTTGTTCTATTTCATGAAGAGACTCCCTGGAAAGAATGATGAAGTGTTTTGGGACTCATCCAGACCGGTGACACATCAAATTTTTTATCATATGCATAGTTTGGGTGATTTGAAAGCTCAAGAAAATTCTCTAACAACATTATTTGCTATATTTAAGAGAAGCATGAATGAAAGAGAAAGGATTCCAAGGAAAATTATCAAGGAATACAAAGATGACATCATATTCCATGTTCCTCTAGTGAATGCATGATCGAAGCAGTAGAACCCCAGACCATATGGATTTAGCCACTGGGATATGAGATTACAAAAGATGAAGCTGAGGGGTATGTACAAATGTTATTAAAAAATCTGAAGGATCCCAATGAACCCAAAATTGGTACTTATGCAAAAAAGTCTATGGAAATCCATATGGAGCTCCAAAAGCCCAAAATTAGAAAGAAAGTGGAAAAGAAACTTAAAAATGTTGGATTCACTAATGAGGAAATTTCTCTTGGAAGGGCTAAGGGAGAACACTTCGAGGTAGAATCATCTAGCCTGAGGAGATTTGGTAGGACTCTTCCTAAAGCCTCTGCAACCCCTACAACAAATATTAAACCCAATACCGTTGATAAAGGCAAAGGCTCGATTTCCTCTGGACCTACTACTAGATCTGGGAAGAGGAAAGAAACTCCTCTGGTGGCCTTGGGAAGAGAGGAAAGAAAGAGAAAGCTACAATGGAGAAAAAACTTAGTGTTATAGATGATTAGGATGAAGAGGAAGAGGATCCTGATGCAAAATTGGTAAGGAGAAGAAGATGAAGTTTACCCTCTAGCGAAGATGCTTCTAAGGAAGTTGTTGGTTCTAAGAGAGTACATGTTGTATCATCTTTTAATGATGAGGAAGAACCAAATTTTTGTGTTCATATGCACACCAAACTAGAGTTGAAGAAGGCTAAGGTGTTTGGTGAAGCCTCTGCGAACCAAAGAGAAGAACATGACAATCTGGTAAGTTCTGGTCCCCATTTTAAATTGGAGGAAACCTCAATACCTTGTTACATTTTGAGAACATGTTGAAGCCTACAACAAAATATTATGATAATGTTGAAGAAGAGGATAAGAAAACTTTGCTTTTAGCTATCATTCAATATGTTATCATCCTAGAAGTTAAGTGGGATAATATAGAGAAAGATGTACCTAAGAATATGTGGGAAGCTCTGATGAAAAGGACATCAAAGGATGTTGAATTTGAAGAGAAAATTAGGAATGATGCATATGATAAGATTGGGTCCTCCCTGACCCCGGATGATCTGGATACTTTGAAAAACATTTGTGCAGAGATGTTTCAAATGAAGAAAAGGGTAAATATTTTAATGACAAGGAATAAAAACCTAACAAAGAAGATAAGGAAGGAAACAACAAAAGTGATTCGGGATACAACAAAAAAATATTGCATGCTTAAGGTTGATGAAGATGCTGCTACTGAAAATCCTGAGGAAAATATTCCTCTTGATACAGGTAATGCAGATATTTCTGAAAAATGTTGACGTTGAAAATGATGTCGGTGGTGAAAATGATCCTTCAAAAAATGAGAAGTAGAATGAAGGTGAAGTTGAGCTTGAAAAGCATAATGATGAAAAAGGAAATACTGAAGAAGGAAAAGGCAATGAAGAAGAAGAAAAAGATAATCCAGAAGAAGAGCAAAATGAAGATGGAAAAGATGGAAATGATGAAGAAGATAATAGGGATAAAGACAAAGATGAAGATAAAAAGGAAGAAAAGAAAGAAGAAGAAGAAGAAGAAGAAGAGAATGTGGAAGAAGAAAAGGTGGAAGAAGAAAAGGAAAAGGGAGAGGAAGAAAAGAAAAACAAAGAATCTGCTAGGAAAAATGAAGAAATTCAAAAGCAGATTGTAAAATCTCTTAAGCATCTTGGAGAATCATCCTCCGGTAATGATGTTTTGAAAGGCTTGCTATATGAGAAAATCAGATTTCAACCAATAATTTCCTAGGAGCTTCTACAACTTCCTATGATTGAAGGGTTTGTTGATATAGAGAAGATGTCTCTGATACATAAAGTGGTGTTAGGAGATCCATCACAGACATCCAGAAGGAAGGAGATTCTTGAGACTCATCAGCAAGGAATAGAACTCATAGAAGATGCTCTTAAGGCATTGCAGGAGGTCACACTTGGTGCATCTATTAATGCATCCCTCACTCCTATTGAAAATTTAAGATTTTTGTTAGATTCTTTCAAGGAGTATACCTTCGGGCTTAGTGAAAAGACAAAACAAGAGGTTGAGGAGAAACTGGCAGAGAAAAGGCTATTGGCATTCCATGACAAGTATGCTCTTGCACACTCAAATGTTGAGAAGAACCTGGAAGCTACATGAAGATCTGTGAGTTAGAGGCAAATGCTTTTCTTGCTTATTGCTTGAAGTGGTCGGATGCCACTCAGAACATTAAGTTTGTTATGGACTCCATTGAGTCTCAGTTGACTGCTATCTCCGGTACTTACAATATATCCAAAGAAAGAGATAGATCAACTTGGAATGCCATTATTGCACATAAAGAAAATTATTTATCTTGCAAAAGCAGAAGGAAGAAATTATCAGAAAATTTGATCAATTAAGTGACATTATAGAGTGGAATACACTCTGGTTGGAAAGGCCTTGGTAGGCACAAAAAATCTTGAGAAGATAAACTTGACTCCTGAGACTTCATATGGTGTAGAAGAAACTCTGGTAGAGTTGGAATCCCTGAATAGGATGTTGATTGTTGCAAAGGATAACTAGGAGAATGGTAAATCTGCATGGGAAGATATTCTTAAGGAGCTTCAAGTTTCACCATCCTTCGGTTGATGCATGTTTCTTTGTTTTCATCTTTTAGTTTCAATTGTTGGGACATCCTTTTTCCTTGATGTCAAAGGGGGAGAGGTTTGAAGAATAATGAAATGTTAGTGTTAGGGGGAGCAGTATTGTAAATAAGAAGTTTTGTAAATATTTATTTTTGGCACATGTTGCCATCAATGACAAAGGGGGAGATTGTTGGAAAAATGAAGACCAACATCTCATTTTGTTGTTCTGTGTTGTCATTAATGTCACCATGATATATGAGTTGAAATTGCAAGCTCAATTCTAAATTTGTTTTGGTACTCTGGTCTAGTATCTGAACCGGTATAAGGCTCATATTCTCTGGTATTTTGGTATACCCTCCGGTATTGTGGTCCACATTTTTTTCTGGTGATTAATGTTGCTTGTAGTTTTGGGAGATGGCTTATGGATGTTGAGAGCATGTACATTAAAAATATCACATACTTAGATGCTCGTATGGTGTATCAGTATTACTCTATTTTGCTATTAGGTCTATCCTTGGCTGACCTAATGAATGTATTGTGTGATGGTGAATTAAATTTTTGTTATGTATGTACGACCTATCTTAGGTCCGAGCTGACATGATGTAGCGTGTTGGGCATTTTAATTTCTGTTTGGGAAGTTTTGTGAATGCTTGAAGCTAACCTAATTGATGCTTGCGGAGAGATCAAATATATATCTATATATGACAGTTTTTGAAGATTGAATAAGATGTGAGTGCATTGTGAATGTGAATGTGAAGAAGAGTGAATATGATGAAGTGTGTCAAGTTAGTTTACTGAGCTTCATTGGAACTTAATCTGCACTCACTAGGTGTACTTTATCAGTTCATTTTTTGGTTGTAAGCCATTTTGTCATTGTAATTTTGTAGGTTGTGAGCCTTTGTATTTGGATAGTGTGTCCTGGTAGTGAGCCACCCATTTTTGTAATATCTTATAATCGGTTATACTATATTATGAGCTAGCACTCACCGTGGTTTTTCCCATTTTGGGTTTTCCACGTAAAAATTTTGGTGTCCATTTGTTCTGTGATTTTCATGTTCTGTTAATGCTCGCTCTTATCTTTGCTATTGTATGGATTGGAATAATTGGATGGTATCTGATCAGAAAATTCAAGATACTGATTCAATCCCCCCTTTGTGTATCTTGGATATTCAACATCATCAGTATTCTCCATCTTCCTAACATATTCCAATGTAAAAAACCTTTCTATCACATGAATTGGAAGTTTGCATGGGTCTACTCCTGATGCATAAAATCTTAGCACAATATATTCTTCCATTAAGTACCAATCGGCCAATTGTATTTCTTTTCCTAGTTGAATGTAATTTCTACAAGACATAGGCAATCTAGACATTGGAGTATTTGTAATTGCTTGATACAATGGAGCCAAAAAGTATTCTACAAAATGATTGTAGTTCCTTTGAGAATCATGCATCCTTATCTTAGTGGTCCAATCATATACTAAAGCCAATTTTTTTCCTCAACATTCATATAGGGATAAATCTAAAGCTTGTTGGTTTGAAACATTCCACTAAATTTGAATAGAAAAAAATAGCACAAGTAGTTTCTGAACCTAAATGTCTTAGTGGAACCTCCTTTAATCATTAAAAACAGTTTATGCATGGATTCTACAATGTGCTCAAGAAAGTTATGTTTGATAGGTTGTTCATTATAATGGATATTAAATACCATTTCAAGGAGGCTTACACCCACTTCCCAATTGCTATCCAATCTGAGGGAAAATGCTAGCATGGAAATAGTATCATGAACCCATGGTCTAAAAATTATAAAATTATAAGGAGGCTTATGATTACTTTTCAATAAGTTTCTATGAAAATTCTGAACTATTTTATTTAGGAAAGTAATTTTCTCCTTTTCATCCACTACTTCTTAATCACTATCAAGCTTTTCTAGGTCAATGTGTATGTTTCCAAATTCTTCAGTTGTAAACCCCAACATATTTCCAAATTCTTTTGCAGTAATGGATAAAATTTCTTATTTGTTATCTTTATTAACAATTACTCTTTTGTTATCATCAGAATTGTGTGCGGAGACCACGATAAATTTTGGGCAAGGGAAAACCTCATGTAACATCATGTGCCCTAATCCAATTACCCATGGTGCAATGACACTAGTAATTTGCATTTGCTTTGCAGCCTTATTCTCACATGAAAATCTAAGTTCTGAGGTAAGTCTACCATAGATTTCAGGATCATAAATAGCATGGTATACATCAATGAAACTTGAGGTTTTAATCATTCCAACATAATCTATTTTTCTATATGATTTTTCTTTTCCTTTCCCAACAACTAGTCTTCTAGAGGTGGTAGGCATGCTTGTATAGTGTGAAATCCCTCTTAAGTCCTTAATTTTCCTAAAGTCTCTCAAGTTCTCAACCCTAAACCCAAAGTTTGACAAAATAAGAATTTAAGAAGTGATGAAATGTAGGAATTCTATCTTTCATTTACTTAGATTTTGATTCTTGAAAAGATAAATACTGGCAAGGGTAGACTAGCTTTGTAAGTTTATTGGAACCCAGAATCTACCTAGTGCACTGCAATGAGCAATCTGAAATCTCCATGTGTTGACTCTCTCACTTAAAAATAAAATCACTTAGCAATAGAAAGTTCACTTATTTTTTAAAGTTTTTTGAATATTAAAGTGAATGAAATGACAACGTGTTTCCTCTAGACTACACAATTATTACATTACATTTGTCCTACATTTTTGTACCTTCTATTAATTGATCACTTTTGGCATGAAGCACCTTCAATGACAAATGCCATTCAAATGTCCCATCTCAAACAAATTCTCAACCGTTGATCTTTTTAAATTTAACTATTATAGGGTGATTCTGAAGGTTTGAGTTTGCAAGCCTAGTGCTATGTGCATTTTATTCTAGAATGCAATTACAACCATCCATCAAATGTTCATCGAATGATTGAGTAATCTATGCTATAAACAGAGAACATGTTTTTTAAAGTTGTTTTAAACTTTAGTGCGCAGGATACACAATCCTTATGAGATTTACCTTTGATAAAAAAAATCATTGGATACATTGAGATGAGTCCAGTGTCCATTCCATGATTTTGTGAGTTTTATAGAACACTTGAAGCATCCTACAGACTCGTGGAATCCCTTTAAAAGAAAGACATTGATTGACACCTGTCCCCTTTTTACAGTTCTGTGGAAATTAATTTAACCTTTATAAAACTATCTGCAGACTTGCGGAACCATAAAGTGTGGGCTCACTAAATCCATTTAATTAAGCATATGTGGAATAAAACTTCCTAAGTGAGCGCTAGGAGAGGATCAAGGTCAAAGGCCCAGTAACTTAATGTTGCAAAGGACTTAATAAAATGACTAATGATATCAAAAACCAAGGGAGCAAGTCAATGGAAAATTAGAAATAACATTTAGGCAAACCTAGAAAGAGTAATGAACTTTTAGTGTTTTTAGTGTTTTTTGTCAATTTGATGGAAATTTCTTTTTTCATTTGTATTACTTTAAGTTTTAAATTTGCATGCAAATATTTCATAAATAATTTGACTCAATCTCTTAAAGGAAAAAATCTATTTTTAAAATTTAATTTCATTACATTATGTGCAAGATACTAGTCTGTTATTACATTAATGCTATTGCTAATTACTTGTATAATTTTAAAGACACTAAACACAAAAAATAATTCTTTACTATAAATGAATATGAAGAATAACACAACCATTTAATTTAAAAACTGAATTACAATGTTACATTATTAGCTTTTTAAAGATGATTAGAGCATGCATTTGTTTTGTATAAATGAAACATGTCACTTTACATTAGACACAATTTTTAAAGAGCTGCTATGGGTGCAAATAAATACAAACCATATTCTCAACCACAGGGCTTGTCGACCATGGTTTGGATCTTAGGATTCAAAAGGGTTCTACATTTAAATATGCTCAATCTCCCTTAACACCCAATTCTTATTACCAAACAAATCCTCAACCTTGGCACTGGGAGCTATGATGATAGAAATAACTGAATTATGTAGAAGATAAGGGGTAAAATTTTCTACCACAATCTTTGGGTGGCTTTATGAGTCTGAAAGTCCATAGTTCCTCTTTGAGGGCTCGTATGCTTATGAGAATCATTTGCTTGTCTTTCCAAGTAAACTCTCTCAAAAACATATCTCCTGAATGAAATTGGTCTTTACTTTAACTACAAACTGGATCAAGAGAATTTTGAATACCACAATAATACTTTCCTTATTAACCTTAATCATGAGAATTCAGAACATTGCACTCAATAATTCATTCTATGAATTATTTCAGTTGAATCAGATTTATGGGCCAAGAAATCATAACTCAAAGTCTACCCAAGTAATCACTTCATCATCTGATAGTATATTTGATTGAATTTGGCTACAAGTAATACTCAAGTTGAAAAGCTTTGGTGAATATTTGATACAAATATTCATTCAAATGAAAACATCAATTTATACTCAATGTAGTACCATCATATTTTTCTTATCATTTAATAAAAAGAACAACTTTTGATTATCAAGTTATCAAATCAAATATTTTCTCATTGCATGAACATTTTCTTCAATAAATACAATCTAGCAGATATATAAATGATTTAAGATTAAATATGAGTTCTTTGAATATAAAGAGAAAATTAAATGGATTTTTGTAGCTTAATCATTATCAATGTCTACTAATAATTCACATTAAATTTTGCTCACTTATGATCAGAACTATATGTTGATGATTAGTCTTAAAAGCCACATTTTTATATTGAACAAAGAAAAAAGGATTTACAAGAATGGAGCGACAAAAAGTATTTTAATTTAAGTAGCTAAAGACTGGAGTACATAGCCAACTTGACTTGGCCAAAAATCCATTAACTATGACAAAAAAACAATCATAAAATATATATTACAAGAGTTGTACAATAAAATATAGACACATTTCATTACTAAAAAAATCTATAACAATAGCAAAGGCCCTCAACTAGGTGTTTGAGCAGGAGGTGAATCAAATTGAACAAAGAAAGAGAAGAGAAGAAAAGGGAATCACCCAAATCCTTCCTCCAAAACTCCAAACTCTATAATGATTCATTTATCGTATCACATACCAAACCACACCTCATAACAAACAAGGAAACAACTTGCACTGTAGAAGTAGCTAGTTCAATTTTGGGAAAGATTCCACCAACATGCGCTAACCCACATTCAAAATTGTAATGCTCAAGTGTCAACTCCAACTAAGAAATAGAGTAAATGAAAGGTTGCAAATAACTTATTTCCAACGTCTTCACCAAATCTTTATCCAACAAAATTTCCATGCAATTGGACAAGAAATCATAAGCTACCTCAAAAAATAGAGCACGAGGGTTATTCTAAAGTCATTCCCTACCCACAATTATTCTTATAGCCTCCTCAACCTACACAAAAGGAATAGTAAAAACCATACCCAACTTTCCTCTATCGTATGCATCGTTGCTTTTTTTTCCAAAACATATTTGGGTAGCATGACACACCATGAAGACTTCATAATATCACAGTGAAATTGTGAATAGAGAAGAAATAAGCAAAGTCAAATATATAATAAATGATATGAAGAACATCAAGTTGGTGAAGTATATATAGAATGAAGACATCAATACTCAGAATTTGAACATTTAATTCACAACTTGATGTGACAATATTATTTTGAAAAAATTGAGTCATGACTTTAAGTGATTTAATAAATAATAAAACATCACCATTGATATTTTAAAATCTAACACGTCTAGTGTTATTCCGAAGGTTTGAATTCACAACTCTAGTGCTTCAGGAATTTGCTTTTGAAATGCATTTGTAGTCGTCCATTGAACATTCATCAAATGGTTATATCACATTTTTTCATATCACATTTCGATCCTAGAAAAGCCTTTACAATCTGTAAGCTTACAATAACTATTGATCTTTGATGAACTTAGCACTGACCATTAATTCCTTTATACCATTAACCACGAGCTCAGTCCCACCGAGGATAGATTTCACAATCTTGGATTACCATAGAAAACTGATGACATCACCTTCTGAGCAATGCGAGTGCATGAGAGCTACCCGATCATTAATCGCCGATCTGAACCGTTAACTTTCGTGAGAAAATATCTATCACCGAACTTAGGAGATAATAGAGTCTTTGATACTCTATGGAATAGGTAATCACCTAAGTCAAGGGGTTGGTCACAATGATGACTCCAAAGGCTTAATTCATAACTTAAGCAACAGGTTCAACTGTTGGTAACCAGTCAATGATAAAATATTATTTTGGGTGGCATGAATTTAAGTGATTTAATAAGTAATAAAAGATCAATCATTGATATTTGGAAATATAATAGTTCTAGGGTTATTCTAGAGGTTTGAATTCACAAGTCTAGTGATTCAAACATTTGCTTCAAGAATACAAATACAATTATCCATCAAACATTCATCAAACAATCATCGTTTATATTAACTGGCATTCACATTTGGCTTCAGACATAGCACTTCAATTAAGAACATATAATAAATATGTTGACACTTGTCCCCATTCTAGACACTTTATGAAGGAATTTGGATGTGTGGAAATTTTATCCTAGAATAGAACACTATATAGCATTTGATATTTTCGCCACCCATGCTATGAATTTTTATTGGCATACCAATTTATTTTGCCAATGAATTTTTTATTGGTTTGAAATTATGTTTAATTCACCAATGATTTTTTTATTGGTTTGACAATAGGTTTAATTCATCAATGAAAATATTTTTTTGGTTTGAAAACATGTTTGAGTTTCCAACAAAAATATTGTTTTACTTTGAAAACAAATTTAATTCACCCATAGAAATATTTTATTGGTTTGAAAATAGGTTGAATTCGCTAATGAAAATATATTATTGGTTTGAAAATAGGTTTTAATTGCCAATGACAATATTTTATTGGTTTTAAAAAAATTATAGTTCACCAATATTTTCCACAAACTTCTAGCAATTACAAAAGATTCACCGAATGAGATTATTATTTTCCTTGAAAAAAGAAAAAAAATTGCCAATAAAATTAATTTTTTTGAGAAGTATACAAGATTCACTAAGATTGTACACCTTCTCTGGGGGGTTCTTAAAGTTATCCCTGCAGGTGGAAATTTTTTCTTGGATTGCTCAAGTCATATGCATCACATAAATAAGACCACATGCGCTAAGTGAAAATGCACCAAGTGAAAATGTACTAAGCCATTAGGTTGCGAAAGAGATCATCAACATACATTTAAGGAGGATTTGATCGAAAGACTGTGTTTTAAAGTTGAAGACTCTCAATAAAGATTGTTGGATAATGGAACAAAGATAAAAATCAATGGTTGGCATTTAAAACTGTGAAGATCACAATGGTCAGGCGATGGCATGAATGGTCAGGTAATGGAGCTCAACATAGAAGAAGAAATCAAATCTGCCACGATAGCTCAAAATTGAATTTTGATTAGATAAGTAACATCATAAACACTCAGGTGGTGAAAATATTAGATACAATTCAACTAATTAGTATGGTCATTTATTACAAATGCAGACCTTGTGCATCAAATATAGGGTTTGATATAGAGAAAACAAGTAATGGAATATAACATATAAAAGAAGTTTTATTATTCAAAAAGGAGTTGAGTGAATGATAAAATGTGTGCAAAAAGGGATAGGATGCATAGCTCAATAAGAAATGTGTATACAAGCTCAGATGAAGGACATAAATGTTTAACAAAGTTGAAGGAGTAATTACAGACCTAGATCAAATTCATATAGATATCTAGGATACACATTTTTAGAGAAGGAAGGAGAATGAAATGTTTATAAGAGATTAGCAATAGATAGGATAATTGTTCATGTAGCAACAGAGAATAGAGGATATTCTAAAGAGTAGAATAGAGTAGAGAAGAAGTAAATGTACAGTTGCAAATTATACTTTCAAAAGAGAATTGGATTCATTTTGAATCATTTATAATTAGGAGTTGTAGCTCCTTATATCTGATTAGTTGGTATCATCATAACACTGAGTTGGTGATCAATTAGGGGATTGGTGTCTCCTTAGAATTGATGCTATTAAATGTGGGATTGGTGTCTCCTTAGGGTTGGTGCCCTTAAATTTTGTAACCAGTGAGGTTTTACTATGAGGCTAGATTAGGACAATGTATCCTAGTAGCTATTCTCACCATGGTTTTTCCCATATTGGGTTTTCCATGTAAATCTAGTGTTATGTGTACTTATTTGTGTTTGAACTCTGCATACTCTTATAATTTCGTTTAAAAGAATTAAAGTAATAGTTTTAATTTGTTAGAAGTTTTTTGAGTTTGTTGAAGTTTGTCATTGATGATGTTGTTTGGCAACATGAGCATGGAAGGTACATAACAACATGATACAATGTTTTCATTGATGTCAACATTTTTGTGGATCTTTTTGATCAATTCTAAAAGATTTTTGAGATGTTAATGAAGACATTTTTGCAAGTTGATTTGGTTTGGAAAGTTCAATTGTGTGGAAATTTGTCTAAGTGACAATTCTGCAAGCTCAATGTTACAATGTGTTAATGTTTGGTTCCACACCACTCCACAAATGAAGATATCACTTTGCACTTCTAACATCATTTTTTTATGTTAGATATATATAATTCTAAGATTCCATCATGTTTGCACAAGAGGTTCGTGAGATATGAACAACAGAGTTTGGCCTGGCATATTATAGTTACTTTCTATAGAGTGTGTTTGTGTGGGAGAATCTACGCTTCTTCGCGGATGAGTTTTTGGTCTTTCAGTTTTGAAGATAAGTTTCCATATGTCAATAGAGCATGTATTCTAGATGGTATCAAGTTTTGAGGTCCACGTGTCAAGATGTCGATACACAGATGAAGGTTATTTCTTTTAGGTCTTATATGGAGCCGACCTAACACGTTTGATGTTATGTGAAGGATAAATATGTACTACTATCTTATGTGGGATCTATTATAGGTCCATGTCGACCTATCTTAAGGTATTTTGAGTTTTCAATTATGGTGCATTGTATGGATGAAATTTTTTGAGCTGACAAATTACATTTTGGGTATTACATCTAATTAGGCCAACCTAATTAATGTTATGCTTGATGCAGATATATATGTTGGATTGTTTTCAGTATCTTGAAGTAAAGAAAGGAATATATGATGTGTGTGATGTAAATTTGATTAGAAAAGTGCAAAGTTGCAAATGTTAAGTTGAAGATAAAAATTGTGCGAATGAAGAGCGAGGTAAAGTCTTGAATCAAAATAAGATAAAGTTTGTTAGTGTGCTTCATTGGGACTGTATTCATGGATATGTAAGATGCAAATTGTAATAATTTGTGTAACGGGGAAATCGAGAAGTGCAATAAGATCAAAATGAAATGAATTGAAACTAATCTAATTCAAAATAAAGATCATGATTCATGCCCATTACTCATGAAATGAACAATACAAGAACAATGAATTCAAGAACATAATTGAAACAAAACAAGAACAATGAATCCAATACACTATAAAGTTACTGTAATGCCCTAAATTTAACACTAAAAAAAAATAGTTAAGGACAAAACAAAATTTCCAAATTTCGTTCACTTATGCTTGAAAAAATCTCAAAGTTTGTTACCAAAACAGGCACTACAAGAAGGCATACAACTTTTGACCAATCATAAAATATAATTCTTTTAGTTAGATAAATAAGTTGTTTTGACCATCATGGTCAGCTCGATAGGAGACATGGAATCCACATCTCCGAGGTAGACTTAAATAGCTCAACCCACCAAAAATGAAACTGAAACATTATATGTCACATGTCAACAATAACATACATATATATTAGTAGTAATCATAAGAATAATAAGAGAACAAATCCTAGGGGCCAGACCTAGTCCTCGGGGGCTCGTCTCAAATGGCCTTACCTACGTATATATTTCGCAGAGGCACCGTAGTTCGACATCAGGACTTCAACCATTTCACCCATGGTTGGATAGCAAAGGGATATAATCCACTAGGTTAATGAGATGTCTTAACATCAATCTCAACCATAACATCAACTCACACAACAATGATAGTGTTAACAATACAAAGGAAGGCTCTTAAACAAGTGGACCCCGATTATAAAAATATTGGACTAATGCCAATGGAAGGTTTCCCAATTGGCACGCAATAAAGGCCTCTATCATAACCATACCTCAAATAATATTTTAATAAAGGATGTATTTAGGGAAGTTTTAAATACACGTCTATCATGTAACACCACTCAAAATATTTCTCTATAGCAGGAGTTACCAATGACACCTAACACACTATTACATCCATTGAACATATTTTCTATTTGGTTACACATTGGGTTGAGTTGCGTTGTTCGTGCAATTCCACCAACGACACGTCGCTTGAGGGCGAGGTAAGGGAAGAAAACAATATTGGATGCACGAACTCCATTGCATGGACCCTTAAAACAAGTAGCGAGATGACAAAGGACTTAGGATAAGGTTGTGCTAGTTTTTTAATACTTGCTATGGACTTTCGGTGACTAACCTCCACTTGACATCCAACTGCACTCCAAACATAGTGTTATTAATCCATCATTTGACGCTATTATTATTATAACCCTAATGATATAAATGCCATTTAATCGAGGTATTAATGCTGAATAATTTAAATATCCATATTAACATTAATACAAACTTGACTCACAAAAGAATTCGTGAATTTTGATTTGTTTAAACTAGATAATTTCCATCGATGAGAAAACATTCTATCACATGCCATAATTTAATTATTCTAATATATTCTTATACAAGAAAAATGACAAATTAAAATAAATTAAGATGAATAAGATATTATAAAATAAAATAAAATAATTACCCAAATTAAAATCTTACTATACATATATATTCACTAAAATAATAAAGAAAACTTTTCTTTTTCCCTTTTCAATTATTTGTTTAAGTTAACAACTTATAACATCAAACTTAATTTAAAAATAAATAAATTAAATTCCAAGTTTCAGAAAAAGAAGACTCTAAAGGAATAACCATGATTCTTTCACTTTCTAAAGGATTTCTTTAAATATGAATAAAGACTATTCTTTTTTTAAAATTACCAAGATTAAAGAATAGCAATTTTATATATCTATATATATATATTAATTGTTTTATATACATAATATTAATATTATTTTCCCTTAAAAGGAGGGAAGAGGAACGAATGAAGAGTTATCTCTTCCTATTTATTAGGGCCTCCTTTTTTAAAGACATGGGAATACATTCCCCTCCTTCAAAAAATAAAATAAAAATAAACTAAGCATTCCTAAAAGTAAAGGTGAGTGGCTCTACTTATATAATCGATTTTATCTTATTGTGATTCCTTCTTCCAAAGGAGATAAATTATAATGGCAAGAAAAACCAAGCACAAACTTTAAACTACCCGTCCATTTCAACCATAAAACAATTACTAACAGCACAATTACTAACAGCATGATGAAAATGGCATTATCGCTGATAAGAAAGGTAATTCGTGGTATTATTCACCGTAACGGCATTAATGAAGTTTATGTTTATGGTTAATTATGCCTAATGCCTTAAATCATAATATTCACAGAGAATACGAATTAATCACAGAAATTAAAAGCTGCTAATAATTGCAACTAACTGTAAACTTGCAGTTTGAAAGAAGAATCTCCCAATGCTAGGCAAAGATAGCCAATTTCACAGATACGCATTAAACACCACAAGTACAAGGATATACATTAAATTTTGGAGGCGCCAACCTATAGCTAATACTATTATTATAAATCCTCACTTTTATTTTATTTATTTATTTTATTGCCCCACCAAAAGGAAGATACGTTATAGGCATGAATAAATATATCCGAAACATACAGGAAATTCTAACACCCCACAGTAAACGATATTAGGGCACTATCCCCAAACTACTACAGTGAAGTAATCGTCTTAAATGCGACATCTTGTAAGGTAATCGCCCAGCTACCAGTACAAAATATTTTGGCAAGAAGCAGCTCACTCGCTGCCCTTTTTCTTTCACTGTTTATTGCGTGAGCTTAGAAAGATCTTGCATTAAATTCAATGGAGGAAGAAGAGAGGTGTTCTAACATTTTATCATTAAGCAAGCATTGAGATATGATAATGACATTCTGTTTGTGCAGCATAACTATATGGCCCTGTGGTTGAGGCGTTGGCCTTCGAACAGAGAATCTTGTTGCATTGGTGCATTAAATTCTTATCCTATATTATTTATAACTATATGGTTTACTATCCATCTACTCGACCTTTTAAACTTACGAGAAATTATAATTGTCTTGAAATTAAATCTACAGACTTTGGTTCTATTGGTTCTCCATTTTAGAATTTATTAAAAAAAAAATAGGCTTATGGTCGTCATGCTCAGGGTGACATAAATGTTGAAAATGGTCACAGCACATCAAACAATAAAATAATATGATCAACTCCAAACCTAGGTTATGAAACCTAGGTTCTTCAACTCCAAACCAATTTATGCAGCCTGAGTGATCACATCTCTTTTTTGGAGAGCACGCTTCCACTCAACAATCTCTTCTCTTAGGTATCGATACAGGGGGTAGGATGTTCGAGACATGATTGGTAACTCAGACTTCAAAACCTTTACCGACTATCTAACATGGGTAAAGCTTTGCCCTGAAGGATTCAGATCCGTTATTCCAAAGATTAGCACGTATGCAACACCATTTTTCACTAGAAGAATCATCTTCTGTACCTGGAAAACCACCTGACTGTTTTGTCATCCCTACCTTTATTTACTGCTATCTACCCCTTTTAACTACACCCCATCACCTGATGGTAAACGTATTACCTTTTTTTTTTGAGACTTTAATTCCCCTGACATAAACTGACCGAGACTATCATATCATCTGGAAACCAGCTCGGATATAAGGCAACTAAAGCAACACAATAATCTAGTGACAGGGAAGGATTGGTAACGCAATAATTAAGGGCGACCTGCTATATAATTTACCATCCCGATTCAATGCATCTACCCATCTCTGACTCATGCCACTACTTCATTAATGCCTCCCTCTGAAAGGTTGCCTATGCTCCTCCATGATGAAAAGGATTGAAGTGCTGAGTTATATGTTGGCTATTATTTTTTCCAAGGGCCAAGTACGACATAATAGCATTGTTTCAACCCCATCCTCGGGGCAACATCTACCCAACCATCAGTCTATAAGAAACATTATTTCTAAAATAAATAATTCTTAATTAGCCTCAGTAAAATTACCTTTACCTCGTTATAATTCCTCTCACTTATTTTTTCCATCACTACTTTACTTCATCTCTATTTTTAATAATAAATGAAAATATACAACATCACACATTGACGTTAAACCGAATATCGCATAGAGGGATTAAACACATCAAAGCATAGCATAAATACCCAAGGCACACAATAAAAACGCCTTAAGAGAAACACAACTCCTCACCAAAATGTTTAATAAAGAGGATCAAAGCATTTGCTAGTGGAGCTTATATCCTTCCCTAGGATTAGGCTTAATCCTTCAAGTCAACCAAGAAATGGGGATAAGGTACCCATGATACACTATCCCTCACAAAAATTATGGATCGCAGGTCTTGCACTCATGGAGAAAAGTAACCAAATGGAAGCATGACTTCATTCCTACACTACCTCAAAAATATGCTATTCTAGCCCAAAGATTACAATAACCAATATGTTAATTCTAAGATTTTGCTAAAATCCTCCAATAAATAAGTATAAAAATGATGCTTGAATGCTCATCAAAGTTGCAAATGTTAAGTTGAAGATAAAAATTGTGCGAATGAACAGCGAGGTAAAGTCTTGAATCAAAATAAGATAAAGTTTGTTAGTGTGCTTCATTGGGACTGTATTCATGGATATGTAAGATGCAAATTGTAATAATTTGTGTAACGGGGAAATCAAGAAGTGCAATAAGATCAAAATGAAATGAATTGAAACTAATCTAATTCAAAATAAAGATCATGATTCATGCCCATTACTCATGAAATGAACAATACAAGAACAATGAATTCAAGAACATAATTGAAACAAAACAAGAACAATGAATCCAATACACTGTAAAGTTACCCATCCCATGTCGAAGTGTATTCACAAAGATGTTGGATCATTCATTGTATCAATGTGAAGCCTCCATTTGTGTGTAGCAAAAGCTCCAAAGTTGTGTGTGTTGATTGATAGAAGATGTGTGTAAATATTTGTCAAAAGATCGATTGTGATTTTGGCATTACTTCGTTGTGCAAAATATGTTGATTCTTCGATCATTTTTGAGGAAGAAGATGATCGTTATATAGAATTTGTGTTTCGAAATGAACACTAGAGATCATGTAGTAGAATATCCTGATCAACGGTTTGAAACTGTTGAGAGGATTTAGATGGGAATAATCAGTGTATTTTGATTACGTAATCGGTATAATTGAAGAAATCAATTTGAGTGTTCAGTCGAATTGAGGAAATAGATTGAATAATCTAGGGAATTGAAGAAATCATGTTGAGCCTTCAGTGTGATTGAAGAATAGATGAATCAATCATAAATAGTTGGATTAGTCACCCAATTAGATCAAGCAATCGGGGGATAGTAATTTTCTCAATCATAAAAGTGGGTGAGGATTATTAATTAATTAATCTTTTTGGAGTTGAACGTGAAAATCAAGTTTAACTTTTTCAAACAAAGTTGTATTTGTTTGTTTGACCTTTTTGATAATGTTTTGAATAATTTATTTAATTATTCAAGTTTAGGGCAAAGTGATTTAATTAAACTATTATGTTTTAATAATTCAATTGATTTAGGGGAATAGGGTAATTTAGCGACATAATTAAATAATTGATGTTATTTAATTAATCAGGAAGAATAAAGTTTGATTAAGACTTTATTAAATAAATAGAATTTATTTAATTATTCAAAAATGATGAAAAGGTGAATTAATTAAATAATGTATTCAATTAATAGAGGAGATTAGGGTTTTTCATAAATTGATGTGAAATGCAATGATATTAAGTGGTAATGATGTCAATGATGAGAAAATGTCATTTAGGATGTGTGATAACTGTTAGGTCATTTTTAGAGATCTACATTTTTCCCCTCTTTGAGACAAAGTATTGGTTGTTTTGTTTCAAAGAATTCAATATTAAGATCAAGATTTGAAAAAGTGTATATGCTCCATTGTGCCCTGGCAGTCAACAGAATGATGGTAGGACGTTAGGATCCCCCCTCGAGAGGTTGGCCAAAAAAATCACTTTTGAGGTCAAGCTCACGACACTATATCATTTCTTCATATTTGTAGAGGACAAAAAATTAAGCTTATATGAATCTCATTGATAGTTCAGATGTTCCCAGGAGGTCCTAATTTAACCCAAGAAGATTTCCTAGGTAAAAAAAAATTAGAGTTTCAAGGGTTAAAATAGTTAATTAGGGCTTAATTCTCCTCATTTGTATTTTGAGCCTATAGAAAATTATTGCCTCTAGATTTCGTGATTTTTCAATTGTTGAGGAGCCATGGTAAGGATTCGAGGAGCCCCACACCGCGCGAATGTGGTTCACAAGTTTGGATGGCCTGCAAGTGTCGATGCCCCGGTATGTACTCTTTCCTTTCATGTTTTCAACTTTATATTTTTGTGTAATTAATGCATGAAGTCAAAATAGTCGATAATGGTATTTTCATGTTTTGTTCAATGTTCACTTTTGCATCGTTTTTAGCACTGTTGTTGTTTGAGAATGGTTCACTTTTGATTTTTTTGTTCTCACTTTCCCTAAATGTTCGCATTTGACCTAAATGTTCACATATGTTTTCACATCTGGTTTAAAGTTTCACTTTTGTCTTTCTTGTTTCATTTTGTACACCCTTGTGATAAAAGTTCACTTTTGATATACATATTTACTTTTGACATTATTTATTTATTTTTCCTTTCTTTGTCACTTTCGACAAAATAATCACCGCTTTCACTTGTTTTTAATGCTTTTGACAAAAAAAGTACCTACTTTTGAAAAGAAATGATTTCTTTTGCTTTGCATAAGTTTTTGAGTCAATTTGTTTGCAATTTGAGGTGTGTTTCACATTTTTGTAGCAAATTCTTAACATCATGGGTTGAATGGTTGTAGGTGGTTCTCAATCCACTTATGTTGAGAGAGAGACGACCACAAGAGCTGCTTGATTTGATTATTGGATTTCACAAGCTGGAGCAATATTTTTTAGATGTTGTGGGGCTGCAACACATATGTTACATGCTAACTATTAGATGCCATCGAGCGATAATGACTACTCTTGTGGAGAGGTGGCACTCAGAGACATTGTCTTTTCATTTACCTACTGGGGAGGCCACCATCACCCTGGAGGATGTGTGGAGGATTCTTCATGTGCCTATTCATGGAGAGCTTGTGACCTATTCCATCTGACAAGATACACGTGACATGCACCGAGTACTTGGTGTTAGGCATCTTTAGGTTCAGGAGGCAGAGCTAGACTTGTCTGCATTCATGGGTAGTGTTGATCCTATTTCCTTAGTTCTTTGTGCTTTGGTTTCATGGATCATCATTTCCGATAGGCAAGGTAGGTAGTTTCCTATTGGTTGGGGTGTGTGCATTGAGAAAATGTTTGAGCATGACAATAGATATGCATGGGGCTCGTGTCTCCTTACGCATTTGTATAGAGATATGCATGAGGTTGTGTATCAAGGAGGTAGATCCATTTATGCTGGTGTGAGTTAATTCATGTATGGGCCTGGGAGCACATCCCAGTTACCAGGCTTGATGACACATTGGATCAGGATCTAGAGGATCCTTATTCATACAGATATGGCGACTTCCTTCACTACACTTGGCATGAGCAACTTCCTTACTGGTGTTGTGTGATATACGACTTGCATGGTTTTGTTTGGAGACCATTGTTGGGATGTGAGGCATGGAATGATGACCAAGAATAGTTTCCATAATGTAGAAAGAAATAATGGATTATTGGTCATGTGTGTTCATTGTTAGGGAGATATCTTCTTGATTGTGTTTGTCAGTAGTTTGGTGAGAGACAGGGCCATTTTGTAGATGGTTACGAGGCTCATTTTGGTGGGACCACTCAAGAGGTTCGGGTATGGGGGCTATAGGAAGATCAGGATGAAATTATTTTAGAGTTCAGAGCAATTGTCTCATTTAGGTGGGGATGGCCAGTTGGTCAAGTGGATCCTGGGACTACAATAGACTATGATCAGTGGTGGGACAAGTATATTCTTTTGAGGTTTATATATTTTTCTAGCATTCTTACAGTAGGTAGAGCAAGTATTATTGGTCACCATGGTGAGTGACAATGCATTCAGATTATCGTCGAGTAGTTGGATAGAGCCAGATAGGATGGTGGGCAAGGTGGACAAGATGATCCTATGTAGCAAGATCAGGCATAGGTTCAAGGTCCTCCTCCACCACCTAGAGATCGAGCAGTATAGTTAGCTTAGATGATAGCTGCAAGGGACACAAAGGTAGTGTGGTGACAGGCCATGAAGGCTTAGATTGTCACTTTGATAGAGGAGAGGAAAACTTGAGGGCAGAGTGAGATACAAAGAATGGGAGATGTCATGTCAAAGAGGCTCAAGTACAAGTGATTATAATTGAGAGGGATACCCTCATAGTAGAGTTTGATGCCCTCCGTGCAAAGCAAGATCAACATATGAGAGAGGCCACATATTATCAAACTTTGTATGATGTCTTTGTACCTATAGCTCAGCAATGACCACATTTTGAAGAGAGTACTGCTATGGGTGCTGAGTTAGGTGGGCATTCAATTATATAGCCTGATCAACTGTGATCCTCTTCCCATCACAGCCAAGGTCCTCAGAGGTCTCCTCCTCTAGCCGAGCAGTAGGATATTTGTACTTGATCTTTATGATGTTTATTGTTTAGAGACTCATATTGTAGACATGATTTGTTATATACATTCATTGGCCCAACTGAGGCCTCGTATATATATTTATTTTTTATATTATGATATCACACATGTTTATGTGATGATGTACCTAAAATTCTCATTTTTGATGATGCTATATATGAGATATGCATGTTTCGATTCAACTTCATTATGTGTTATGTGATGATTATGAATGATAATTTATATATGCTTATGTTTATGTTTTGTACTTTTTTGATGTATGAATATGATATGGATGGATGGATTATCATATTTTATTTCATATGATCTTTTATTGCTTTATCATCATCATGATATGTATTGACGAAATTGTGGATGTAGGATGTATGCGGTACTAATGATATTGTGATGCAGGATAGATGTTTAGTTATAAGAAATGTTGGATGATAGATAGAAATTTGATGTTGTTAGTTGCTGAGTGTTTCTTTTTCTTTGCATAGAGACTTTGCATCTTTAAAAATCCTTTTTGATGTAGAAAATAGACACAATGCACCAAGTTATTAATAACCAAGGTGGCTTTATATCTATTATGTGAACTTTGACTTAGCATACAAAGAATATTCTTTCTCATACCATACATACGAAAACCTTGTTAGGATACATGGTGGAGTTGTGTTAAAAAAATTCAAACCAATTACATAGAGAGGTATGAAATACCTAACATGCGATTTCTACATGAATTGTCTCAAAACAACTTTCATACACCAAACAAAGAAAATATTCATCGTGGTAGTATCACAAAAACATCTTACAAACAAAAAACCAAAATGTGACTCAATTTCCCCCATTCCTTCTTCTCTAAATCCTTATGAACATCCTCGAGATATCTTTTGAATGAGTTAATAAAATAAATAAGAAAGATAAGACTATAAAAAGATAAAACAATGTTTTCATATCGCTTGCCATATCTATTTTGAGGTTTCATCCTATTATCCAGTGTTGATCATGTCTATTGTAGGAACAGATCCGTTAAGACATATCTCAGGATGTTGGTGAATTTTAAAAAAGATAGGTAGTTAACACTTTGTCATTATTTTTGTCTGTTTGTAATCAAAGCTTTTTGATTGTTTGCTTGAAAGTTCTAGATTTTGATGTTTGCTTTGTTTGTTTGTTTGTTTGTTTGTTTTGTCAAAAGGTGAGGGTGACGATTTGTTTATTATGGATGAAAAGTTTATTGTGGATTTTGATGACGGATTAGGACCTTTTTGATTTTTCTAAGTTTTATGATGTTTTTTTTGTTTTCAGGGGACTAACCTAGGGCCTTAGTGGCTCCTCAAAGATAAACCTTACCTATGTTGTACACATAGAGGCTCATAGTTCGCTTGGTTTGATAAGAACATGTTTTTGAATTTTCTATTTTTTGATTGTTTTTGAATTTTAATTTTTTACTAAGTTGAAGGAAAGTATGTGATAGACACCTAAGGGGATTGACCTAAGGCCTCGAGGGCTGATAATCCTTGCCTACATTGTACACAGAGACTACGTAGTTCGACTAGTGTTGACTCAAAGAATAACATGTTTTTTCAGATTTTTGATGTTTTGACTTTATTTTTTATTTTTTATGTTTTCTAGATGTTTTTGATAGTTTTTGACCATGATGGGATGTACAAGGATCCAATCCGCTACCAATTTTGGGAATTTTCCCCTAGCTCAAGACAAGATTACCTCATTAGGGGAAGTAGAATGTTTTGAAGGTTACCCTGGTAGTGTGTTAGTGGTACACCTTGTTTTTGGGACAATTTTTTTTGAAGGTTATCCTGGTAGTTCGTTGGTGGTATACCTTGTTGTTGGGATGAATTGTTTTGAAGGTTACCCTGGTAATACGTTGGTGGTATACCTTGTTGTTGGGACAAATTATTTTGAAGGTTACCCTGGTAGTGCGTTGGTGGTATACCTTGTTGTTGGGATGAATTGTTTTGAAGGTTACCCTGGTAGTGCATTGGTGGTATACCTTGTTGTTGGGATGAATTTTTTAGATCATACAATGTGTTAGAAGATATAGATCAAGTTTTATTCTAAAGAAAGATGTAAGTACTTTCCCCCAGTGTCTAGCAATGTAGGTGATGGATTATCTTGTGATAGGATAACATGTTTGGATAGAGTATCCCCTTTTGGACAATGTCTCATGGCTTAGATAATGTTGGATAGGATAGGGTCAATGATAGTGACCCATGTCAATATTTTTTTCATAAGCAAGTGTAAATTGTACACCAAACATTTTTCAAGATCAAGGTAAGTTGGATTTGGATAAAAATGGATTGAATTTATTATGGTTAAGTTGAAATGCTTCCACCTGAAATGGTGCACATAGATGCTTGATTCTACACATGAGCCTGTTTTCGAATTTTTCATCATGGTACTTGTCCAAAGTGCCACCATAGTGGTTTTCATTGGAGGACAATTTTTCTCTTGGCTATTTTCTTGAATTTTTTCTTGATTTTTTTGATGTCACACAAGATACCTGTTTACTAGGTTTTCATCATGGTGACGATTTTTTGCTCATGCTGAACCACCTAGTGATGTTGATGTAGATACTACTGGTGCTAATATGGGTATTGTTGTTGTCATGGCATTCCAACAATATCCTTCTTGGAGGAGTTGTTTTGCTAAGATACGAGCGCTTGAATGTAACCCTTGATAATTATTTTCTTCTTTGTCGATATTGGAGTTAACCTTGCCTAGATGTGCACATCATGATAGAGTTCCCTTAGAGTCCTTATGATAAAGAGTCACTTCCAATGCATGTTCAATGTGAGGATTTGATATCATGTGTTTCAAAGTTGATGGTGGAATACATTGAGGGATATAAGATTTAGATGGGTTGGTCGATAATTTGGAATTTTTTATTTTCCAAAATTGGGAGGATGAGAAATGATAGGTGGATATTGAGACTCGATTAGGACCAACGTCTTGATATACCTTGTAGGTTGCTCTTGAAGCTTTCTTTTGTACCGCTGGAAAATTTGGATGGATGAACTTCCCTTTTTTATTTTTCCCCATAGTTTCTTTGACCAATGGAGTTTGATAGGGATGATTTTCTTTCTTTTGCTTTTGTATCCATTTGTATTTGCTTTGTCCATTTTGTTTTACTAATTCTTTTGCTTCAATTACTTCCTCTTTTCTTTGATATGGCTTTTTCCATTGTGGTTGGTCCCAATTAGAGGGTGGAGAAATACATGGATGACGATTCATGATATGGCTAGTTGTAGTGTTGGTAGAGGTTTCATCATAAGGACCCTTCATGCTCTCTATGTTGATGTTTACATTAGATAAAGTTTCCCCTAGTATTATAGAGGTATTACTGATATGTTCAGATTCCTTAATTGTTGAATAACTAAGACCTTGATGCTTAGGATTTTTAAAAATCTACACTGGTTCTAGGATACCCTATTCATGTAGGCCTAATCCTCTTCCTTGATAATGAATCTATTAAAAAAAATTATTTGCAATAGGATATGATTTACCTTGGAAATAAGGTGCCAATCCTTCTCTGCTCCACTATGGATCTTCAAAGGTGATAGCTTCTTCATTGGTAGGATATCTTGCTCCAATAAAGGTAAGTGATCCAACTTTAAAAGTGATAGGATCCTCCATATGTGGGATAACTTCATGATTGATATCTTTGGGTTGATCCTATGAAATATCATATTTTAATGTTTCTTCAAGAGGTTTTGATGATTCACAACACACATAAAATTCCTGCTCATTATTCATTTTTGATATACCTTCACATGATGTTTCTAATTCACAATTTTTTTAGAAGCCTTCTTCATGATCCCTTTTTGATATGTCTTTAGATTTTTCTATGTCTTGATCATGTGTAGAGATGCTAAGAGTAGGTGACCCTTGTTCCTTGTTAATAATATAAAGAGTATGGGAATCTTTTTTTAGAAGAAGATCATCTACATGTACATTAGGAGTAAGCATCTCGTGGGTAGATGTATGTGTGCTTGGTGTATGTATTTGTTATTCTTTTGGAAAATATTGGATGTCTTGGAAGACATATGCCAAGTCATTATAGTGTTTTGATGATAGGGATTCTTGATCTTGACTTTGTGTGGTATTATCTTTGATATGCTTTGGTTCGTGCTCTTGACATGAATCAATTTCAAAGAATGCATTTCTGGTCAAGGATCCTTGGATTTCCTTGAAATGTGGACATATGGGGAATAGCTCTTGGCTTATATTTTTTGCATTGGGTATAAGTGTTGGATTAAGAGTCTCTTGATCATCAATATGTACTGCCATGAGGTTGGATGGTGTCAATATATCTTGGACTGGATCATTGCTAGACTTGGGTGATTTATTTTGATCATGCTTGGGATTAAATTCTTGATGTATGTCCTCTTGCTCATTGGATGATGTAGAGTGTAGTGACCCTCCCGCTGTGACATCCTGTTTTAGTTTGTTTTCGTTTTGATTGATAGACACTTTAGTTTATTATGATACTATGTTTTTTTGTAGAGGTGAGTTTGGATACTATGTTGTTTTGTATTTTGCGGATGATACATTGACGTCCTGATTATTTGGTTGAGTTAGTTTGATGATACTGAGATAGACATATTCATGTTATGGTTTATTTGCTTATGAATTTTGCTTATGATTATCATGGTGTAATGATTGTTTATGATTGATCTTGCTCATTTGTGTCGGTGAAGAAGACAGTGTAGCATTACTCATTCGTGAGTACCCTGCTACGCTGCAATTCTTATTCATGGTGTGTTTTCTAACATGAGTATATATATGTTTTAACATTGATGTTTCCTGCAGACACAGGTACCGGGTAACAGCTCCACCTGCTTGACAGGTCTGAGCGTACCCTAATTCAATAAAAATATGTTGTTGGAGGTATTGACAAGTCCTTTTAAACCATCGTTCTTTTTCGAACGAGTATCTCTGTGTTACCCCGTGTAGTTGTCCAGTTCATTATGTTGTGTTCATTTATATTGTTTTATGTTTGTGATTTAATATTTAAGTTTAAATTCTATGTTAATGTATTTATAAATGTTTGTGATTTAATTTATTAAATTAAATAAAATAGATTATCTAATTTAAATGTGAAAGTTATTTCTTTGCAATGCTTTTAATTAAAATATAAATATTGCTAATTTATTGTGCAAACTTGAATTATGAGAAATAGATATTTTAAGGAAAGATATTTTCGACAAGATATGAATCCTTGATTGGCAGTTTAAGATCTGATTGATATTTTTAAAGAATAAGTTTAACTAGTTGATCTATTTTCAATGCAAAGATGATCTGTCAGTTAAGTTTTATGATTGTAAGTGAATTGCATGAATTAAGATCTTTTTTGGAAAATTGGTATTTGTGCATTCACGGGAAGAACTTTCACGGGTAGTTTTTAGAAGTTTGTTTCACGACAATTGTTTCAGAAGAACTCTTCTTTTTAGATTTTGTTTTCAAGCGTAATTTGAAGCTGGATTGATTTGAATTTCACTGTTGAAGTTTGGAAATTGATAGTGGAATCAGCAAAAGGGTTTAGAATTCGTTTCAGCTCGATTTCCAAGATTGTTCAGGTTTTCTTCTTTTAAAGTTTCTATAAAATTTCTTCAATAAACTTGTAGAAAAGTAATGGTTTATCAAACCTGCATATAAAATAGAGAAATTGTTACAATAAGCAATCAAAGATTATTGAAAATATTGTTAAAATTAAAATGCTAAGAAAACAAAGAAATAGAGTTTAGAGTAAATTCTTAGATCTGAAAACAGAGATTGAATTCTCCTATATATCTGTTGACTTATAGATATATCTAATTTTGCGTACTGAATGAATCTAAGTAGTATTTTAAAGGTTGAATCTAAGAAGTTATAGTTATCATCTCTTTTATTTCATTCTTTGTGAAAACTATGAAAATATTGTACAATTAATTTTAGATATATATATTCATTCTGTTAAATACAGACCCCATTCACAATCTGCACCGTAAACAAATATACTTTATTTATATTACCATTTTCCTGAGTTTCTTTTACCCAATCGCACACATAGTTTAAGGACAGCATAATGAACCTCATGTCGAATTTAGGATACCTACAGATTGTTATTCTTTTGTGGAGTCTCTACTAAAATTTCTCATAGGAAGTTACTGCGCAGCCTGCTTGGTGAAAACGGTATTACCTCTGTATTATATTCCTTTTGAATAAAAGGAAATAATATATATAGTTTTCAAATCCATTTGTATTTTAACCTCCTTACTAAAGAATGTGCGCAGCCTCTATAAGGGATTAGAGTAAGTTTTGTCTATGAAAACGTCCCTGTTCAATTTTAAATTATTTTCCATCCGTTATCATGCGTCTTCAGATTCTTTTATACCTATTTTTTGTGTCTAGATTTGACTCTTCTGCGTCTAAGTTTACTTCAATATCCTTGTTTTCCTTCCCATATAAATTATTCCTCCTGAGTATTCAGCGCTGCTTTATAACAGAAGAGTGTCTGATTCTTGAATAGTATCCGGTTATATTATTATTTGATTTTCCATGCAAATTGGAACAAAAGCTTGGTATTAAATGCAAATCTTAATAATGATATTTGTATAGGCGTGGATGTAAAATTGTCTTAGCGCATAAATTTGATGTCACTAGATGTTTATAATTAATTTGTATGCATGTTGCATGGCGTCATATCTATCCCTTGGAAGTTATGATTTTTCCTTATTTTGTAAACTATTACTTAACTTAAGAGTGACTTACCTTTACATGCACTAATCAGGCAGATTCTTTAGTCAGAAAATCATGTTCATAAATCTATCTAATATTAGATATTAAATATGCATAGGTGTAAGATAAGTGTGAGTCTTTGCACGTGAAAAGAAGAAAAGACAGTAACTTTAGTTTTGAATTATATTGTTTCTTTAATTTTAAAGGTATTTGAATTATATAGTATAAAGAATTAATATTGTTCTTATAATATATTAATAGTAAATACAATACCTTGAAATTATTAGAAATACAATAACGTCTATAGTTTATATTAAGTAAATTCCTTATTCATTGAAATTGGTTAAATGTCATTGTTGGGTGTGTTTACACACAACGCTGAAATGTATATTTATATTTCATCAACTAGTGAAGTAAATTTCGTATTATAAACTCAATACACATCAGTTTATGTTAATCTATATAGTTCGTTTATTAGGAATTTTAAATTCAAGAATATTGATTTATGGTAAAAGTTGGTTGTGTTTACATTCGTAACATTAGTGATGTATGTTTCATTTCCTTAAAGTCTAGGAAAGTGAAAATCACACTGACAAGTTTATTAATCTCTAAACTATGTTATTCAATCGTGATGTTTATTTATTTGGGGGTATGGCTTTGTATGTTTATTTGTTGAAGTTATGAAACTTTGAGAACTAAGGTGTAATTCTGGTTGGAAATGCAAACCTTTATGGATTTAGACTTTACATTTGATAGCTACCCCTAGACGTTCATGTTGAGTCATGTTATAGAAAGAGTGGCTTGCGGTAGGGGCCGAAATCCTGAAGTGATTGTCTAGGTAACCTATCGTAGGTGTGTTAATTCAATGAAAACCTAACTAATGTATTAGGGGTTGGGTAGTTGTAAACACTAATTCAAATAATGTTTGCCTCGCCTACTTTCTTAACGCTCGTTTAGGTTGAGAAAAGGTTGAGAAGGCCTGGAATGGAAAGTCACCATCTTGTCCTCTTGAAAGATGAAACGACTCCACATTAGTTTGCATAGGGGCCGGGAATCGGTAGAGGCTACCAGGGTAACTCTTGGAGAGGGCCGGTAGTCTAGGAAGATTCACCAGGGTAACCTATCCCGACAGTGTGATGACACTCTTAGTCTATACCATGATGGTGTTCCTTCTGTTCAGATTTATATTTGATGTGATTTGTTACTAGGATTGTATTTGTTATGATTTGTAATCGTTATGTCATGATTTGAATTTGTAAACCACGTAAACGTTATGTTCTGTCTTCTTTGCTTGTGGACCTATCATTATCTCCTAGCACGGAGGGAGTGGACCTTTGGGTTCCACGTGGTCGGGAGGAAACCGTGCTTTATCTTCCTTGGATTTTCTTGCAAATGATCCTATGCTTGCAGTTGGTTCTAGTTACTTCATTGTTCGTGACTATGGATGCAGAGCATGTTCGTGATTATGGAAGACAATAGTGTTATGATCACTGTCTGCTTTATAAATTTACCTCTTCTATAAGAGCGTACTCATTGTACTATCTTTTTGATGTATTGAGATTCATTGAAATCTCACTTAATGTAATCTTGACGATTGGATATTGATTGTATTAAGTTTTGTAAACTGGTTCTTATATGACATTAAATTTGTACTTATGCTTATGATAATTTGTTGTGTATGTTTATAATATTAACGTAACATCGTCTTGGAAACTTTATGGCAATTGTGTAATTAATTATCTTAAAAAAAATTATTCGGTTAACTTTACTCTTTACACTTTGTTATAACGGTAACCAAGGCGGGGCGTTACATAGAGACATTGTCAATGTGATCAGTTGTAGATAGGTCTTGATCATTGTCTTTTACTTTTGAGGTTGAGATATTATCAATGTTGTCATTGGTAGATGGCCCTTGAGCATTGTCTTCAATGGCTATTTCTCTTTGATCAATAAGGTATTGGATGAGTCTTTTGAGTGTAACACATTTTGATGCATCATGACCTTTTACTCCATGGTATTTACAATAGGCCTTGTCATTGTACCATGGGAATTTGATGGTAGGTTCAACACTTTGTGGCGGTTTTAGAAGTGTGATAAGTTTGGAATTGACTAATTGGTTTAACACACCCTCAATTGGCTCCCCTAAAGGAGTGTATTTACATTCAATAGTGTGGTTGGATTGTGAGGATTTTTGTGGTGGAGATGATATTTCTATTTGAGATGGATTGTCTTGTTGATTTTGAGATTGATGATCTTGATGATGTTGTAGTTGATGATTTTGATGTGGATATTGCTGATTTGGGGGTTGATATTGTTTTTAGATTTGATTTTGATGTTGGGTGATCTGATTTTTATTTTGTGACCATTGATGTTGTTGATTCACTTTACATTGTGGAAATAGACTTTGTTGCTAATATGCATCAATTTTTTGATAATGTGGGAAGGGTTGTTGATGGGGGTATTGAGGTGTTTTTGGAATGATGTTTGTTTTTTGTTGATATGCAATGTCTTGACGTTGAGCATGTTGTTGATGATACATCGTATTTTGATTTCATTCAATTCATCAATAAATTCATCAAATACATTTATGGCAATTTGTTGTTCTATATTTTGTCTTTGATGATGATTTTGAAAACCTTGATGTTGTTACAACACTACTTGTTGTTGTGACTCTTGATAAGTTGGATTTTGATATGGATGAGGATTCTGATTGAAATCTTCCATGTGACAAGATGTGCTAAAACCTTGATTAGGGGAATCCATAGTTGATATATTATTGACATTTGTGGCAAATGATGTCCCCATGGGTGTATAGAGTGGAACTGTATTTGGGTAATAGATTGACATGTTTATGGTTGTGTGCTTGGAATGTTTTCATGCTCAATACCCTGTCATAAGGTCACTTGGTTTATATCCCTAAGGGTCACTTCTATCATTTGTGGTGTTTTTTGGGGGTATACTAGCGCTACTTTTGTTGGATTCCATGTTTTTTCTATGTTGGGATCTCGTGGTTGTCATAAACAAGTGCCAAGACTTTGTGGAAGTTTGGTGACTTCTAAAAGAGAATGCTTTTTTTTTGGAATTTTATATTTTAAGGAAATGGAATTGCGTTTGTTTTTGGATTTTTTTGTTTTACAAGTGTTTTTAGGAGTCGATATTTTCTATTTCCATGTATGAGGTGGTAATACTGGCCTTTTGGTCGCAAGATTGGTTTTTTCAATCTTTTTTGTCTAGGATATTTGTTGTGTTTCTCCACTGAGTTGGTGTTTCCTTTGTCTCAAATATTAAACTCCTTAAACTACTGATAATGTCTATTTGTTTACCTTCAATTTGCTTGAAGTTTGGTTGTATGCTAGGTGTCATAAGGTTTGGTTGTTGAACTAGAGCAATTGGATGCCAAATGGTCATAAAGTAAGTGATATGGGTGAATGATAAAGATAATGTGAAAGATAACCTTTTGAACAAAAGGTGCTTGGTGTTTCACTATAGTTTTCGTGATACTCAAGACCCTAAAGTTTGAGTGATGTTTTTGGATGATGCTGTTTTTGGAACTCAAATTGTTGAAAGACTTGGATCGATATTTCACTTCTTTTTCTAGAGGATTATGTTGTGGGAAATTTACTTGAACTAGCCTTAAGGTTCAAGAAAATGTTGATATCTTAGAAGTTTGAGTGAAGGAATGATCCAAGTTGTTTGTTTTGATTTTGAATTTCTAATAGCAGGATGAGGTGTTTGATTTTGCAAAAATGAATGATGGACTAATGTAAATTATGACGTGTTTTGGGAGTCTAACTATTTCCTTCTTCAAAAGATTTGTAACCAGTTTCAGACTGGTTTTCTGATTTTCACCAGGAAATAGAGTAAAATTAGTAAGTTTGGAGAAAAAGTAGCATTTTTGTCAAAAGCGTCTAGATTATGATCAACTGGGGCCAAATTAGAAAAGCAACTATGACTAGTTTTCTCAAAAGTGGCCTTTGTGTGTAATTTTGCTGACAGGTGAATTTTTGTAGGCGAAAGTGGCCTTCTTAGTCAAAAGTGGTTGGGTTTTAATCAACTATAGCTAAGAAAATATGTCAAATGCATAAATATTATGGTCAACTGCAGCTATTTTATGTCAATTATGTTCAGATTTTGCAAAAGAAAAATATTTTTACTAATGAATTTCATAAGGTGGAGAGAAAAAGCATCCTATTTTAGGTCAACTACAACTATGTTTTAGTCAAGTACAAAAAAAACAACAATAATAGTGGTATTTTGTGTAGATTCATTTTCTAGTTTCTGTGTTGGCAGCAACTTGGATAAATTTGTAGTTTTGAATAACTTTGTTTGATCTGATTTGAGATTTGGAAAGTGATATCATGCAACACAATAATCAAAAATATTTGACCCTATATGTATACAACTTTAAGCACATTTCCTTCCACAAAATCTCAAAGTTCATGGAAGTCAAAATGCTAAATTCATAGTTTCCAATGTTTACTTTTTACTTAATGTGACTTGAAATGTGAGCCTAAATATTTGGAAACCTTAGGTATATTGTTTTAAGATATCTTTAAGGAGTGCAAATATAGGGCTATTTTCAAAGGATTCACACTAAGTCAAAAGGGTTTGAAGTTTGATAACCATGTTTAATGCTTTTTTTGATGTGTTTATTTAATTCAAGCACAATGTTTGATGTCTCAAAGTAATCAAAAGATTTGGTAATTTCGTGAAGACAATTTACACCCTAGGGATAAACACTTTCTTTTAGGTGGGCTTACCTCATGCCTTGAAGGGATGATTTTACATGCAATGAATTTAGAGTGTTTTAAGCTCAACCATAAGTTGAAATTAGTAAGTGACTTCTCGAAATCAAAGTTTTGATGGACCACCTCAAAGAATGTTTTTGGATAAAAGGGGTGGCTTCTACAACATTGGTTCTTAATCAGTGTTTCGGGATAATCTGGTGTCTATACATGCAACGATTCACTCATTTAAGAAGTCTCACAACCCTTAGAAAGGGTTTTTACGCATCTCATGGATACTGAGGGAGACTTTCATCGGTATAGAACATCCACACTAGGTGGTTGATGAATTTCGTCACACCCACAATTATTTGTATAGCAGACCAAAACAAAAGTACCGCTTGGGTTGTTCCCTCTCACAAATTGGGAGGTAGGCCCTCTAAAGGTAATGCTTTGAAATGAAAATAATTTGTGAAACTTAAGATGCTTTTCATCACCCAAGATCACCAAAAGGTGCGAGGGGAGAGGATAGACATAGTTTTCCAAACATGGAGTACATAGTGTACAATTCATTGCAATGTTCTTTTTAAGCCCAAACATAAAATGTGTTAAAGATAACTATTCGTGTTTTATGTGCACCAATTTCAAAATATTTTAAGACTTCAAGAAGTATTGCAATGTACAACCAAAATAGATTTGTTTATTTTTAAGCACCAATATAAGTGTTTCTAAAGCCTTGTCTTAATTGGTCAACAAAAAGGAAATCGCTTGTTACATCAACATATTGAAATCATTGGTCAAAGGAAAACATTTTTTTTAGAGCACCAAAAAGAATTATTTGTTTCTAATCTAGAAATCTTTGAAAAAATATTTTTAAGAGCATCAAACCAAAGGTGTGTGGATTTGTGGGGTTCATTTTAGGCAGCACATTAAAATTTTCCTAACAATTACAACTTTTAAAATGTTCTCTTTAAAGTACCAATTGAAATTTTCCTAAGCTAGAAAGCTTCTGAAAAAAAAATTTAAGCACCAAATCGAAATCTTATTCTAACCTAGAAATATTTTTTAATGTTCTTTTTAGAGCACCAAATTGAAAGTGTGCAAGTTGTGGGATTCATTTTAAGCATCAAATTTAAAGTTTTCTAAACTATGAAAGATTCTTTAAAAAGAATTGACTTGGACCATTTTCCTTCTCTACAACACAATTGTTAGTTGGTTTTTGGATAAACAGATGCCATGCTCTTGTAAATCCTACATAAAAAAAAATGTTAGCACTTGTCAAACATTCAAATTAGGAAATCGTTAGCATTAGAAATCAAAAAATACCTTGCAACTTTTGGATAAAATTTTGATAGAGAAAAAGAAAAAATTTTAAGCAAAATCAGCCCTGTCAAAAGCAACTGTGACTAAAAAAAAAAGAGGCAGCATTTGTTTGTCAAGCAGAAGTGGTTGGAAAAATAAACTCTGCCCCTGTCATTTTAACAAATGCAGTTGAAATGACAAAAGTGGCTAGGAAAAATTTGGCAGTAGTAGAAATGAGAAATCGACCATGTGAGTTTTTTGTATCTTCTATATGAACTTTTCAATTTCATTTTCGGACCTGCAACTTCAAAATTTACTCATAAAATAGTTAGTGCTAAGGACCGTGGTCCCACTGGGCATGCCAAAATGTGTAAGGGGGAAATCGAGAAGTGCAATAAGATCAAAATGAAATGAATTGAAACTAATCTAATTCAAAACAAAGATCATGATTCATGCCCATTATTCACGAAATGAACAATACAAGAACAATGAATTCAAGAACACATTTGAAAAAAATCAAGAACAATGAATTCAAGAATGTATTTGAAACAAAACAAGAACAATGAATTCAATACACTGTAAAGTTACCCATACTGTGTTGAAGTGTATTCGTAAAGATGTTGGAGTGTTCATTGTATCAATGTGAAGCATCCATTTGTGTGTAGAAAAAGCTTCAAAGTTATGCATGTTGATTGATCGAAGATGTGTGTAATGCTTTGTCAAAAGATTGATTGTGATTTTGGTATTACTTCATTGTGCAAAATATGTTGATTCCTCGATCGTTTTCGAGGAAGAAGATGATTGTTATATAGAATTTTTGTTTCGAAATGAATGTTTGAGATCACACAGTAGAATATCTTGATCAACGGTTTGAAACCATCGAGAGGATTTAGATGGGAATAATCAATGTATTTTGATTATGTAATTGTTGTAATTGAAGAAATTAATTTGAGTGTTCAGTGGAATTGAGGAAATAGATTCAATAATGTAGGGAATTGAACAAAATCATGTTGAGACTTCAGTGGGATTGAAGAATAGATGAATCAGTCAGCTAATCAAATCGAGCAATTGGGGGATTGTAATTTGCTCAATCATAAAAGTGGGTGAGGATAATTAATTAATTGATTTAATTAATTAATCTTTTTGGAGTTGAATGTGAAAATCAAGTTTAACTTTTTCAAACAAAGTTGTATTTGTTTGTTTGACCTTTTTGATGATGTTTTGAATAATTTATTTAATTATTCAAGTTTAATGGAAAGTGATTTAATTAAACTATTATTTTTTAATAATTCAATTGATTTAGGGGAATAGGATAAATTAGCAACATAATTAAATAATTGATGTTATTTAATTAATCAGGAGGAATAAAGTTAGATTAGGAATTTATTAAATAAATAGAATTTATTTAATTAGTCAAAAAGATGAAAAAGTAAATTAATTAAATAATGTCATATTATTCAATTAATAGAGTTAACTCATGTGTCCAGAAAGAAAAATTCATTAATTCACCTTTTACAAATTGAGATAGTTTTATTTTGAAAAATTGGAAAGACATCAATTTTCCTTTTAATGGCAGCCTTCTCAAAAGTAGCACCATAAAATTAGATAGAGCATCAGTTAAATGGTTCCCTCCTCAAAGGGATTTTGTAAAATTAAATTTCGATGGGACATCTAAAGGTAACCCAAGCCCTCTAGGAGAAGGAATCTACATCAAAAATGCATCAAGGGTAGTCTTGGTAGCCTCTTCTTTTCATTTACAAAATGATACGAAAAATAGTGTAGAAGCTCAAGCTTTGTTATTGGGTTTGGAATTGGAAATTCATCTGGGCTTTTCAAACCTCCATATAGAAGGGCACTCACTAATAATCATCAATGCATTTAGGGAAAGGAAAATTCACAACTGGAATTTAATTTATGTGCTAAATAAAGCATGGATATTATTAGATAAGCTTGAATCTTCAGTCATTTTGCATACTTATAGAGAAGGGAACAGGGTAGCAAACTTCTTAGTAGGGTTAGGAAGTGATAATACAAAGATTAGGGAAATTAATGATTGGAGTGCATTAAATTCTTTCCCTCAATTTCTTGATCTAATAAAGCAAGATGCTAAGGATGCATAGATAAATATTCAAATTTATCTTTGCATAGTGAAAGGATAAGTTGTAAATTTTTCTTATGCATTCATACATTGAACATTGGCAAAGACATGTTTAAATAAACTACATGTGCTATTAATATCTTATCATGTAAAGTACAGGGTTCTCATTTGGAAATTCAAACACATGCTTTAAAGTAGGCTTAACGTGGCACAAAGGTACATTCTCCACACATATGAGTTGGAGAACTTCAACATGGCACACTTAATAAAAAATATTCATCATATTTTTTAAGGATGAAATGCTTGGATTAAGTCTTGAGATTTCTTTGTAAAGGAAAATGCTAAATTTTTATTTAGTTTTAGCATCAAAATTTATTCAAATTTAGCCAAAGTCTAGTTATCAAGCAAGATTCCTACTATAGGGATGTTTCTTTAATGATTACAAATGAAACTTGTTAACTTGTGTTGATGCTAAAACTAGTACAAAGTTGGCATTGCATTCCATATGATTACAAGAAACTTAGCAGTCGTTTTAAATTTTGAGACTCTCCAAGCGTGTCATCCTTGTAAGATGTTCTCAAGAAATTGTGTCATAAAAAACATGGCAAGCTCGCCTTTAAACACAGCTTGACTTGTTTCATTTTTCACTTATCAGAAATTTAGTGGACTTGCAGAATAGAGGGTTGTCTTTGGTATATTACAGGTTCATGGAGTTTAAGGAGTTTCAAGTGAGAAATTACAGGGTGCCGATTGTAGTGAAGTTGTGGGAAGAGCCTTTCTCAGCATGTATCGAGAAAGAAGAATTGTAGAAATTTTTCAAAGTAAATTGTAAGTTTGTGTTAAATTGCATTAAAATCATCATTGGTGAGGACGTATTGCACACAAAATTGCAAAGGATCATATTTCCAACAAATTTACTGTCTATTTTCTTATCGAACATTCTGGATCTGGTTCAAAACTTTAATGTGTTAAAAACTATAGCTAGTAAGTTTGTTATTAGAATTTATCTGGAAAATGATGCATTACTTCATAGTGTTCAACAATACGACTTCACCAAGGGTGATGGTCTGGTGGGAGGTTTATTCCACAGGCATCTAATCCATTATAAAAAGAGGTATGCAAAAAAAATTCAAGATATGCTTCTATCTACAATGCATGATACCTCATCTTACTTGTACCAAGCTCTTAATAAGTATAGATCTGCTTTTTCTATGGAGGAGATAGATCATATAAAGAGAAAGTATCATGCAATATCTTTCTTGAGGAACCATACATGTGTGCATGATTTGCAATTATTAGTCTTTCCACAAGCTGCCAAGGGGAAATATTGCTATCGTTATGTTCTTGATATTAATCTAACAGTTCCTTCGCAAGAGTATGATTATAAGCATAAGCAAGTGCAGGATGAATGTTCGGTAAATGACCCTCGAAGAGCAAGGAACAAGTCAACTTATTTTTAAGTAGTGTTTCAATAGTTTGTCTGTGGGTGAATTTGTAATCAGGGTTTTTAGTCGACTGTGTATAACACAGTGATAATTTTATTTTGTAATATCATGTAAAAGGGTTTATATATAGAATTTGTAAATTGTCTGTATTTTGAATATTTAATGGGGTTTGTATTTGAAAATGTAAATGGTTACTTAAGGGGGTTTTAGACTCAAATGGTGATGGGTCTGTATTTTGGAAATGTTAGGGGGGTTGTTTCTTTGTAATGTAAAAGGGGGATGTCGTCTGTCAATGTAAAGAGTTTTCTTCGTAATGTAAAAGGGGGTTGTCGTCTATCAATGTAAAGAGGTCTATATTAGGGTGGAGTCAGTCATGGAATATAGATAGGAATTTGTTGTACTTTCTCAAGCTATAACCGAGGGTTTTCTTCCTAGTTCTTTCCTGTTGATATGCTCGCCTGAACCAGGTTTTTGTAATATCTATAATTTAATATAAATATAATTATAGTGGCTTGCCACTTTTGCTTAAAAAATATATATATTATTCAATTAATAGAGGAAATTAGGGTTTTTGATGCAATTGATGTGAAATGCAGTGATATTAAGTGATAATGATGTCGATGATGTGAAAAATGTCATTTAGGATGTCTGATAAGCATTAGGCCATTTTTACATGTCTACACAATTCAAATTAGGTTGTGAGCCACCATCTCTCTTTTATCTTTTTCTTTGTGGACAATGAGTCCACCTACAGTGAGAATTTCTTTAAATATACTATAACTGGTTATAATATGTTGTGGGCTAACCCTCACCATGGTTTTTCCCAATTTGGGTTTTCCACATAAAAATCTTGGTGTTCATGTGTTATGTGATGTGAATTTTTCATGCATTCTTCCCTTACTGAAGTTGAATATATGCATTAGTGGTTGGATGTTTAATGTTTGAATGTTTAAGAGAATACTGATTCACCCCCCCTCTTAGTATTTTGGTTGTTTAATAATTGGTATCAGAGCTTGGTTCCTTGGAAGGAGTTTAACCACTTTGGGAAGGTCTTGGAGATTGAACACATTGCTGGTAGAAAGTTTCATATTCCTCTAGAAAAGATTCTTGTTGTTGGATACATAGAAGAAGATTGCATGTTTGACAAAGATGGAGAACTCAAAGTTTCTCTTGAAGATCTGAAAAGAATTGAAGGTGAAAATAGAAATATGAAGGAAAATGTCAAAGAAGCAAATGAATGTATCAAAAAATTGATAGAAAAAATCAAGAAGTTTAGAGAAAGGCATAAGGAAGCAATGAACAGTTGAAATAAGCAAATGAAAACATCACCAAACTAAAAGTGCAAGTTGAAGAAAAAAAGAGTTGGGGAGTGTCTAAATGCAATGGTAAAAAGAAAATCTGATGAATGAATAAGGCTTTAACAAGAAGTGGTAAATCTGAGATCAACTCTGGAGAAAGCAAGAAGTCATGAAGATAAATTCAAAATGAGTGCTACAAAGATTGATGAGATGATTGCAGGATAGAAAGTCTCTAAAAGAAAAGATGGCTTGGGATTTGAAAAAGGTGAAAGCTCAAAATTAGATCAGACAACTAATTTAGAAGAGAAGATCAATGAACCAAAGAAGAACAATGGAAAGATCTGAAATCAAAGAAATGAAGCTAGAAGACCATTATTAAGACAACCAAATGCACAAAGGTACTCATATTTCAATGGTTTTTTCTATTCTTGCAATAAATTTGGACATAAAGCAATGGAATGTAGAAGAAAAATGAATCAAAAGGTTCCATCCTTTTTTGGTCAATGTTTCACATGCAAAATATTTGGATATAGAGCAAGTGAATGCAAAAGTCAAATAATGAATGGCTATAACAATGGTAGAATGATTCAATATTTCAATGGTTATTGTTATACATTTTATGGATTTGGACACAAAGATATTCAATGTAGATCTAGAATGAATGGAAGGAATATGTTTAGAATAATATCACATGTCACAATTGTAGTAGACCTAGACACATTGCCAATTTTTGTAGAAGTGGAAATACAAGGAAAGATAATCTGATAAAAAGGAATGAACTAGTAAAAAAAGTAAATCTAGTTGAAGTAAAGAAGGAAATGGAAAATATTTAGAGAAAGAAGGAAGAGACAAAAGATAAGGGGGAATTTGTACCATCCTCTAGTGTAGATCTTTCCTTTGAAAACTAAGCCAAGAGCTATAGCTTAGGGGGGGAGCTTTAATGGATATCTTTTATCCCCCACCAGAAAAGAGGTGCTAATGCCATAGCACAAAGATATGTGATGTAGATCAACATTCTTGATCCATTGGTGAAGATTGTGGAAGAAAATGTGTCGATGCAAAAGTTTGTGGAGCTTCAAAAATTGTTTGTGCATGCAGATAAAGTGTTGTCAACTTTATGGGTTGAAGCATTTAATGCAAAATTTGGGTAGATCAAGGGGTTATAAGAAAATTCACTAATAAAAATTCATTTGAAAAAGGAATTCTAAGATGAGAAGAGCAGTGAGAAGAGAATTCGAAGTGCATAAGGTGATTTGAGTTTTAGAGGATTGGAACCCTAATTTGGTGAATGAAATAAAAAGGTATTTTGCAAATCTTGTGTGCCCTAATTTTTTGAATATTTTTTTGAAATCAGTTTGAATCTATATTAATATGTCCACACCAAGGGTTATAGAGGTTACAGAAAAACCACAACAAAAATTCAAGAGGTACCCCACGAAAGCCATAGATGATGACCCATTAGGCGCATTCTCACATATTCCATATAGGGTTTTATAGATTGAAGAAATTAGGGCTTACATTCATATAAAAATGGAAGAGAATTCTCCCACTAAGTTAAGTGATATATGGGAAAATGAGTTAACATGAGATAGTTTCACCCTAAAGCCAAAATACAAGAACCTAGTTGAGAAGAAACTAGATGTATGGCAATTGTTCCCCAATTTATTTTATGATATCAAGTGGATTAGAATGGCCTTGGGTAGAATTCATGATTAGTTTTTTTGGAATAATATGCCAAATATGATAAAAAAGGAAGTGATATGGGAGGTCATTGGTCTATGCTCCATCGGACCAGTTCTTGTGTTGAAATCCATCAAAAATGAAGTGGTTATGGAGAAAACTGGTGCAACTTATGATAAGAGAGCTCTTGATGTCAATCACATTAGAAACCTAGTTGATAGATATGTCGTAATGGTTATTAGTTACAAAATTATGACCTTTTTGAGTTGCTTAGGCAACAATTAATAGATAATTATGACGTTTTTGAGTTGCTTAGGAAACAATTAGTAGATAATTTGAAGTAGGCTAAAGAGAAGAAATATGTTTTTAAATATGGCACTTTGGATGTTATGTGCTTACTCTTTTATTTCTTGAAGGAGCTTCCCATAATTGGAAAGGTAAACTAGATAAGTGGAAGGCATGTTGCACATCAAATTACAGACCATATGAGGAGTCTTGGAGGTGTCAAAGCACCAGATAATGCCCTTACTACTTTCTTTGCAGTATTCTAGAAAATAATGCATGAGAGAGAGAATTTTGAGAACAATTAAGGAGAGATACAAATATGATAACACATTTCTTGTATCTACAAATCAATACATTATGGAGATAGTGGAACCAAGAATTGTTTGGATTCCTGGACTAGTTTATGAGGTGCCAGAAGTAGATCTTAATGGTTATGTTGTTATTTTGTTGAAGAGTCCCAAAGACACCACAAAACCAAGATATGGGACATATGAAGAAAATTCTTTGGAAGTAAAATTGAAACAAAAAGAACCTATCATCAAGAAGAATGTTAATGCTATGGTTGATGTATATGCGAAGGAAATGGGTCTATCTAAGGAAATAGTGTAGTATGCAAGACAAAGAGCTAGAGCAGATATGAGTGTTGGAGAAGCATTTGGGAGTGAAAGAAGATCTAGAAGAACAACTACCACTCCACCATCTATCTAGAGGTCCTCTGGGACTTTACCTTCTGCTGGAGAGAAAAGGAAGACAACTGCCAACCCTTTGGTAAGGGAGAAATCCCCTCCAATTGTGCATGCTACTAGGGTAGAAAAGAAGAAGTCTTCTACCACCGCACCTCCTGTGATCCCTATAAAAATAAGAGTGAAACAAAAAGCAATGAGATAGAAGGACATAGACATAAATGTTGCAAAAGAAGAAGAATTGAAAGAAGATGTACCCCCACTGGTCCACAGAAGAAGAAGTGATGCTTCACAAGGTGAAGATAGCACCAAAAGGAGAAGAATTGACATAATTGACACTGAAAGTGAAGAAGAGGTCAAAAACTAAAAATAAGCATTCAAGATCCATATAAGGGAAAAGAAGAAGGAAGCCAAGAGGGCCTCTCCAAAGAATAAAAAGAATGCAAAAGCAAAGAATACTCCAAGTAAAGGAAAAGAAAAAGAACAAAAGAAACTAGTAAGGCCTCATTCCTCCACAAAGTTAGAGGTATTATATAATAGTATCTTGCAAAATGATATGCTAGGAGATACTACAACTCTTTATAAGGATGCAAATGAGGTAGACAAGGCTACCATAATTGAAGTTATAGTCAAGTATATTGTTGTACTTGAAGTTGATATACGAAACATCAAGAAACATGTTCCTAAAGATTTGTGGAATATTTTGTTGAAAAGGAGACAAGAGGCAATAAAAGAACATGAAAGGCTTAAAAAAGAGGCTTTGGAGAGAGTGGGTGCTCCATTATCTAAGGATGAAAAAGCCACATTGGCTATTGTATTTACCAAGGAGCTGAGGACTAAACAAAGGGTTACTACCCTTATGGGTAAAGAAAAAGATGATTTTGAGAGGATCTAAAAGGAGAGCAATGGTAAAGTAGAGGAGATTGTACATAAGATAGGATTGCTTCTAGTGGTTAAAGGAGTAAATGTTGATACCACTACTCTAGAACCTAATGTAGAGGAATAAGTGCAGAAAAATGATGCTCAACATGAGTAGGATACAAATGAGGAAGCTACATAGGATAACACTCCTTTGGAAGTGGAGGACATGACAAAAGGAGATGATAAAGATGCAATGATCAAAGAAGATATTGCACATGAAAGAACTAGTACTCCTACGACACAAGAAGAAATTACTCCTTTGAAAAATACATAAAATACTAAAGAGAAAGAGAACACAAACAAGATTTATGATGTTAAGAATGATGTTGTGAAGAATGAAGAAGAGAAGATTGATGAGGAAAAAGAGGAAGAGAATGAAGAGTACTATGAAGATAAAAACATGGATGCATCTGGAGATGTAGAAAAAGGAAAATTAGTTGACTCTGGTATTGCAGAGGATAGGGGAGAGGTTGTGGAAATTGCTAAGGCTTTTGGTTAATCTTCCTGCTCCTCTAAAGACTCCTTGAAGAATATTTTGAGCATGCGACCTAAATTTCAACCTATTGTATCATCCCAATTGCTACAGTTGTCAATGCAACAAGTAAATGTTGATTTAAACAACATATCTCCCATCCACAAGCTTCAACTTGGAGACATGTTGCATACATCCACCAAAAAAGAAATAATTGAAACATATCAAAAGAGTGGAGAACTAATAAAAGAAGCAATCAAATCATTCCAAGAGATCATACCCGGATCAAATGTTGACACAACACTATTTGGTATGGAAAACTTTAAACTGTTGATTGATTCTTTTAAGACTTATGCATCCGGATTGAAGGAAGAAGATTAGAAAGAAGTGGAGAAAATTTTAAATGATAAGATGTTGGAGATGACAAAGAAATGTGCAATTGCACATAAAAAGTTCTCATAATTATTGAAGGATTTCAAAGGATGTGTAGATGAGGCTAAGGCACTATACCAATATGGCATGAAGTGGCTCGAAGCCAAAGCATAAGAAAGGAGATGGAATCTATTGAGTCTCAATTTGATGCTACCTCAATTTCCTATGATCTAGCATCAACCTCACAGGTGCAACAAGGAATGCCATTGAAGACATGCACAACAAGTTCTTCCATCTGCAAGCATAAAAAGAACAAATTAGTTTGTAGTTTGGAGAGGTAAGGGATCTATTCAATCCCAAATTCTTACTTGTTTCAAAATTGCTTCTCAATTATGATAAAGTAAAGAAGATGAATCTGATACCAGCTACTCCAAAAGAGGGAGAAGAACTTTTGTTAGAGCTTGAAATATAGAACAGGTTTCTTCCAAAGGCTAAAAGAGAATGGGATAATGGAAGGAAAGCTTGAGAAGATCACTTGAAGAAGTTGCAAGTGTCAACCACCTCTGGTTGACTCATTATTTATCCTTTTATGATTTATGTTCAAATTCTTTGTAAATATGTAGACAATATAAAGAAATTTTCCAGTACCTTTTTGGTTTTTGCTTTGATACATGACTCTGGGGGAGTCAATTCATTATTTACCAACTGTATATATGACTACATATTTTAGGGGGAGTTCCGGTAAGAGTAAAAAAAGTTTATATAGGTTCCCTTTTCCCTTGATGTCAAAGGGGGAGAGTATTTTTGGAGATTTTTGGCATGCTTCCATCAATGACAAAGGGGGAGATTGTTGGAATTTTGGGGATATTGTTGAAGTTTGTCATTGATGATGCTACTTGGCAATATGAGCATGGAAGGTACATAACAACATGATATAGTGTTTTCATTGATTTCAACATTGTTGCATATCATTTTTATCAGTTCTAATAGGTTTTTGAGATGTTAAGGAAGACGTTTTTGCAAGTTGATTTGGTCCAAAAACTTTAGTTATGTGGAAATTTGTCTAAGTGATAATTCTACAAGTTTAGTTTTTTAGTGCATCATTGTTTGGGTTTGCACCACTCTGCAAATGAAGATATCACTTTGTGCTTCTAACATCATTTTTTTGGATGTTAGATATATCTAATTCCAAGATTTCATCATGTTTAGACAAGAGGTTCAAGAGATATGAACAACAAATTTCGGCTAGCATATTACAGTTACTTTTTGTACAGTTTGGTTGTGTGGGAGAATCCACACTTCTCTATGGATGAGTTTTTCGCCTTGCAGTTTTGAAGATAAGTTTTCAGATGTCAGTAGAGCACAAATTCCAAATTGTATCAAGTTTTGAGGTCCATGTGTTGAGATGTGGATCACAAATGAAGGTTTTTTTTAAGGTATTATATGGAGCCAACCTAACACGTTTGATGTTATGCAAAGGATAAATATACACTACTATCTTATGTGGGATCTATTATAGGTCCATGTTGACCTATATTAAGATATTTTGAGTTTTGAATTATGGCGCATTGTATGGATGAAATTTTTTGAGCTGAAAAAATAGATTTTGGGCATTACATCTAATTAGGCCGACCTAAATAATGTTATGCTTGATGTGGATATATATGTTGGATTTTTTTTGGTATCTTTAAGTAAGGAAAGCAATATATGATGTGTGTGATGAAAATTTGATTAGAGCAATGCAAATTTAAGTTGTGATTGTTAAGTTGAAGATCAAAATTGTGTGAATGAAGAGTGAGGTAGAGTGTTGAATTAGAATCAAATAAAGTTTGTTAGTATGCTTCGTTGGGACTGTATTCATGCATATGTAAGATGCAAATTGTAATAGTTCAAATTAGGATATGAGCCACCATCTCTCTTCTATATTTTTCTTTGTGGGAAGTGAGTCCACTTGGATAGTGAGTCCACCTGTAGTGAGAATTTCTATAAATATACTATAACCGGTTATAATATATGTGAGCTAACCCTCACTGTTCTTTTTCCCATTTTGGTTTTTCCACGTAAAAATCCTGGTATTCATGTGTTATGTGATTTTGTGAATGTTTCATGGTTTCTTTCCTTACTACAGTTGAATATGCATTAGTGATTGGATGTTTAATGTTTGAATGGTTTAAGAGAATATTGATTCACACCCCCCTCTTAGTATTTTGGGTGTTCAACATAATTGACTCTATTGATTCACCCCCCTCTCAGTATATAGTTGTGTTCCAACAAAGTGGTGGCATATATAGTCTAAGTGATGTCAATGGGAGAAATTGTCTTATAGGAAAAGCAAGTGAATATTGGTTGTGGAATAGGAGAATGGGACACATTAAATTTGACACTCTTGTGAAGATCATCTCATTGCATGTGGTAAAAGATATGCCTAAGATAATCAAGCCTACAAGTACTATATGCAAGGAATGTCAGTCTGGAAAGTAGACAAGGATATGTTTCAAGTCTAAAGAACATTCTTCTTGTAGACCATTGGATTTGATACATACTGATTTGTGCAAACCTATCAGAACAAAATTTTGAAAGGAGAAAGATATTTTATGCTTTTTATTGTTGATTTCTCTAGGATGACATGGGTTACATTCTTGAAAGATAAATATGATTATTTTAGTAGATTCAAGATTTTCAAATCAATGGTTGAGAATGAAATGAATCCAGAGATAATTTTTTTGAGGTTTGATAGAGGAGGTGAGTTTACTTCAAATGAGCCCAATGAACTTTTTGAAAAACATGGAATAAAGAGGCATCTATCTACTACTAGAACTCCTCAATAGAATGGGGTAGTGGAAAGGAAAAATAGGATTGTTCAAGAGATGGAAAGGACTGTGTTGTTGGAAGAAGATTTACCTAATTTTATTGGAGAGAAGAAATTCATATTGTAGTCTATATTCTTAACAGAGGATTGTTAATATTGAACAACACTAAGACTTGTTATGAGTTATGGTATGGAAGACCTGCAATTGTCAAGTATCTTAGAGTCTGTGGAATAAAATGTTATATCAAAAGAGATGAAGATACATTGGGGAATTTTTATTCAAGAGCTTATGAAGGAATATTTTTGGGATATTCATATTAAAGTAAAGATTACAGATGCTATAAAAAAATATTGGGAAGAATAGTTGAAAGTACAAATGTGAAGGCTGATGAAGATTTACATCAAAAATATGAATGAAATTGAGGACTACATATCTAATATGCCTCCCCGCTAAGAAGAAGAAGAAGAAATTGAATAGAAAGAAGAGACAACAACAAAGCATAGTAAGACCCCTGCAAAGTATGTTCAAAGAAATCATTCAGAAAGATCAGATCATTGGTGAAAAGAATAAAGGAGTGTTGACCAAAAAAAGGTTTTCAAAGAGAAATGAACAAGTAAACTTTTGTTGATGCCAACAAGGATGAAGGATGGATACAAGAAATGGAAGAAGAATTAAATTAGATTGAGAATAATTAGACATGGGAATTGGTTCCAAGGCCTGTAGACAAAAAATTTATAGGAACAAAGTGGGTATTTAGGAATAAGTTGAATGAAGAAAGACTAGTCTGCAAAGGCTATTCAAAAGAAAAAGGTAATGATTTTGATTTGAGTACATACAAGGATTTTGATTGGGTTGGTTGTGTTGATGATAGGAGTACCAATGGTGATGCTTTCTATTTAGGAAGCAAACTGGTTTCATGGCATAGTAAGAAGCAAGATTCAATATTCCTATCAACAGTAGAAGCAGAGTATATTGCTATAGCATCTTGTTGTACTCAAGTGTTGTGGATGAAGAAAAATTTTAAGGATATCAAGTGTAGTGTAGAAAAATTTATCCCTTTGCATTTTCACACTTTGTTTGGGCCCTCCTAATTAAAATGAACTTAATAATGTCTTAATGAAGTGTTGAAAAATGTATCCCTTTACATTTTCATACTTTTTTGGGACCTCCTAATCAAATTGGACTTAATTATGCCTTAATAAGCCCTATTATTCATTTTCAATCCTAATAAATTATATTTTCCAAAGGGGAAACCTGACAATAATTAATGCCAACACATAACACCTTACCTTGAGCAATGTGTGTTCTAGGAATAGGGACTTGGGACCCATTTTCTGCTGAGTGAATGGATTCTCCCTAGGCCTTTGAACCTAAATTTAAAATATGCTTTTGGTGGTACTTTAATGTCCCCGAATCCATATTTCAATGTTGGCTTTTAATATTTGAATTTCAAAAAATTAAGGATACATACCTATAAATACAAGGTTATTTTCTATGTTTCACCTAGACTTACAAGAGAACTTTTATGAGATTTCAAGAGAAATTTTACAAGAGAAAATATTGTGATCAAGGGAATTCAAGAGAAGAATTATTAGAGAGTTATTGCAGCATTCAAGATCTAATCATCATGTCAAATTCTTCTTGCATCATGCAAGTTATTGGAGCTAACATTGTGATGTAGGTTTCAAGATCAAGTTCAAGCCATTCAAAGCATTATCTCAAGTATCAAGATCCACATCCATTGCATCCATTTCATGCAAGTTGTAGACCTTCCAAGATCTCCATTACCAAGGTTTATACAAGGGTTTTTTTAGTGGTAACACAACATTGTTCATTCATAATTCCTTCTTTCATGCATTAATTTATTTCAAGGTTTGATTACCAAAATGAGTTTTGACCAAGGAAAACCCCCATTCACCAAAACCAAACATTTTTTCATCTTGTGTGTGTGTTGCATATTTTAAGTTGAAGAAGGATTAAAGAACTCTTGAAGTGCAAGATTGGAAAAGTTTTCAAAGTTACAAAATTTGTTAAAGTTGTTATCAAATCATGGAATCTAACCTATAGATCTGATTTCTAACTTTTTTGACACTGAAACCTAGAAAAATTAGAAGTTACAGATCAGTATCAGAGGCTCCTAAAAGTTGATAAAAATCCCTAACAAAAGACCCATTCGCCCATGGGTGAATGAGTCCTAGACAACCTCCTAAAAGTGACTTTTGGTGACTAGTAAACATTATTCGACCCTTATCATATTTGCAATCAATTTTCTACTTCTTTCAATAATGAGATTTATATTGTTGTTTCAATTTTGAATTGGAATAATAATGTTTATTTTCTATTTTTATTTTTTCTCCCAAAAGTGTTGTTTGAACTTGACCCCCATCCTCAAGCATAAAGAAATCTGAAGATTCTCACATTGAGTTGATTCACCTAAGGGTTGTTAATCAATTCTTTGTGGGGATCTCAATTCCTAATGAAATATTGAGAAAAAGGTCCATCATAACCCCCATTGTTCATCAATCCATATTGATTCTTAAACCTATTTTTGTTGTTTCATTTTGGTGAACCCAAATTTTGAGCATCATAACTTTCTTATTTGTTGAGTCCTTTTAAACCCTAGATCTAGGATTTTCATTACTTTTCATTCAATTACATTGATTTGCATCTCATTTAGGGTTGTTTACTTGCATTAGTTTGCATCTCATTTAGGTTTGCATGTTTGCAATCTTTAAAATTTGAAAAACTCAAAAATAATAGTAATTTTGCATAGTGTTTCAATAACATTGTATGATCAGTCATTTACATCAGAAAATTGAATCAATATTGCATCTAAAATTAGGTCTTTTTGCTTGTCATTTAACATCATTTTTTAGTTACATTTAGATCTAATTTTTTAGAAATTTGAAACTGTAACCACCTATTTGAAACTAGAAGATCTAAAAAACATAAAAAATCAACTCAAAAATCTATAAATTAATTTTTAAAAACCCTGAAGTGAGACCCATTCACCCATGGGAAAATGAGTCCCTAATCAAGGCTTTTTCTGAATTTCTGAGCATCAAAAACACTTTTTCTGCATTTTGTATTCCTACATTTAGTTTGTTGTTTCAATTTCCAGAATTTTTATTTTCTGAAATTGTTCATATTAAGGTTAATTTTTCAAAATCAGTGCATTCAAATTTTCATTTAAAAACATCATTTTTAGGTTTTTGCATAGCATAATCAAAAAGTTATGTTTTTGAAAATTTGGAAATTGCTTTTTACATACTTGCATTGCACTTTACATTCTAGGGTATTTGATTGCATTTTTCCTATTCTCCATTTTGGATGCACCTTGGGTTTTTAAAACTTGTATGAGCTTCACAACTTAGTGTCCTATTGTCAATACTATCATGAGACATAGTTCAAGACTCGTGTCATCCTGCAATACATCACTCATCGTGGATCTTAGGGTTTCTAACTCTTTCACTCATAGTGTTGACACTAGTCAACCCACTATGGACCATACCCTTGACACTTCATTTCCTATGACCTCCTTACCAACAACTAAAATGACTAATATTGAATCAAGGGTTTCTAATGTCCCTCAAGAGAACCTAAGAAGAATGGATGAAGAGTTAGAGAAATTTCAAAACTTTGTAAGTTTTGAATAAATTGTTGGTGCTACAATTCCTATCATATATAACACGAGGAGAATAATTGATAATGATCAAGGAATAGAAGTTGTGTGTAGATTAAATCACATCATTACCAACCATGTCCCTATAATGAATAGTTGTGCTCAATATTTGGGATATACTTAAAGTCAAGGTATAAATTCAATTCCTCCTTCCACAATCATAACCTCTATTCCAACATACACTAATCCAACTATTAATAAAACCATAGAACTTACTAGCAATGTCCATACTACCTTAGGTATTTCCACTAGGAATCCCTCTAGATTTATGCATTCAAATCTCATATCTCTTCACCCATCCCCCCTCAAAAATTTACAATTCACTTGTCCTTTGAACACATATACACCTCCACCTTATTCACCTCTATCTCACAACACAAACAATGATCTCATCCTTAACCAACTCTTGCAAAGTGTTTCATCCCTCCAACAACAAATTGCTACATTGAATCAAAATCAAAATGGCCAACCTTCATAATATGCCAAAAGAAACCCCTTATCCTTGGAGATATTGAGAACACAAATGCCACAAGGTATAGAGATTCCTAAATTTGAGAAATATGGTGGGAAAGGAGATCCTGTTAGTCATTTTTCTACATACACGACCTTATGTAGTGACTTCATTTATTAGGATAAATTATTGGCTAAACTCTTCCCTAGATCCTTGAACGACACTACCTTGGAATGGTTTTGTTCCTTACCAAATAACTCAATAAGTTCATTTAATGAAATTATTTATGCCTTAATCATTTCCAAGTGCACATGGGTCCTAATATGACCTTAGTAGATTTAATGAGATGTAAGCAAAAAGATGATGAAACGGTCACTGATTTTATCACTCATTATCAATTTCTTTATTCACAAATCAATATTAAGATTCTTGATCTTAATCTTCAACGAATGTTCATTGAGAATTTGCAAAATAAACTTCAAGATAAGATTGGGATGATGTAATCCCCCTCCTTCACACAATTGTGTACTACCCTTCGTGATTACCAAAATTTGGTTAGTAGTCGTGAAGTGAAAACTCCCTCTAGCCATCTGAAAATTTTAAATTTGTGCCTCAAAAAAACTATCAACCATTCAACAAACAACATAAGGGCTTTATACAACTTAATCCCCCTCAACCAACTCAACATGTTGACACCCAAGTGGCTGCTATAAAGACAACAAATCAATACACATTTGGAGATAGAAATGTACAATTTACCCCTCTACCTGATACCCTTCATAACACCATGTTGTAGCTCTTAAACAAGAACTTAATTTCCTTACCTCTTGTTAGAGCTCCTAATCTGACTAAGCCTTTACCTCCAAACTATAGAAAAAATTCCTTTTTCCATTATCACCAACAAAATGGACATGATACAGAACATTGTAAGCATCTTAAACATATTGTGCAAGACGTCATTGATTCTAATCACATTCAAATTGGTGGTGTTAATGATCAAGGTAATAAGTCTTTTTCCCCTCCTAACCAAAATTTGCAAATCTTTACTAATCATATGCCAAATCATAACATCTCTAATGATAATCAAGGAGGCTTCCAAAAAAATCAACACAACGCCAACATTATTCAACAAGTATTGAAACTTCAAACCCTAATAAGGGAACCTCTTCACACACTCACTCTTCTTCTCTACTAGGTCTACAGACCTAAAAACTTGAACCAAAATCACTCAAAACCCTCTCAACCATCCAACTCCCAACACTTTTAGACACCCATTAAAGCCTGTTATAACATACCTCAGAAATTTATGCAACTCCTTTGAAACATAAACCTCAAATCTTGTCTTCTACGCTGACCTAGACCTTGAATTAGGCCACTTTTACAAAGGGTTGCCACTTTTTACTTACTGTCTACCCAAAAAATCTATGGGTAAGCACTAAACAGACATCAAAACATCCAATTTCACAATTTATTTGCACATACATGTTTCCCAAAGCACTCAACCATGAAACCCTCTTTCCTTGGCATTTACATGGGAGTTTATTGAAAACCCATCTTACAATCCAAAACACTCCAAGCTAGTGCTTCAAACACTCTTCATTATGCTTGTATATTCTCAAAAATAATTTACCAAA